>CM061751.1:198223146-198734218 GCA_030979885.1 Lolium multiflorum
AAAAAAAAAAATATACTCGTTCTATATGTCATTGGAAGTAGTATCAACTATCTTCTGGTGCCATTGCTCTCATATTGCTATTACCTGTGTTACTATTACTTTGCTCTCATATTACTGCACTTTCACATCACCCTGTTGCTAGTGCTTTTCAGTGCGCTGAATTGACAACTCAGTTGTTAAGGCTTATAACTATTCTTTACCTCCCCTTGTGTCGAATCAATAAATTTGGGTTATACTACCCTCGAAGACTGCTGCGATCCCCTATACTTGTGGGTTATCAAGCATCTCCACTCGTCTCCCCGACGAGGCCCCCGAACGACGTTTTTTCCATCCGGACGGCGTAATTTGGCCCAGTCGCGCCCCCGGTTCCTCGTTTTCGTCCGGATTTGGGCCTAAATTCATCCGGCGATCCCACGCCATCCCGGCCCGCGCTCGGGACTCGGACGAAACGAAGCGCGGAACACGAGGAAACTTCCCGCGCGTCGGTGGCCCCAACTTGTCGGCGAGAGAAACCAATCGTCGTCCTCATCGCATCGTCTTCCGCGCGTAAAGCTGCCGCCGGTGCATTCGCCGGCCACACGGCGAGTTAATGTCGTCGTCTTCGCGCACGCATCGTCTTCCGCGCACTAAAGGCTGCCGCCGGTCAGCTCGCCGCGGACGCGTCGCATTCCACGTGGCATTAATCACCAGCGCCGCCGCCTATATCGCCGGTCCGCTCGCCGCGAGGCGTACCCCGTGCTCCACTCTCCCTCACTCTCCCTCTGCTCTCCCGATGGCGCTCTACGACGGCAGCGCAGCCAACAACGGCTTCCCGCCGGTCGCTCCACGCGTGGGAGGGGCACCTCCTCCACCGGGCGGGGTACCCCCCGCCGGACACGAGGCCTCCCGGCGGCGGGTGGCGGCTTAGTCGGCGTACCAATCCCGCCGCCGCCTCATGGCCACGCCCTCGACGTCGCCATCGAGGAGGCGCGGATGACCTTGACGGATGAGGAGCGCGCCGAGCCACGCCACCACCCCGACAACTACACGGCGTGGAACTCGTACTTCCTGCGGCGGTGGGAGCGGGAGCTCGCCTCCTCGACGCCCGCCGCCTCCGCCTCTGCGCAACAACGCCGCGGGCCGCCGACGTTGGTGGAGCGCGCCGGCCGACACTCGAGGCCGTCCTCGATCACATCGAGGGCGGAAACTTCCGGTCACGATGCCCCTCCATCGAGGGCATCGAGCCGCCGCCCGGAAACGTCTGGCAGCCACGGCGCATGGCTGCCGGCTCGTCGTCTTCGGATCGGCGCCGAGGTCATCCTTGGCGCCGGTGAAGAGGAGGAGGCGACGTCGCCTTCGACGCCGGTGCGCGTCAGAAGGAGCCGGCGTCTCGCCCGCCGGCCGAAGGCGCGCGGGCGGCGCCTCGTCATCCGCGATCAACCCTCCCGGGCGGAAGAGGAAGGCGCGCGAAAAGGAGGACGCCGCGGCGCGCCGCCGGCAGCTGCAGGAGGAGAGCGCGCGGAGGACGCCGCCGTGGCGGCGATCGCCGGTCGCTCAACGACCTGGTGCCGCCACGCCTGGGACGCCGCCCGCGTGGTCCGAGCGCGAGTGGGGAGCGCGAGGAGGCGGAGGCGCGGCGGGCGATGGACCGCCGCCGCGACTCGCCCGCCGCTCAACCGCCGCCGACGGCGCCGCGCGCTACCGCCGTCTGCGACGCCTCCATCCGGCGTCGTTGCCCCGTCGTCGACCTCGAGTCCTCGGACGACCAATGGTACAAGCCATCCCCGGGTGGGAGACGCCGCGAGCGGCCAGCCGCCGCCGCCGAAGGCGAAGGTCGAGGACGACGGCTCCGACGACGCGGCGAGCGACTACACGGTGTCTACCGCCGTTTGGGCATGTAGAGCGCCGTGTTTTAAAATTAGCATTTGAATTCCCTAGCCGAATTCGAAATATAGTCGAATTCGGCCTCTATGTATTAACTCCGCCCGTTTTAGTCTAAATATCATTAAATTTAGTCTATATTTGCCCGAATTTAGCCGAAGTTTATCAAGTTTCCGTTTTTCAAACTCGCATCGTCGTCTTCGCCTGGGCACGCGGCTGGGAAACTACTCCTCCCCACGCCAAATCTTCCTCCAATCCGGACGAAAATTTCGCCGAATTTGGGCGTGGGGAGCGCCAACTAGTGGGATGCTCTTACCCAATCGCTCACAACTGGGTCCAATCATATTGCTAATGGGCCTCCAAGATTGGAACAGCAAGCATCAAGGCCCAGGCGCGGAGTTATCTTAGGGTTTCGTTACGGTTCGGATTGTTCTCATGATAGTTATCCCCGCCCGGCTACTCTCTCTAAAAAAAAAAAGTTATCCCCGCCCGGCGGCGCCGACGCGGTTTCCGCTGCTCGCGCCTTGTTGTCGGACTTGAATCGAAATCGAACTCATGGCGGGCGGGCGGGCGGTCGCCTTTGTTGGGTTCAAATAAATAGAGCGGTAAACAGGGGTGCCTCTGAATTTTCCTGTCGACCCGAGGAGGTATCGTCGTCTTCCTCGTTGTCGTCGTCGCCGTCGCATGGGGCTGCTGGCGCTCAACCGGGTCATCTCCAGGCAGCGGGATCGGCGCCACCGGCAAATCCAGTCCAGCAGTAAGCTGCCCCATCGCCTCTGTTTTCTTCCGTGCATATTCTCCACTTGTTCAGACTACTACTATTTTTTTCCGCGTTCTTAGGCAAAAAAGACTCGATTTTTATCGTCTCTGCTGTTTGCGGTTTCTTTTCCCCCAAGCGGAAATCCGTTGTTTCTTCTTCTTCTTTCATACTGATTTACTTAGGTGGATCAAATCCTTGCTATGTGTGTTCGGGCATCCAATCTTACTATGATGGATAGCAAGATCTTATCTTTTCGGATAGGCTAGATCTCCAACCCAGCACTTTTATTCCTAATCCAATTCGCATCTGTAAACAAAGGAAAATTAATCTGGGAGGAGATTGCAGGATAAGTAACTGCCTCAGTGACCAAATAGTCGCACAGTATTGCTGTTCGAGATGGGACACTCAGCAGTACAGACTGAAATACTTTTTTTTTACTTGCAGACTGAAATACTACTTACATTGAACATGACATGCTGCCTGAGTTTGTTGTTTTCTAATGTTAATCTTTGCACTATTCATAACCCTGGATGATGCCCCGTAGGTATGTCGATAGATTCCGTGGCTAGAAGAAAGGGCTCGCCCCGTCAACAAGACGATAATCCCCAAGTCCGCAAAACTTTGGCTAGAAGAAAGGGCTCTCCCGGTCTACAGGATGATCATCTCAGAGGCGGCAAAAGAATGAGATATTCACTGCCAGAGCTGCCAGACCTTCCAAAGGTACGCCATTAATATGCTGATGAATCCTAGCTAAATAATGCATTATAGCTAGCTAAATGTAAGCTCTGAATATATATTCTAGAACTTCACTGCTTTGTTGTTACGAGTGTCACTAGCGAAGTGCCTGTCTGTGCGCTTTGTAGCGGATCCAACATAAATCAATATGTGCTGTAACCTGAAAAACACCACTCAACCATCTTACGTTTAACTGTGATTTTTTTGCTTCCGTTAGGGGTTTCACCACAGTTGATAATTGTACTCAGCTTGTTCCACTATACAATATCCTCTGGAAAAACACTTCCGTTTCAATCTTCTTTGTTTGCATCATGGATATCCAAAATGATAATACAGAAACTTATGACAGCATATGCACTTATCCTTAAATTAAATATGAAGATCAACAACAATAATAACAACAACAACAGCAGCAGCAACAACATCAAAGCCTTTTCCCAAGCAAGTTGGGTTAGGCTAGATATGAAACCCAACAGAAAAGAGAAACCAAAACAAGGAGAAAGAAAGAAAGAAAGAAAGAAAAAAGCGAGTTAACAATGAAAGAGGTGTACGGTGCATGATTATTACATGTTTTAGCCTCCAGTCTAAAAACAATTTGCATGTAGCAAAAATCAACAATGAAATTACATCTAGATCAACATTTAGAAGTACATAAGCCTCTCCTATTGCATTGCATCGTTGGATGAGATTTGCATAGTCTTCCCCTACCAGTATTGTTTCCTCGCTTGTCATGTTCTGCTGCCGTATGCAAGTCACGATGAATTGTGCGTCGACACGGCTAGTGATACTTCTCTCAATTATTTGGTTCCCTGATCTAAACAGCCCAGCAGTGTATCCTAAATACACCAGACAACCCATCAGGTCTAACCTCGTATGCTTGCACAGAGTCACCCAAATACTCCCTGGAGCCATTAAATTTATCATAGAGAGAAGGGGGATAGGCATATTTTTCGTTTTGGTGTCATGAACATTCTCCATGCCAGTTGTTCCATCTTATGCATTTTAAGCCTTGTATATTCAGTGCTAAAGGAAAAGGAATATTATGTACATGAATGTTCCCACTATTCTCTGCTTCATCGATTTATCTAGCCTGCATTCACCATATGAGGATTATTGCACCACGCTTTCCGCATTATGAAAAAAGATTGGGTCCACGTTCTGCATAGGTTGGTACATCACCTCAATGTAACCTTGCAGCTATATTTCTTGTCGCATAAAACAGTCCAGCTATGATCACACTGGTACATAGGCATACTTCCCAGCCTATTTGGTACACTTTGCAGAGCCTTCTTGAAGACTCGATTATTTCTCTGGACACAAAATAGTCCTAATTGAAGGAACAAGCCAAATTTCTTTCCTAGATTAAGTAAGACAAAGCTTTTGGCAATCCTGCCGAAACTTTTCCTCCATAAATTCATATCTCTATCAGATAATTAACTTGTGGAATGAGAACTTATTTTTTTAATCTTATTTAAGTGCTTTTTCCACCCACATTCTTGGAAGCCCTCTTACTATCTTATGTATGCTTCTTTGCATCATTCACTCTCTTGGCCGTACGTTTACTGTCAGTCTTTATCAGTTGAACTTCATTCTTGCTGCTCAAGTGATGAGCTCTAGTTTCTTCTTTTGTGGATCATGAAATCAAAGCCAACCTTCAGCAATTTCGATTTAATCTTAGTCACTAAAGAAAAAACAAGACAGGTTAAGTACTTAAGTCTAAAGCTACTTCACCAAGAGCCCTTCGCCATCCTGTGTTAGATGATCGACTTTGTCCGGTTCTCACCAATACGCGGAATCGTCATTCACGGGGATTGGGAGGAGGTTGGATCCTCAAGAAAATTCTAGCAACTTCCTGATCATTACTGGGCTTAAGATGAGCTTCACTGAATCTATTGTTGTTCTGATCAAGCGGGAAGGTGCTGATATTGCTGAGATCCTTGGGTGTCCGATTGCATCGTTCCCTTAAATCTTATCTGGGGATACGACTCTAGGATAAGGAACTGCCCAGAGAGGTGTTTTTGCCATATATTAAGCGATCGAGAGATGCATTGGTTTTTCGTCGGGGTTTATTGCAAGAGGGAATAGACTAACCCTCACTAAAATCAGTTTTGTTAGCTCTCCCGCGTACCTAATGCCCTGTTTAACCTTGCCACAATGGGTGATTGAGGAGATTGATAGGACCAGAAGATCCTTCTTCAAAGCTAATGGGAGTTATTGTTTGGTTGCTTGGGAGTATGTTTGCAGAAGCACTAGCGAAGGTGGCATGGGCTCTAAAAACCTTGAAATTCAGAATGTCTATTTGTTGGCTAAGTTCATTCACTCAATTCTCACCAAACCGGACTCTCTGTGGGCTAGATGGGTGAGGGCTGCTCATTTGCGAGGAAAAGATTTCGGTGATGATTTGTCCATACAGCCTAGAGCTTGGTTGCATATTAGTGGGCTCATTGACACATACATAATTGTCACTTCTGTGCAAATTAGCAATGGGGAAGGTACATCCCGATGGAAAGACAAACAAGTGACTGCCCGCCGTGCCATTAGTTCCTGCACTATTCTGACAGGTGATGAGGCCGAACATTATGGTCGCAGACTGTTGCCAGGATAGGGAATGGATTATCTCCCTGAAATACCTCATGTCTGATCATGCCAAACGAGAGATGGATGCCTTGCTTGATTGCCTGAATTACTGCTACAATATTTAAATCTGCTTTAAATGGATGATAGATGACAGAGAATGAATGCATCAGTTACTTTCACAGCCAGGAACTTGTATGAGCTACTTAAGTGGGAGAGGTGAATTATATCAGCACCGGCACGATTTGGGAACATGCAACCCCCCAAGAAAAGGGAACTCTTTGCTTACTTTTTTTTATCAAAGTAAGAATCAAAGCTAGGCGAGTGCTTGTTAAACAGAAGATAACGATCTCTACCCTTTTGGGTGTAAAGAAAGTGAGAAGGCACAAGACTTTGCTCTGGACTGCCGGTGCATGAAACAAATCCTCGGCTTCTTAGGAACTAGGCTAGGTTAGGAATTCAGATGACCAGGATTATATAGCTGGACAACATCTTCATTGATCTGAAGAAAAGATATTCTCCCAGTAAAATGTGGGCCTAGGATCTGGTGATTACAACTTCATACCGAGGCATTTGGTTGTGAAGGAACATAAAAGTTTTCGATGACATTGAGGTGCCTGCAGAGATGATTGCAAGGAAATGCATTGAACTGGTGAAGCTATCACAGAGCCAAGAGGGAGAAGAAAAAAGTGATCCAAAAATGTAGTGATTTTCAAAAGTAACCTCTTGCTGTAACCCTTTTTGTTTTCACGACTCCTTTCAATGATTTTTTTGGTAGGGAGCTCTCTTCTTACGAAGAATAAATTCTCTCATATATTCTTGGTGAGTCTAGAAACATATAAGTATGCAATTTTAGAGTTTTAGGTTTTCAGAACTGAGGAAGTTGTCAATTTTGATAAACTTGAGTGCAAGTAAAAATAGATCACCTTCTTCTGCTGCACATTTTCCTACTAGAGCATCAATTTCAATGCTACACCTTTCAGGAACAAGTAATACCACGGTTTAGTTAATAATAACTTTAGGAAGGCCACTAATGACACTGGCAAGGAAAACCACTTGATGTAATGCTTAATTTACCTAATCTTGGTACAACTATAATCTAATTGGTACATGATATGATCTATTCGTGTATTTGCTCGAGGACGAGCAAAGGTTTAAGCTTGGGGGAGTTGATACATGCATTTTAGATCATCAATATAGTGCTTACATGATTTGTTATGAATGATATTTTTCATGATCTATCATTATTTATGCCTTTTGAGTTGATTTATGAGACTTTCCTACAAAGTCCCTTTCATTGGTATTTAATTTCTGGGAGGCAAAAAACATCCATTTTCGTATTTTGCTGTTTCAGGGACTTTCTTGACGCCTAAAAATCAAAGGAAAACAAAATACCTGATCAATTTTTCACCAAGAGAAAGACCGTGGGTTAAAGAAGCACGAGGGGGGAGCCACGAGCCCCGAAAGAGACTAGATGGTGCCCCATCAACAGGGCGCGCTATCCATGCAAGTTTCGGCCTCGAGCGTCATCTCGGATCCCCCTTTTACAGACCGTCTCACTAGAAAACCTACGCCATATTCTTCCGACGATTTATAGAGGGGCGAAAGTCCTCTCCTACTCCGGTAGAGGGCAGATCCTGCAACACTAGTGCCTCCGGTGACAGGGGAAATCGACACCATCGTCATCAACACTCCTTGGAGTAGGGGGGGGTCTCTCAGTCAACATCTCCATCAGAGCCATCATTATCACCATCTCCAATATCCAACTTTTCCCCTCATAGTTTGTGATTGATCGAACCCTGGATATTGTTTAAGTGCTATTTGCATGTTTGTGATTGACAACTTGTCTTTATTTGGTGGAGGTATTATATTTTCAAATTGTGTTGTAGTCCATATGCCTCTGATCCATATCATGTTTATCACTTGTGAGTAGATCCCATGTTCCTCAGGGCATAGGATGAATTGGCCATGATTTTCCTATACTATGCAATAAGTATTTTGTTAGGTTCTTATCTTTTTTGTGGTTGTATGATGGTTTTATGTGAACTTCGACTGTATACTTCACCTATATGGAAGGGTTGGAAGGGACGGAATGACAAAAACCGTCTTCCAATACTTTGAGTTGCATTAGAGCGATTTATGTCGAGGACTAATGAACTAATTGCTATGGTAGGACATTTATGTCTTAATGATTTCTATACTTGCTAATGAAACTAGCTTTAGAATCCATCGTAAGGGGTGTATGATGAGGACCTAATCTAGGCTTCAACCTAAAGAAATGAAACTTGACAAGATATTTACCATGTTGTATAGAAATCCAAATGCTAAGTAAATTCATGCTGCCCTCGGGAACGCCTGTCACATATAAGTTCACACACACACTTGAAATTATCCTCTTGTTGCATGGAGGTTTGGGATTTCTCTCATTAAAAGCATGTAACTATACTCGTGCTCACTAAGTTGTACTCGTCATCTGCTGCACTAGTGCTCTGCATGTAGCTATGCGCGCGGCTGGACACGCAGCCGAACGTACGCGGTTCTACGCGCGTGGATGTAAGTACTAGAGCTGCTCTACTCGCGTGGTTGAACGTTTCGCGCGAGGCAGACACGTGTCAACCGTAGGTACGTTGTGCGGGATAAAGTTTTCCTTGCGAAGGTCCATCTCTAGCTAGTGGTACCCTTCAAACAGTTTTTTAGCTATTGTGATTTCTAATGTTTTCTCGCGTTCAATTTTTTTATGTCATGCTCTATAGTTTTTTTAATAAGTTATTCTCCTACTAAATTCTGATAAAAAAGCCCACAACTTCGGCAATAAGGAGCCCGTCTGCTGCGGCGCTTTGGATTCCTTAACTTGGCTAAGGCAAGTTAGAGAGCTACAATATTCCTAACTTGGATTGATTTGTAACCGTTGGATTGAAAATGAACACCTAGATCCCACGCTACAGTGCAACTACAAGATCCTGGCCACAATACCTAGGTACACGGTCGATTGCTACAGTACCAACGCGACAGTACCTCGCTACAGTATTTAGCTACAGTGCTTAGATTCGATCTTTCATTTGTGATCCAACGGCTCATGTTCCAAGTCAGGGCACTGTACATGTCTGACTAGAGAAGCTGCGCGCGAACCGCCGGGTGGATACATGTTTTTCCCGCCAATTATTTCGCTCGCTCGCCATCCCGCCAATTTATTTCGCTCCCTCCCCTAATGTCTCGTCCGCCCAATTTTTTGTTCCGTGCTTTTGCACATAAGTTGCAGCCGTAGGATCCGTCTAACGGTCTTGATTCAGTGCTGGTGAACCAATCCTATGCGAGAAGCTAGGATCACGCGGATCGCCGATCTTGCTCTCCCTCAATAAATACCGCCTCGGTTGATCCATCAGGCATCAGAGAGCTAAGTCAGATCTAGACGCAATGGGGCTCGTCTGGTGCGTTCGCGATGCCGAGCTCCTCGTCGCAGTCGCCGTCGAGTCCCTCCCTGCTGTGTACCACATCAAGGCTGTCGACTCCATGGCAGAGGCCGACAAGCTGATCGCGGTGTTCGCCGACAAGCCTGGCTGCACCGTGGTGCAGAGCGAGAGCCTCAGCCACACCTCCGACGTGGCTGCGATCGTCACGAACGTGCTCGACACCGCCTCCAAGATCGTCGGGCAGCGCCGTATCAACCCCGACCGCACGCTCTTCCTCGACGCTGCGTACAAGGATATGTGCTCCCTCGTCATCCCGGAAGACACCGTGCTCCGCCTCCAGTACTCGCCGCGCCGCCCCCTCCTCTCTCTACGGCCCCCGTGGCCTTCGCTTGGTCAACCTCAACAAGCGCCCCAAGGTCAAGCTCCGGAAAATGAAGGCGATGCAAAGAGTGGTGTACGCTCTTGGAGAGCGGGTTCGCTCCTTCGCATCCAAACTTTGATACTCACGATTCCTCACCGCCCGCCTCGCAAAGATCCTCTATTCCCTTCGCCATGACCTGCGAGCACTTCTTCGTCGGAGGGTGATTTTCCGCGATGCATAGGGGATGGGTTTTAGTTGGATGCTTGATGTTGATAGTCGGAAATCAGGATACGTGATGTGATATGTTCAATTTGGGATACTGTTAATTTGAGATAGATGGAAACTGGGATACGGGTTGGTATGTGAACATAGTTGTGTCTGTCTGTCAATGCTCTTATAATCAAAATAATGTCGGCGCCAATCTTTATTTTTGTGTCTTGAATTTCTCTTTATGTTGAATGAATTTGGTTCTGCCTTCATTACTTTGACATGTGAACACCATTGAACCGAACAAACAGCATCGTGTAGTATCAGTAAAAAGAAGACAAGAAAAAAGGGGTAAAATAAGTTACGAAATGTGTAAATGTACTACAATACGTAGATGATTTTCCAAGTCTAACGAACACCCGGAGGATCCCACGTGAACCATCGTCCTGCTGCGAATTCTCTAGATTTGTCTATGGATTGATTAACATTTCAAAACACAACATAATTGGAGTTAATGACCAATTTTATTAAGTGTTAACTGAAAAAATGAGATCCAAGATAGCGCATGGTTCTAATAATTTACAAAAGGATGCCAAGTTTGTCTTTCCCCAAGAGGAAGAACCGGTTCTGGTATGGTTATGCTGCTCATCTCAAAGATCAACAAGTACCGGTTGTGGTGGAACCTTACAACGATTGAACGATACACTCTTTGTTCATCAATTTGCTGAGAATGCTGATCAGGGACCAAAAGCAGTCCACCATACCTCCCTTGTATAACATTAGCTAGCGGCCATGTGAATGCTTGTTTTAGGCTTAGCGTGACAAAGGGAGCACATCGGTCTGGGAGGCACATCGCGATACACTGCTGACAAGGCACATCGGTCGGGTTCTGAAGGCCATCCACCCGATGTGCTCCCTTTGTCACGCTAAGCCTAAAACAAGCATTCACATGGCCGCTAGCTAATGTTATACAAGGGAGGTATGGTGGACTGCTTTTGGTCCCTGATCAGCATTCTCAGCAAATTGATGAACAAAGAGTGTATCGTTCAATTGTTGTAAGGTTTCACCACAACCGGTACTTGTTGACCTTTGAGATGAGCAGCATAACCATACCAGAATCGGTTCCTCCTCTCGGAGAAAGACAAACTTGGCATCCTTTTGTAAATTATTAGAACCATGCGCTATCTTGGATCTCATTTCAGTTAACACTTAATAAAATGGGTCATTAACTCCAATTATGTTGTGTTTTGAAATGTTAATCAATTCATAGACAAATCTAGAGCATTCGCAGCAGGACGATGGTTCGCATGGGATCCTCCGGGTGTTTGTTAGGCTTGCAAAATCATCTACGTACTGTAGCTGATTCACACATTTCCTAACTTATTTTATTTTACCCCTTTTTTCTTGTCTTCTTTTTACTGATGATGCTGTTTGTTCGGTTCAATGATGTTCGCATGTCAAACTAATGAAGGCGGACCAAAATTCATTCAACATAAAGAGAAATTCAAGGCACAAAAAGAAAGATTGGCACCGACATTACTTTGATTATAAGAGCATTGAATGACAGAGATGACTCTGTTCACACACCAACCCGTATCCCAGTTTCCAACTATCTCACATTAACAGTATCCCAAATTGAACCTATCACATCATGTATCCCGATTTTCGACTATCAACATCAATCATCCAAGTACAACCCATCCCCTACGCATCGCGGAAAATCACCCTCCGACGAAGAAGTGCTCGCAGGTCATGGCGGAGGGAATGGAGGATCTTTGCGAGGCGGGTGGTGAGGAATCGTGAGTATCGAAGCTTGGATGCGAAGGAGCGAACCCGCTCTCCAAGAGCGTACACCACTCTTCGCATCGCCTTCGTCTTTCGGAGCTTGACTTGGGGCGCTTGTTGAGGTTGGCCAGGCGAAGGCCACGGGGGCCGTAGAGGGAGGGGGAGCGGCGAGGCGAGTACTAGAGGCAGAGCATGGTGTCTTCCGGGATGACGAGGGAACACAGATCCTTGTACGCATCGTCGAGGAAGACCGTGTGGTCGGGTTTGATGTGGCGTTGCGCGGCGATCTTGGAGGCGATGTCGAGCATGTTCATGACGATCGCAGCCACGTCGGAGGTGTGGTTGAGGCTCTCGCTCTGCACAACGGTGCAGCCAGGCTTGCCGGCGAACACCGCGATCAGCTTGTCGGCCTCTGCCATGGAGTCGACAGCCTTGACGTGGTACACAGCGGGGAGGGACTCGATGGCGACGGCGACGAGGCGCACAGCATCGCGGACGCACCAGACGAGCCCCATTGCGTCTAGATCTAACTTTGCTCTCTATGATGGATCAACCGAGGCGGTATTTATTGAGGGAGAGCAAGATCGGCGATCCGCGTGATCCCACCTTCTTGCATCTGATTGGTTTCATCAGCACTGAATCAAGACCGTTGGATGGATCCTATGACTGCAACTTATGTGCAAAAGCATGGACCCGAAAATTGGGCGGGCGAGAGATTAGGGCAGCGAAATAATTGGCGGGATGGCGAGCGAGAAAAATAATTGGTGGGAAAAACATGTATCCACCTGGTGGATCACGCGCAACTTCTCTGACTTGGCTTAACAAAGTCAGACATGTAACTATGACTTGGAACGTGAGCCGTTGGATCACAAATGAAAGACCAGATCTTGGCACTGTAGCTAAATATTGTAGCGAGGTACTGTCGCGTCGGTACTGTAGCAATCGACCTTGTAGCTAGGTACTGTGGGCAGTATCCTGTAGCGTGAGATCTAGGTGTTCATTGTCAATCCAACGGTTACAAATCAGTCCAAATTAGGGATACTGTAGCTCTCTGACTTGCCTTAGCCAAGTTAGAGAATCCGGAGCGCCGTAGTGGACGGGCTCCTTATTGCCGAAGTTGTGGGCTTTTTTTCTGTCAGAACTCAGTAGGAGCATGATTTGTTAAAAAAATGTAGAGCATGACATAAAAATTGAACGCGATAAAACATTAGAAATCACAATAGCTAAAACCTGTTTGGAGGGTACCACTAGCTAGAGACGGACCTTCGCGAGGGAAACTTCTTCCCGCACAACATACCTACGACACGTGTCTAGCCCGCGCGAAACGTTCGCCGCGCGAGTAGAGCAGCTCTAGTACTTACATCCACGCGCGTACAATCGCGTACATTCAGCCGCGTGCACAACTGCGTATGTCCAGCCGCGCGTGTACAACTACATGGAGAGCATGAGTGCAGCGAATGTTCCCACTATTCTGTTTCATCGATTTATCTAGCATGCATTCACCATATGAGGGTTATTGCACCACGCTTTCCGCATTATGAAAAAAGATTGGGTCCATGTTCTGAATAGGTTGGTACATCACCTTACTGTAACCTTGTATCCAACATCTTAACCTCAGTTGTTGCGCCTTCCACCCCATGGTGGGACTTGGTTCCTTGACAAGGCTGCATCTGTCTGAGGTGCATATAACGGGAGATGAGTTAGGGCAGCTTCTTTCCAATTCTGTTGCCCTGGAAGAGCTGCAACTCGTGAATTGTCATAAGATCATTTCTCTCAAGTTACCATGCCTGCTACACCGGCTGAACTGCCTGACAGTTTTTGAGTGCAGAGGTCTGAAAGTGATAGAAAATAAAGCTCCAAAGGTTTCCGTTGTTCATATCAATGGTTCCTTTGAGAAACTTAGAGTTGGAGATATGTTGCAAGTAAAGAAACTAGAAATGATCGACACCTACGGAACTAGCCTCGTTCATCATGCTCGTGCCAATCTTCCATTCATTATGCCAAATCTTGAAACGCTCAATCTATATTCGAATGGCGAGGTATATTCTCAAACTCTAGTTTTTCCATTTTAAAGGATGGCTAGCGGTAGATTTGATTGACATGTACAGTCATTTTATTCATAGCAGTAGTCCTACCATAAACTTTTTTTAGGGAAGAACGTATTTAACCTAGACATCATCTGTATGCAGAAGCTCAGTACGCCAATGTTAGCTGCCAGATTCCTCTTCCTCAGGAATTTGCTCATTTTTCTTGGCGATGGAAATACTCGGGGCTTTTCCTATGATTATTTTTCTCTAGTTTATTTTCTTGATGCCTGTCCTGTCCTGGAGGATTTCGTCTTGTGTGTAAGTAACCTTTTCCTCTAGCTTCCAACTACGATATCTAGTAATCTGCATGCGGTAACTCTTAACATGTGTATCTGTTGTTCCTGTGGTTGCAGGTGTCACAGACTCGCGTAAGGCAGGATTTGATTTCTGCTGAAGACTCGCATATGAGACAGATGCTAGAACATTGCCACGGCAGCATCAAGAATGTGAAAATATTGGGCTTCTGCTCTGCAAAGAGCATGGTTGAACTCACGTGCCATATCATTGAAAATGCAACTTCACTAGAGTGCCTGACGTTGGACACCATATATGACAACAGCAGTCGTGGAGAGGCTGATAGGTCTCATGAACACAACAAATTTGATGAATGCCGCCCTGTGCGAAGCAGGCGTATGATCGAGCACGCCCATAAAGGCCTCTGGGCTATTGGAAGATACGTTGTGCAGAAAGTTCCCACCAGAGTCAAGCTAAATGTTAAGAAGCTCTGTAGCCGTTGCCATAAAATTTAATGATGCCACCCATCAAGTGTCTCCATTTCCAAAAATAAGCCTTCAAAAAAGTGTCTCCATCATCTTTCCTTAAAAGTACATGTGTATTACTTAATGTTGCATAGGATGTCTTTTTTCGATAAAGGGAATATATTAATATCAAACGATACCAGATGCATACAGTCAAAAAAGAGAAAAAGAAAACTAAGAAATAAAAATCCTGACCAAGACAACACCTGAAATTCAGACTCTTCAAAAACGACGCCTCCAAGAAGAGAATAGTGCACCAGCGCTGTCGTCGCTCAATCAAAGATCTTAGGTTTTCATCCTGAAGATAGTCTCCGTTCTCAAAACAATGCCTTCAATAAGGATATTGTCAGGCATAACCAGTTAAGGCCAGATCTTGGTTTTTTACCTTGATAGGTAAGACTCTGAATTTCATATGTGCTGCCGCCCCCACTTCCATACCACTTGCATAGGATGTCTTTGACTGGAAACGATCTAGTGTTGTACAAGTATTGTACTACAAGTAATGGATGAGCATTTTCTTTCTTGAATCAGTGCATGGCTGTGCTAAGTAATACTACCTTCATCCTAAATCTTAAGGCTTATATTATTTTTAGAAAATAAAACTATGTCAAGTTTAACTAAGTTTTTACTAAAAATCATTAACATGTAAAATACAAAATTTATATCATTAGATAAATAGTAAAATATATTTTCATATGATATCTGCAAAATATCATATTTGTAGATAAATTTATCTAAAAGTTTAGTCAAACTTTACTTGGTTTGATTTTTTGAAAAGGGATTTCTATTTTCGTGCCCTCGGGTCCTTAGTTGTACCCAGTTTTCCCCAGCTCCTTAGTTTTTCCTCAGTTTTCCCCAAGCCCTTGTCTGAAACCCGCAGAAGGAGCTCGGACGAGCGTTTAGTTGACCGTTTCGTGCTGACATGTGGGGTCGCGTCGTGTGGGGCTTGTGGAAAGGGACCGCGTGGGATAGGACGAGACCGTGTTTGGTCATACGAGCGGAGCGGGGGCCGTAGCGTGTGGGGCCATAGCGTGTGGAGCCGTATGGGTCCTGGACGTGGGCACGAGTGGTTTGTAATCTTTCGCCGCAAATCTAGAGCAGCTTCTCCTTCCGTTTTTAACGTCATTCATTTCTTTATGCCTTCGTTTTTACCCAATCAGGTAGGAAATCTAGGGCAGTTGAAAATATAGGATAAGCTGCATATGGCAGCCAACATAGCATATATATATTCACGTCCGATCCAACAATACTACCGATAGATCCAACATAAGCTACATTTTACATGAATTTAAGCTGCTCTCTAAAGAGCATCACATAGAGTGCAGACATGTTCAACGTCTCCAGGTAGCACCTGTGACTCGCTTGGAGGCTGCGCATGTGAATCCCAAGTGCTTTGTGTTGGGCCATGAACGCATGCACATTCACGGTTGTTCCAACTCTAGTGCCGCATCTGCCAATGGATTCAGCATGGTTCACCAGGCAGTTGAAGTCCGTGGCGCGGAGCTTCCTGTTCCAGAAGGGGCACATGTAAACGCCTCGAGCAAAGTGGCCATCGTAATGGCCGGACTTCAGCCTCCTGAGGACGTGACGAGTCTTGGTGTCGAAGGACTCGTCGTCGCTGTCGATGTTGCTGCTCTGCACCTGTCACGTAGCACCAAAGATCGTGCAAAAAAACATAGAGTCAATTGCAACGATGATGGAACAGAGAGTGAACAAAAGATCATGCATGATAATATGGACACGAAAAAAAGAGGTAGCCTCAGTTACATTGGATAAACTTATATCCAGGATTTGAGTCAGTGAACCAAAGATCATGCACAATAAATTTATACACACCAATTGTTCACTAAGCAAACCCTGAATCAATTTGTGCCCAAATATTCATCATCATCGGCAAAAATTAACCTAATAACACAAGATCTAACACAAAAGGATTGAACTAGGAAGAGACGAACCCTAATAACGCCAGATCTAACACAAAAGGATTGAAATGGGATAATAACAAGGGAACAAAGGGTTTCCTCCGTCTCGTCGTCGATGATGCTGGTGTCGTAGGGGTTCTCCGGCGCGACGTACGACACTGGTCCGTACGGGTCCCAAGCGACGGGGGCCTGGACGGGGGCGACGGCCGATGCGCCGGCGGCTACGTTGGAAGCAGTGGCGGGGGCTTGGACGTGGGCGACGGCTGATGTGCCGGTGGCTACGTTGGAAGCAGCGACGGGGGCGGCGGCCGATGCGCCGGCGGCTACGTTGGAAGCAACGATGGGGCCTGGATGGGGGCGGCGGCTGATGCGCCGGAGGCTACGTCGGAAGCGCCGACAATGGGCATCTCATTCTTCTCCATCGCCGGCGGTTTTCTTCGGGGTTTTTTTTTCGGTTGTGGAGAAGATGATGGGACAAGAGTGGCGGCGTTGCATGAGGGAGCGAGAGTGATAGTGATAATGCGAGGAGGCGAACCGGGAGACGCATCTATAAAGGCGAGGGGTCCTAAATGTGACCCGCGTCCTACGCGTCCACTATTGCACGTCTACACGTCTTCGACATCTGCACTGCGACACGCGTCCATGATTGCACATCTTCAACTTCTGCACCGCGACCCGCGTCCTAAGCGTCAACAATTGCACGTCTTCCACTTCTGCACCGCAACACGCGTCCTCGAGTCTAACCCTGAAAATTTAGATATACTCAGGTATACCCTTGAGTCTTATACTAGCATTTTTTGTGTGCTTAGTTTTCTCCTTGAGTGCTAATATTGGCTAGTACAATATACTCAGTTTTACCCTCAAGTGGCTAGTCAACAAAGAGTCAACAAATGGGATTAAGCTAGTTAAATAAGTCATTTAATGTGCAAAAAATTCCAAAATAGATAAAACCATAGTGGCACTTACTCATGGAGTCTTCTTACGCGACCTGCAACGTTACGGACCATAATAATCATAGATAAATCAAGTTTTACAACAAATTACCACTTCTCAAATCACCTAGTAGCTATGAAGGTGCATGGTTTCCACAATAAGCCCTTCCCAAAATAACTTTTCCCAAAACATACTTTCTCTGAATGAGGCCACAATTTTCACACTCATGTATATTTGTATTGTAAATAGTTTGAGGTAGGCCAAGATGGATTTCATTGTACAAAACACGTATTTTCCACTTTTAAAATCTCATATTTGAATCCCCTAGTCTGTTTAGTACTCACGTGCCCTTGGTTACTTGATACTACTCAGTTTTTCCCTCTCCCTTCACAAATTCTCACAGACGCCCAACCTTGCCCTGATTGGTCTAGCCCTTGTCACGCGGATTGTGCCAGCCGACCGTTGATCGTATGATCTAACGGGCGGATAACCTCTCTCTCGATCGGGGCCACCCCCTCTCTCTCTATGTCGGCTAGCTTCCACCCTCTATCTATGCTAAATACCCAGTTTGCCACCGGATTCAGCAAGTTTGGTTTTCTGTATTATTTTTCACGTGCTAAAAATTATAAACTTTTTTAGGCATTAATTTTCACACAAAAAATGATAAACCATCTCCGATTTCTTGTAGCCATTACTTTTCACGCAAAAATTAGATTTCGGTGAATGCATTATTTGTCACCCCTCTAACAATTATTAACTCTCTTTAGCATTCCTTTTCTTTTAGGGAATATAGTTTGGGATATAGTTTTGGTAATTTGAAACGGCCCAAAAGTGGTATAATTTTGGTATAAACGTGAGGCATAGATATTTGAGGGATTTCGGTGAATGGATTATTTATCACCCCTCTAACAATTATCAACTATCTTTAGCATTCCTTTTCTTTTAGAAAATATAGTTTGGGATATAGTTTCGGTAATTTGAAACGACCCAATGGTATAATTTTGGTATAAACATGAGGCATACATATTTGAGGGATTTTGGTGAATGGATTATTTATCACCCCTCTAACAATTATCAACTATCTTTAGCATTCCTTTTCTTTTAGGGAATATAGTTTGGGATATAGTTTTGGTAATTTGAAACGGTCCAAAAGTGGTATAATTTTGGTATAAACATGAGGCGCGGGGCTGGCTCGGGCTCCCATTTTGCAACAGTCACCTGGGTAAGCTGTGGGTCCGGCACGCTAACGTGGACAAGTTGTGGGTCCCACGATGATCTGGATAAGTGGAGACGTGTCCACTGCGGGGCCAACGCCCCCAGCACCACTCCAACGGTCGGGATTCCTCCCATCCGAGCTCCTTGTGAGGGTTTCAGACAAGGGCTTGGGGAAAACTGAGGAAAAATTAAGCGGCTAGGGAAAACTGAGCACAACTAAGGACCCGAGGGCACGAAAATAGAAATCCCTTTAAAAAAAATATAGTAAGACTTAAGCTTTTAGATCGAGGTACTATACTTGGAGGAAGGGTAGGAGGTTTGATTGATTTGAGCCTTGGCACGTGGTTGATATTATTTTTGAGAGTACTATAGAAGGCAGAATTTTGTTTACACGAATGACCACATCTCGTTGTGAACAACAAGTGAAATTTGAACTCCACAATAGGGCTAGTCCGGAAACAACCACTACCGACACACAACTACAAAGTCAAAAATCTACCCGAAGTTGAGCAACATCACCATGTCGCCGCTGACAATGGTCACCTTCGAAGAACAACGACTCGCATGACTTCCCTTTCCCACGCACCATCCACCCTTGATGTCGTATAGGAGATGACACGTGAATGGCGGGACATGGAAAATCCAGAGAAAGGCGTCTTGGATTCACTGCGATGACATTGCATCTCTCAAGCTTGAACTTAGAGCATCTCTAGCAGAGCCCGTAAATGGGCCAAAACCAAAAAATAACTGCCAGTTTAAGGGTTCGGGCTTAAAAATGGCGCTGAACAGTTACCATAATAGGGCCAAAACCGAAAAAAATTCGGGCCCAGACCGTAAACCCAAATCGGCCTGTATTTGTAGGGGTCGCTTGAGCGAACCGAACGCTCGATCCATATCTCGGGCGCGCTGAAATTTCAACTGATGCAACTACTCACTCTCTCCCTCCCCGCGCCACCACCACACTCCGCCGCAGTCGCACCGCCCAATTCGCCCGAGCCCCACATCCCGGAGGTAGCGCAGGTCGCCCTGCACCCCGCTCGCTGTTCCTCGCCCAACTCCGGGTGCTAGCCCACCGCCGTCGCCGTGCTGTCGGAATCGAGGATGAGCTCGGGTGATGAGTTTGTCGATGTCGATCTGTCCGATTCATCGAGCCCGGATGATTCCGACCTCGACGAGCTGCTCCAGGACGATAGGCCACCATGCTCCTCCTCTCCGTCAAGGAGCTGGAGGACCGCACGAAGCTGCTGAATCGGAGGCTCGGGTCGATGATGGGCCGGAACCACATCCAGCGGAATCGCCTCCTCGGCCACGAGCAGCTCATGTAGTACTACTTCGCCGAGGTACCTACCTATCCACCCCATCTATTTCGTAGGAGGTATCGCATGCGGCGTAGTTTGGTCGTCAAAATCGTCAAAGCTTTCAAAGCCAATTCGAATTAGTTCAAGCAACATAGAAATGCCGCCGGCGTGATGGGTTTCAGCCCGTTCCAAAAAATCTCTGCTGCCATGAGGGTGATTGCGTATGGCATCTGAACGGATCGTAGCGAACAAGAGGGGGGGTGAATGGCGCTACGGCAATTTTTAGTCTTTTTCAAGTTTTATGCAACGGAAGGTAAAGGTGTGACTTTTAGCAATGGGGGTGATCCTACAATGAAGCTAGAGCATGTGCAACAAGTAAAGGAATCAACAAGATAAACAAAGTGAGGAGCGAGACAACCGGGGGGCGCGAGGCGAGTCGAGGTTTGTTTCCCGCAGTTCCCTCCACTAAAGGAGGTACGTCTGCGTTGAGGAGGTGCTAGTCTCACACAAGAGACTAGGCGGCCACACCACGAAGGAAGGCCTCACCCTCTTCCTCGAGAGAGCTCCACGGAGGTGCTCTCCCTCTTCCACTAAGGCACCGGTCGAGGCGGTGATTCCTTCACAAGGTTGGGGCGAGCTCCACACACACAAGGATGCTCCCAACACCCTATGGAGCTAGTACATCACCAAGCTAGACTCCATAGCTGCACATCTCCAATGCTCCACCATAGGAACCCATCACCAATGCTCCACCAAAGGAACTCTTCCAATGCTCCACCAAGAAACTCTCCAAGGCTCCACCAAAGGAACTCCCCAATGCTCCACCAAGAAACTCTCCAAGGCTCCACCAAAGGAACTCCCCAATGCTCCACCAAAGGAACTCTTCTCCAAGATCCACCAAAGGAACCCTACCACCAAGATCCACTAAGGAATAGCTAGTATTTGTGAAATCTCTCTTGGTAGAACTATAGATCGGGGTCTCCTCCACCTATCCTCAAAATTAGGGCAAGATTGGTTGGAGGGGGAAGGAGATCCTCAAGGATTAAGCTCAGCAACAATGGAGGAGAGAGAAGGGAAGAGATAAAATCGGGGAAGAAGGGGCCCTTAAATAGGCTCCTCCAAATCCAACCGTTACACCCGGCCTAAGCGGTACTACCGCTTTGGTACAAGCGGTACTACCGCCCTGAGTTTGAAATCCCCAGATCTGGTCAAACGACACGGGCGGTACTACGCGCGGTACCGCCGTGGTACACAATAGGGTCCGACCCCGGACTCGAAGCGGTACGAGCGGTGCCGGAGCGATGCTACGCGTTCGGTACCTCGAGCGGTACCGTGAGCGGTACTACGCTCGTGAGCGGTACCGCCCCAGTGCAGGGGTACCGCAACTCGTTGGGGACGAATTCAGCGCAGACTCGAGCGGTGAGAGCGGTACCTATAGGGGTAGCGGTACTACACTACAGTAGTACCGGCCTGGCTAAAACTGGTTTTCTTCCCTTTTTCTCTCCAACTTTGTTACCTCGCTAAACACACACAAAACCGGAAAACCTATCAACTACGGTCTTCGATCTTGACGCGTCCGGCGAGGTCACCGTGTACTTGCAAATCTAACAATGATACTCAAGGCACACGGTGAGATTACTCAAGTGTTGTCATCAAACACACAAAACATGGGATATGAATTTTGCTCTTACAATCTCCCCCTTTTTGGTGTTTGATGACAACACAAGAGTTGACAATAACATATGATATTATGATGAGAACATTAGATTTGCAAAAACTAGACGGAGCTCCCCCTACACATGTGCATATCATGAATATGTATTTGAATACAAATACACATGTTATAGAGACATCACTCCCCCTAGTTTTTACAAACCAAGCGCATATGCAACATAGATAGATGACATGTTCAAGAGGCATATGCACGATATGGAGACAACATGAGATCATATACGGAGATTTGGGTGAAGTTATCATACCATAGCCTTGAGAATACCCAAACTCACAATAGAATGCCTCCATGGGGTTGTTGATGTAGCCAAGAGACAAGATAAGCAACTAGAACCAAACGGCTACAAACAACAAAGGTCTCCATCCACCTAGGAACTTCTCCCCCTTTGGCATCGGAACACCAAAAAGGAGGGAAACGGAACTAGAGAGATGGAGAAAAGAACATACAACCAAGCTTGCAAAAATCACGAGAAAACAAGCTTGGAGGAGGTTCTCAAAAACAAAAAGAAGAAAGCAAAGAAGAAAAACAAAAACAAGGTCACGAAGAACCGAAAAACCCGCAAAGAGGGGTGTTGGTGGCCGAAGCCACCGTGTAAGAGTATAGTAGTTGTGAGGTCGCGTAGATGTATCTAGGACTCAGGACTACAACTCAACATGAAGCTCATAAGTCACTTAATTGACAAATAGCAAATGTTTTGGATTTCTTTATGCATTATGGGGGGAGTGATAGCTCAATGAATTTAAACCGCACTCCCCTATGTCCATGCGTGCCTTTCATCTAGATATGACGGTAAGATTGGTATGTGCGCACGACGGTCAAGCAAAGTTCGACGGATCAATGATGTTTAGCTCATGCCTCAACTCAATAAAGCGCTTCTGAAAGGACACGGATGTCGCCTAGAGGGGGGGGTGAATAGGCGATTTAAAACTTTTACGAGATGGGCTTAACAAATGCGGAATAAAACTAGCGTTTACTTTGTCAAGCCCAAAGCCTATATACTATGGTTCACCTATGTGCACCAACAACTTATTCTAAGCAAGAGTTCACCTATGTGCACCAACAACTTATGCTAAGCAATACAAGCAAGTATGTGATAGCAAGATATATATAACTTCAAGCACGATGGCTATCACAAGGTAAAGTGCATAAGTAAAGAGCTCGGGTATAGAGATAACCGAGGACGCGGGAGACGATGATTTATCCCGGAGTTCACACTCTTGCGAGTGCTAATCTCCGGTGGAGAGGTGCGGTTGCTTAGTGCTCCCGAACGCCACAAGAGGCTCACCTTGAGGTGTGGTTGCTCGATGCACACCAACGCCACAAAGGCCTCACCCCAAGATGCGGTACTCACACCACACACCGAACGCCACGAAGGCGCCTCACCTAAATCTCCGGTGACCCTCGCCACAAAGGCCTAGGTCACGGTTCCACTAAGGGATTTCCTTCGAGGCGGAAACCGGGCCTTACACAAAGATTGGGGCACACATCCACAACTTAATTGGAGGCTCCCAACAAATCGCCACAAAGGCCTAGAATCCGTCTAGGGTTCCAAGAACCCAAGAGTAACAACCTTCTTGTTTTCACCACCACGAATCACCGTGGAGAACTCAAACCGATGCACCAAATGCAATGACAAGAACACCACAAAGATGCTCAAGTCCTTCTCTCTCAAATTCCAACAAAGCTACAAAAGCTATTGGGGGAATAAGAGAGGAAGAACAAATAAGAGGAGGAACACCAAATTTCTCCAAGATCTAGATCTAGTGGATTCCCCTCACAAAGAGAGGGATTTGATTGGTAGGAATATAGATCTAGATCTCCTCTTCCTTTTCCCTCAAAAAGATTCAAGAAGCATAGGAGGAGTAGAGGGAAAGGGAAGCTCTCAAGGTCAACAATGGTGGAGAGCACAAAGGGGAAGAGGTAGCTGCCCAAGGAGGAAGAAGGGGGGCTTAAATACCCCCTCCCATCGAAATATGACCGTTTGGGTGTGCTCAGGCCGGATTTTCCGGGCCGGATATTTGCAAAATATCCGGGCCCCAAAAACGGCTAAGGACATGAGAAAACTGCTCTCAGGATGGGGGCCGGACATTTGGCCGGATATTTGCCCGGATTTGTCCAAAAACCGGATTTTTCCGGGGCGGATTATCCGCCTAAACTTGGGCCGGAATATCCGCCCCTGAAAACTGGCAGAAACATCAAACGAAACGGGCATAATTTTAGCATCCGGACTCCGATTTTGATGATCTTGGGCTTGTTTTAAAGCTAGGAACAAGCTCTACAAGATCATGCAGGAAACCATCATAGTCCAACAAGGGAGGATAGAAACAAATGATGAAAGGTTTGACCTATCTAAAAAGACATACCGGTAAAACCTCCAATCTTGAAAATGCAACAAGTTGCCCGTGCAAAAACCATTCTTGATGAACTAGAGCTTGTCATGAGAATAAGCACAAGCTCTAAATCATCACATGGATAAGATCCAAATAATAACCAAGAAAGATGATGAACCAAACTCGCAACAAGTGATCTATGCAAAATCCGTTTTCGATGAACTAGAGCTTGTCATGAGAATAAGCACAAGCTCTAAAACATCACATGGATAAGGTCCAAATAACAACCAAGAAAGATGATGCAAGGATGCAAAGGTTTGAGCTCTATCCGAACGATACGATCGAGTTACTCACTCGAGAGCCCTCTTGATAGTACAACTAAACTATAAACCGGTCTCCAACTACACTATGAGACCGGTGAGAAAGAAACCCTATCAAGAGCAAACCTTATACTTGCGCATTCCACTTGAGCTTGATGACGACGATCTTGACCTCAACAAGATGGAACGCCTTTCTTGCTTGTGCTTGCTTGACGAAGTCTTGTAGATTGCTCCCCCATAAACCACCATGGGAGAGCTACTTCTTCGGCGCATCTTCACATAACCATGACCACCATGTGGATTGCTCCCCCATAATCCACCATGGGAGAGCTTCTTCTTCGGCGCATCTTCACATATCCATGATCACCATATGGATGGCAAGACTCAAGCAAAGGATCTCTTCGAGATGGCTCATCTTGAACTTGCACTTCATTTATTCATTCTTCATCATGTTGATGTCTTGAAGTAACTTGAGGGCTCACTTCATCTTCATCTTCAAGACATACTTGACACTTGATATCCTTCATCAATTTCTTCTTATTGCAACCTTGAAGCCAACATATGGTTCAAGAATTGCCTATGGACAACTCCTACAAATATAACTCAATGCAAACATTAGTCCATAGGGATTGTCATTAATTACCAAAACCACACATGGGGGCTCCATGCACTTTCAATCTCCCCCATTTTGGTAATTGATGACAATCTCTTTGAGAGGGTTTATATAAGGAATTTAAGTAACAAATAAGTTGAATATATAGAGCAAACTCCCCCATAATATATGCATGTGTGAATGATCTTGACTTTCATTGCATATATTGGCATTCAAAGCCTAGTGGAGTTTCCTCTAAATATTGAACTATGCAAAGCAACAAGATGCAATGCAATAAAGGCACATGCTTAAGCACAAAGCAAAGACATAACCAAATTCCCTTAAACCCTCCAAACTTCTCCCCCATTGGCACCAATTGCCGAAATGGGTGAAAAATTTAGAAGGCCAATATAGTGAGAGTTCCTCCATAGCGTGTGCATTTCTCATAATTTGAGTGGAATCAAATGCACATATCCAATGACGAATATTCGGAAGGAATCACACTATAGATAGGATCAAAGATTGCAAAAAGATAACAAAGTCAAGAAGCTTCAACAAATGAAGCAAGCAACCAAATGAACCACAAAGAGGATACTAAAAGAAAGATAGATATTATGATAAGATCAAGAAGATTGCTCTAAATAATATGAGGAAGCTCCCCAAGGTTTGTGCACAAAACTAGACAATTTGCATTAGAGTATAAAGTGCACAAACATGGAATCATCACTCCCATAATATCATTCAAAAACAAAAGATACCAAGTGAATCAAACTCTAATGATCGCCACAAGATAGTGCTCTAAATCAAATGAGGAAGCTCCCCAAGGTACATGCATAAATTAAAATGTTGTATTTGAATACAATATGCATAACATGGAATCCTCACTCCCTCATTTAAAACACAAACATTTGTAATAGATCATAGATAGAAAAGTAAGCTAAACACTTGCAACAAACAAATAGTTGAGCAACAAGTAAGAGGCACCATAATAAAAGGCTCAACCAAGAGGATATGTGAAAGGCATGATAAAGCATATTATAAGACTATTACAAGGATGAGCAAAAAGCATCATCATAGTCTTCAAAGAATTATATTGCTTAGCATGACCAATCAACACGCAATAATAAATAAGATATCAAACGGAGATGTATCATCTCTTATGTGTATAAGTTTCTCTAAGTGGGAAATATCACAAAGATATTTATCCACAAAGAAACATGCACACATAAAATAGATACGCAAGAAAAATAGTATGATATCCAAGACGAAGTCATGCAATATACCAATAAGAATTTTTGCTTAATAGCATGGCCAAAGGCTCAATTTTATCTTATTGTACATTCATGAACTTCAACCACAAACAACTAAAATACATCACAAATATCAACAAGGGATAGAAGATAGTTGGGATGCATTTGAGAAAGGCAACAAGTATCACAAACGGGGATACCAAAAGAAGTAACTAAATTTGCACTTTCATCTATATTGCACATGTGAGAGCCTTGAGGAATTGATATGCAACAAAATTGCTAGATAGGCATAGTTGGGATGGATGAATTATGAGCATGATTTAAAATACTTCCCAACAAATGCACTCATCTCAAATTACTCACATTCATAATAAAGAGGTTTCATTAAGACTTTTGCAAGAAGCACAACATTTGCAAATCAAGAGATTCATGCCAAGATGCAACCATAAGGTTGGATACAAGAAAAGTATGCATGAGAAGATACTTGTTACCAAGATAGCATTGGTGTGGATGTAGTAGATATGTGTTCGTTGACCATCCTAGCTTGCCTCAAGTTACCATTGAGTCACCACTTCTTTCCAAGAGTGAGACAAGCATTCAATGCATATCCATTGTACCTAACACAAAGGTAAGTACAAAATGGTCCCCAAACTAATTGGGTCCGAAGTAGTTAGACACACTACAACATATAGGACAAACTCCACAATTCTATGTGCATATAGATATGAAATTGAATTTCATGCACATCTTAGCCAAATTAGGATTTGATGGAGTTTACCCTATATATTGGATCAAAGAAAGTGACACATGCCATAAGATATACATATATTAAATATGCATGCACAATACTTTCAAGAACCAAAGGAAGATACAATTTGGACAAAACACCAAATAAACCAAGAGACAATGGTTGTCCAAATTATATCAAAGAATCAAATCAACACAAGATTGACTCCAAAGACTTATCTCATTATAAGAAGCTAATTAAACCTAAACACAAAGGAATGAGATAACCAACTCCCAAGAGAGCAAGGTTCCAACAAATAAACCAAACCCTCGAAACTTTTTATGATGGCACAAAGTACCAAAAAGAAAATTTTATGTCTCCCAAAACCAAATTTTTGATAAAGATCAAGAGATGTTAAGCATTCTAATAATATAGAAGAGCTCCCCCAAGTTTGGTGCATTATCTAGGATTTTTTATATGAATACAAAATGCACAAAACTAGGATCATCACGCTACCTATATCTTCTAACAATGCTAAGAAAGTTTGAATAGACAACTTAGATCCATAAGATGCAAGGAAGACACATGGGAGTCAAAGCACAACAAATTCATGGCAATAAATAAGGCAATATAAATACAAGAGCCAATGTAGATATGATCAATAAATATCTACCTCATAATTGATTACCAATTGTCCTAGGACAAGAGGTATTAGGAAATATTTCCCGGTGGTAGTTTGTAAGTATACATAAGATCATATTTACAACGAACAAAGCATATGGTAAAAGATAAGAGTTAACCATCATGCAAAGATAGTTTCTTGATAGCTTCATTTAGTCATACCAACATGCAAGGCAATTAATAGTATTCATACCAACATGCAAAGCAATTAATAGTATGACTTGAAGCACATGGTTTTCCAAAAATGTATTGAGGGACACGTTGTGAAAAACCATGCCAAGAAAAACTTTCACAAATAAGATCCACAAAGATATTAGCAATGAAGCCATTTAAGCAAATTGGAGCTTGTTTGAGCAAACATGCCACATAGGAGAGAGATAATTTACGGTATCAATTCTATGTGACACAACCTCAAATGTTCACATTTTCTAGGCTTGTAATATGCACAAAGCTTATTACTCCCCCATAATGTGATAAGGAATTTATTTTCACAAGAGGCAAATAAGATCCAACTAGAGATATTAATGAACATTAGAATTTGAATTTCTCATGAAGATGACATACCACATAGAGACTAGATAATCTTGCAATATCAATTCTATGTGATATTCCTCATGTACACACATTGTTAGGATTGTGAAATTCCTAAAGGAATATCACTCCCCCAAAATGTTATAGTCCATTAATCTCTCATAAGAGCCATATAAGATACAACAAGATGCAAAGAGGCTCCAACACAAACACAAATACATGGTGTGCAACCCAACATGCATAGACTTGATTTCTCAAGAAAAGCAAGTAGGAAGCACAACATATACAAACACATGTTAGGAACAAAACTAACACATGCAAAGGGCGAGTAACTTTCAATATAAATGAGTTGAGCACATGTTACCGCAAGGAGGAACATTGAATATATGATAGAAGCAAGATAACCAAGACTTGGCTTGAGATAATATAAATGATGAAGATCCCTTAATTCTTCATGATGTAGCCAAGTCTCCAATGCCCTCCAAAAAGCACCTATTGATCAAGTTTTGGATTGTTGGTCCCCAACTAAGTTGGGTCCTAAGAGGTTAGTCACAATAGGCTTGGCAACCCAAATGGTTCTTTTCTTGACACCACTTTGAGCACCAACATATTTGGCAAACACATTGCCACCCTCATCCTTACAAAGAGAATAAACATCATCAATGGAGATAGAGTTGGATGAGGTACCAATAGTGCAAAAAGAGGAGATGTGGCCCTTCTCACGGCATATGTAGCAAGTTCTTTTCTTCTCCTTCTTCTCACTAGATTTCTCCACAATGGGAGCATTGGCTTGATTCTTCTTGGGAAGTGGAATTTCTTCAACTTGAGGTTGAATATGAGTTTGAGCTTGAGGCCGCTTCCCTTTTTGCTTCTTCTTCAAAGGGCAAGATCTAACATGGTGCCCTTCAATTTTGCACTTGAAGCAAACAATCTTGGCCGGGTCTTTGACTTGTACTTGGCCCTTCTTGTTGTTGTTGTTCTTGGACTTGTTCTTGTTGTTGGATTTGAATCCAAGTCCACTCTTGTCATTGGGGGATTGTTGCATACTCAACATCGTGTCAAGTTTGCATTTCCCTTCATGACCCTTTACCAAGTCATTCTTCAAAGAAGTGACTTGGGCCTTGAGCTCTTTGATTTCCTCTACATGGTTAGTAACAACACAAGTACTAGAGGAAGTAGAACCTTCATTGTTAGAGCAACAAGGCAAGGAAGATAATTCATCACAAGATTTAGCAATACTATGAGTGGATGAATTACAAGGACTAGCACATGGCAATATAGCATTTTGAGTAGTAGTGCTAGTATCCACATGAGGCTCACAAGGTGTTGCCTTAGATATGATAGCCTCATGAGCTAACTTTAGCCTATCATGAGAGGCTAGAAGATCCTCATGGGAGCTAGAAAGCTTTCCATGATTTTCTTCCAATTTCCCATAATTGCAAGTTAGCAAATCAAGTTGAGCCCTTAGCTCAACATTCTCCTTCATGATAGATGCTTCACAAGAAGTAGAGTTAGTAGCACAAGCATCATCACAAGACATATCAAGAAGAGAGGGTAACATAGCATGCTCTTTTTTTAGTGAGTTTAGCAAATATTTCATTTTGAGACACCTCAAGGGTTTGAAGTTGCTCCTCAAGAGAGGCTACGGTCTCTTGTTCTTCTTCAAGATCATTCTTTAAAGATGCTACATCATCGGCATACTCTCGTTCAAGAGCACCCTTTTTATCAATGGTGTTCTCATGCATCCAAATAAGTTTTTGGCTCTCAATAGCGGTAGTCAAGATTTCAAAGAAGTGAGAGCTAGCAATTTTATCTTTGTAAAGAACCTTGAATACACTCTCACCTTTATCGCGTAGAGAGACAACCCAATCCTCTTCTTCATATTCATCCTCATTCTTATCACCACGAGACATATTAGGTTCCATGGTAGGAGGTACCGTGGAACCCTTGGCCATAAGGCATATATGAGGACCGTGAAATAAAGATGAGGAGTTACTTGAGGCTCCTTTCAAGATCTTGTCTTGACCAATAGAATCTTTGGTTTCCTCTACATTGTTAGACACACAACAACTAGAGGAAATAGAATCATTTTTATCATGGCCACAAGACAATGCAAGCATATCATCATTAGATTTTTTCAAGCAACTTACACATGATATGCAAGGACTATCAACACAAGCATGTAAATCATTTCTAGTGCTAGATGTGTTTAAGTCCAAAGATGAACCATTGCAATGAGATATAGATGAAGGATCATCAATAGTAAGCTCAATACCAACATTGCAATTTCCATCACCACTCACCATATCATTACCTTGTGTCTTGAAACACTTTGGTGAAGTGGATGAAGATGAGAACTCATCACGGCCGGAAGTGGAAGCAATACAATCATCCTCAATGATATTGGACACATCATATTTATCTCGAAGCTTTGTCCATAATTCATGAGCGCTCCCAAAAGGCATGATTGAAGAAGTAACTACATTGCTCACAACAATGGAAAACACATGAGAAGCAAGAGCATCGAGACAAGAGTTTTTCTTCTCCTCATAAGATAAATTTTGGGGATCCTTAGGAGAAGAAAAACCCATGTCAAGAAATCGCTCCATGTTCGGGGAAATACCCCGCAAAATATTAAGCACATAAATTTTCCATAGATCATAATTTGTGCCATCAAATATAAACAAGTTATTGTGATCTAATCCCCTAACCGACATCTTTACTCTCAAGGCGGTGAAGCCTAAGAATGAGAGACCTTGCTCTGATACCAATTGAAAGGACACGGATGTCGCCTAGAGGGGGGGGTGAATAGGCGATTTAAAACTTTTACGAGATGGGCTTAACAAATGCGGAATAAAACTAGCGTTTACTTTGTCAAGCCCAAAGCCTATATACTATGGTTCACCTATGTGCACCAACAACTTATTCTAAGCAAGAGTTCACCTATGTGCACCAACAACTTATGCTAAGCAATACAAGCAAGTATGTGATAGCAAGATATATATAACTTCAAGCACGATGGCTATCACAAGGTAAAGTGCATAAGTAAAGAGCTCGGGTATAGAGATAACCGAGGCACGCGGGAGACGATGATTTATCCCGGAGTTCACACTCTTGCGAGTGCTAATCTCCGGTGGAGAGGTGCGGTTGCTTAGTGCTCCCGAACGCCACAAGAGGCTCACCTTGAGGTGTGGTTGCTCGATGCACACCAACGCCACAAAGGCCTCACCCCAAGATGCGGTACTCACACCACACACCGAACGCCACGAAGGCGCCTCACCTAAATCTCCGGTGACCCTCGCCACAAAGGCCTAGGTCACGGTTCCACTAAGGGATTTCCTTCGAGGCGGAAACCGGGCCTTACACAAAGATTGGGGCACACATCCACAACTTAATTGGAGGCTCCCAACAAATCGCCACAAAGGCCTAGAATCCGTCTAGGGTTCCAAGAACCCAAGAGTAACAACCTTCTTGTTTTCACCACCACGAATCACCGTGGAGAACTCAAACCGATGCACCAAATGCAATGGCAAGAACACCACAAAGATGCTCAAGTCCTTCTCTCTCAAATTCCAACAAAGCTACAAAAGCTATTGGGGGAATAAGAGAGGAAGAACAAATAAGAGGAGGAACACCAAATTTCTCCAAGATCTAGATCTAGTGGATTCCCCTCACAAAGAGAGGGATTTGATTGGTAGGAATGTAGATCTAGATCTCCTCTTCCTTTTCCCTCAAAAAGATTCAAGAAGCATAGGAGGAGTAGAGGGAAAGGGAAGCTCTCAAGGTCAACAATGGTGGAGAGCACAAAGGGGAAGAGGTAGCTGCCCAAGGAGGAAGAAGGGGGGCTTAAATACCCCCTCCCATCGAAATATGACCGTTTGGGTGTGCTCAGGCCGGATTTTGCCGGATATTTGCAAAATATCCGGCCCCAAAAACGGCTAAGGACATGAGAAAACTGCTCTCAGGATGGGGGCCGGACATTTGGCCGGATATTTGCCCGGATTTGTCCAAAAACCGGATTTTTGGGGCCGGATTATCCGCCTAAACTTGGGCCGGAATATCCGCCCCCTGAAAACTGGCAGAAACATCAAACTGAAACGGGCATAACTTTAGCATCCGGACTCCGATTTTGATGATCTTGGGCTTGTTTTAAAGCTAGGAACAAGCTCTACAAGATCATGCAGGAAACCATCATAGTCCAACAAGGGAGGATAGAAACAAATGATGAAAGGTTTGACCTATCTAAAAAAGACATACCGGTAAAACCTCCAATCTTGAAAATGCAACAAGTTGCCCGTGCAAAAACCATTCTTGATGAACTAGAGCTTGTCATGAGAATAAGCACAAGCTCTAAATCATCACATGGATAAGATCCAAATAATAACCAAGAAAGATGATGAACCAAACTCGAAAACGCAACAAGTGATCTATGCAAAATCCGTTTTCGATGAACTAGAGCTTGTCATGAGAATAAGCACAAGCTCTAAAACATCACATGGATAAGGTCCAAATAACAACCAAGAAAGATGATGCAAGGATGCAAAGGTTTGAGCTCTCTCCGAACGATACGATCGAGTTACTCACTCGAGAGCCCTCTTGATAGTACGGCAACTAAACTATAAACCGGTCTCCAACTACACTATGAGACCGGTGAGAAAGAAACCCTATCAAGAGCAAACCTTATACTTGCGCATTCCACTTGAGCTTGATGACGACGATCTTGACCTCAACAAGATGGAACGCCTTTCTTGCTTGTGCTTGCTTGACGAAGTCTTGTAGATTGCTCCCCCATAAACCACCATGGGAGAGCTACTTCTTCGGCGCATCTTCACATAACCATGACCACCATGTGGATTGCCCCCATAATCCACCATGGGAGAGCTTCTTCTTCGGCGCATCTTCACATATCCATGATCACCATATGGATGGCACGACTCAAGCAAAGGATCTCTTCGAGATGGCTCATCTTGAACTTGCACTTCATTTCTTCATTCTTCATCATGTTGATGTCTTGAAGTAACTTGAGGGCTCACTTCATCTTCATCTTCAAGACATACTTGACACTTGATATCCTTCATCAATTTCTTCTTATTGCAACCTTGAAGCCAACATATGGTTCAAGAATTGCCTATGGACAACTCCTACAACTATAACTCAATGCAAACATTAGTCCATAGGGATTGTCATTAATTACCAAAACCACACATGGGGGCTCCATGCACTTTCAGCTTCTCATCCAAGGGCTTCGTGAAGATGTCCGCCAATTGCTCCTTGGTGCCAATATAGGATAGTACAATATCTCCGTGAGCAATGTGGTCCCGGATGAAGTGGTTCCGTATCTCGATGTGCTTCGTCTTGCCATGAAGAACCGGATTGTAGGCGATCTTGATTGCGCTCTCATTGTCGCACAAGAGAGGCACCTTGCTATACTCAAGTCCATAGTCCCGCAAGGTTTGCCTCATCCATAAGATTTGAGCACAACTACTTGCCGCGGCAATATACTCGGCTTCCGCGGTGGAGACGGAGACACAATTTTGCTTCTTCGAGGACCAACACACCAAAGATCTTCCAAGAAAGTGACATGCTCCGGAGGTAGACTTCCTATCAATCTTGTCGCCCGCCCAATCGGAGTCGGTGAAACCAACCAAAGCAAAGTCCGTGTCCCTTGGGTACCATAATCCGAAGTGTGGGGTATCAACTAAATATCGAAAGATCCTCTTGACCGCCACAAGGTGGCTTTCCTTCGGACTTGCTTGAAACCGTGCACACATACCAACGCTCAACATGATATCCGGGCGAGAGGCACAAAGGTAGAGAAGCGAACCTATCATCGAACGGTAGAGCTTGGTATCCACCGCCTTGCCGCCCTCGTCAAGAGTGAGTTGACACTTGAGTTGCATCGGAGTTCCAATCCCCTTGGCGTCCTTCATATCAAAACGCTTGAGCATGTCTTGGAGGTACTTTGCTTGATTGATGAAGGTGCCTTGTCGCATTTGCTTGATGTCGAACCCGAGGAAGTACTTGAGTTCACCCATCATTGACATCTCAAACCTATTTGTCATCAACATAGCAAACTCATCGTTGAATTTTGTGTTAGTAGAGCCAAATATGATATCATCTACATAGAGTTGGCATACGAAAAGCTCCCCATTGACCTTCTTAGTAAAAAGAGTGGGATCGATTTTCCCCACTTGGAAACCACGGTCTTCAAGCAACTCCTTGAGATGCTCATACCAAGCTCTAGGAGCTTGTTTGAGACCATATAGGGCCTTTTTGAGCTTGAAGACATGGTCCGGAAAATGGGGATCCTCGAACCCCGGGGGTTGCTTCACATATACTTCCTCATGTAGAGGACCATTAAGAAAAGCACTCTTAACATCCATTTGTTGCAACTTAAAGCCATGATGTGAGGCAAAGGCCAAAAGGATACGGATGGACTCAAGCCTTGCAACGGGTGCAAAGGTTTCGCCAAAGTCCACGCCTTCAACTTGAGAATAGCCTTGTGCCACCAATCTTGCTTTGTTGCGGATGACCGTGCCACTTTCATCTTGCTTGTTCTTGAAGATCCACTTGGTGCCGATAACATTGCGGCAATGATCGGGTCGCTTCATGAGAGTCCATACATCATTCCTCTTGAAGTTGTTGAGTTCCTCTTGCATTGCATTCAACCAATCGGGATCGTTGAGAGCATCATCAACTTTGAGTGGTTCCACTCTAGAGACAAAGGCATGGTGCGCACAAAAGTTTGCAAGTTGCCTCCGAGTGGTGACATTTCTCTTTAGATCACCAATGATGTCATGCAAGGAATGAGACTTGAGACACAAGTGTCTTGGAGTAGAATCTTCACGGCGAGTGACGGCTTGAGGAGATGGTTCTTGAGAGTCCTCTTGGCCTTCATCACGGTTTAGGTCCTCGCCTTGACCTCCATTGTTGTTGAAAGAGGCAACCTTAACATGAGATCCGGATGGCTCTGGGGTATAGGGAATATCATTGTCCATGAAGATTGTCCCCGAACACTCGGAGAAGAACTTGAAGCTTGACCTTGGTCACTTGATGTTGGGTGTTGAAGTAGACGAGCTTGCGGTGTATGTTGTCCTTGAGCTTGTTGAGGTGAACTTGGACTTGATTGTTGTTGTAGATGTCGGGGTTGATCTTGAGGTTGAGGTTGTTGTAGAGGTTGGCTTGCATTTGTTAGATCAACGGAAGAAGCTTGGCCTTGTGGTGTAGATGGCTCCACTTGGGTGGAACTTGGTCCTTCCCCGGTACTCATAGAAGGTAGCGTTTGAGGTAGGCGAATGCCCACACCCATCCTTCCTATGGTATCCGGGGGAATTGCATCTCCTTTCTCACAAGAAGCACTTCGCTCCTCCAAAGATCTATCATCCTCATCGAAAGTCACATCACAAGATTCTACAACACGCCACTTGACTTGTTGAAGACTCTATAGGCGTGAGAATCCGTAGCATAGCCAACGAAAATTCCTTCTTGAGCTCTTGAATCAAACTTGGATAGGCGTGTGTCCTTGACAAGTATGTAGCATTTGCATCCGAAGACCTTGAAGTATGACACATTAGGCTTGTTGCCGGTGAGGATCTCATACGGTGTCTTCTCAAGACCTTTGCGGAAGTAGAGGCGATTAGTAGCATGGCAAACGGTAGAGATAGCTTCCGCCCAAAAATTGTAGTTGGACTTGTATTCCATCATCATGGTTCGAGCGGCTTCGATCAAGGTTCGATTCTTCCTTTCGGCGACCCCATTTTTTTGGGGAGTATATGGCGTGGAGTATTGGTGTTCGATTCCTTCCTCGCCGAGGAATTCATCCAATGTGTAGTTCTTGAACTCCGTTCCATTGTTGCTCCTTATTGCGAGAATCTTGTTGTCGTACTTGCGTTGAACTTGGTTGGCAAACTCCATCATGGTCCGTTGAGTCTCACTCTTGTACTTGAAGAAGAATACCCAACAATAGCGTGAGTAGTCATCAACGATGATGAGGCAATACTTCTTTCCTCCAAGACTTTCATGAGACGGTGGCCCAAAGAGATCAACATGTAGGAGCTCCAAGCATCTTGTGGTAGAAATGATAGTCTTGGCCTTGTGAGGAGCTCCATGCATCTTTCCTTGTACGCAAGCCCTACAAACACGATCCTTGCAAAAAGAGACATCTTCTTTTAGTCCGAGAATGTGGCCACCCTTGTGGAGACTTTGCAAAGTCCTCATGTTGACATGGGCTAGTCGGCGATGCCATAACCAACCCTTGTCACCTTTGGCGAATAAGCAAAGAGCGGAAGAAGTTGTCTTTCCGGAGAAGTCGACAACATACAAACCGTTCTCTACATATCCAACAAAAGCTACATTGAGTGTCTTGCTCCACAAGAGGACCACCATATGTTCATCAAAGAATGTGCATAGTCCCATACGAGCAATTTGATGAACGGAGAGTAAGTTGTAACCAAGGGTCTCGACAAGGAGGACATTCACAAGTGAGATGTCGGGTGTTACCACCACCTTGCCAAGACCCAATACCTTTGAGCACGTGTTGTCGCCATAAGAAACGGTAGAGAGTGAAGGCATGAGGTCGACAACAATATCCTTGCTTCCGGTCATATGACTTGTGGCTCCACTATCAACCACCCATTTAGCGCCACCGGAAGCATAGTCCTACAAGGAATCAAGTCTTGGATTTAGGTACCCATTTTTCAATGGGTCCTAGCATGTTAGTAACAAGGGGTTTGGGAACCCAAATAGTCCAATCAACATTGTCCTTTTGAGGACCAATAAAGCGAGCACGAATATGTCCATAGTAATCAACAAAAAGAACATGAGAAGGGTTGTTAGAGCCGGCGAAACCCGTCGAGGCGGAGTTGGACACTCCATCCCTTCTTGAGCTAGCATTGCTCCCTTCACGGTTGGTCTCCATGTTCTTCTTGTCCATCTTCTTCTTGGTCCTCCTCTTCCTCTTTCTCTTTGGCTTGGTAGCCACTCCTCCTTCATTGCAAGAGCCCTCTTTGGCTCCATCTTTGGCTTCAATGATTCCTTCCAAGTACTTGGCTTGAACTTGGAGTCTATCAACCTTGGCCTTCAAGCGATTGACTTCATCTTCATGCTCCGGGTGTGGATGACAAATATCAAACACTTGGACCTCCTTTGCCTTGTTCACCCGGAAGTGTTCCATCAAAGCTTCTTCTTGGAGAGCGTTCAACTTCATGAGTAAGCGCTTGTCATTTTCCATCTTGGCAATGTCGCTTTCATGAGTGCAACATGCACGGTCCTTGCTCAAGGGAAAGTACTCCTTCAATGTTTCTTCTTGCATGGAGTTGATCTCCATGAGCTTGGCTTCCCTTCTCTTCAAGGCGGCAATTTGCTCCTCATGATCACAACATGTATCTTTCTCCTTGCTCATACGGAGACACTCCTCCAACGAATCTTCTTGCTTGCTACTCAAACTCAATAGCTTGGCCTTGGTGATCTCAAGAGCGGCAATTTCTTCTTCATGGTTGCAACATGAGGTCTTCTCCTTGAACAAGCGATAGTACTCATCCAAGGCTTCTTCTTGAAGAGCATTGACTTCCAAGAGGAGGGCATTGTGCCTCCTCAAGGAAGTAACTTGATCCACAAGCTCATCATGGGAAGAATTGGGGTCTTCATCGTCTTTTGCTTTGTTGGCTTCCTCGAGCAAGAGCATCTTTTTCTTGAGGTCACCAACCAACTCAAGAGCATGGTCTCGATCCTTGGTGAGGCGTGAAACAATAGCTTCATTCTTGTCTTCAAGCACAATGACACTAGCTTCAAGAGACATGCGAAGATTCCTTTCATCATCAAGCTCCTCCTTGAGATTGGCAAGCTCATAGGCCGCTTCCCTCTCCAACTTCTCCCTCTTCTCAATAAGATCTTGTGCCGCACCAAGTTGGGCTAAGAGAGCCCCAACATGAATCTTGGTGTCCCCCTTCATGTTAGTGAGAAAAGAATCCAAGGAATCCAAACCCATAATCTCACGTTTAACGGTGAGACTAGTGGCATCATCAATATATGAGGCATTAGTAGAGGATGATGGTTTGGAAGGGGATTTTACCTCCGTGGATACCTTTGCCATGAGACACCGTGCATTGTTGGTGGTGAGGTTCTCATTTGGAGAGTCGAAGAGGGAGGTAGAGGGAGTGGTAATGGCGATGGCGGCCACTCCCTCTCCTTCCTTGTTGGAGTGCTTGTCCTCATGCTCCCCATCTTCATCGGAGGTGTACTCTTCACGGATGATGAAGGCTCTAGGCTTCTTGTTGGAGGAGACCTTGTCGTCATCGGACCTTGGGGAGAACTTGGAGAATCCCTTGGAGTGTGGCTTGTACCTATCCTTTGGGATAAGCTTTCCACCATGATCTTCTCTTCTCTCAAATGTACAATCCGCGACAAAATGATTCTTGTCACCGCAATTGTAGCATGTTCTTCCCCTTGTCCTTTCTCTTGGGCTCTTGGAGGGTCTTCTTGGAGAATCACGTGATCTTCTTGGTTTTGTGTTTTGGGTCATGTTTCCATCCCAAAACTTCTTGGCGGCGAGAGCCATGTGCTCATGGTAGTTGAGCTTGAGATCATCCGAACCCCACTCAACGGGATCCTCATCACTTTCACTAGCTTCATGCACCTTCATCTTCAATGCAAGGTTGGGCTTGCGGGAGTTGTGGGCGCGAGCAACAAGATCCTCCGCATTCTTCTTGGAGATGTCCATAGCGATGACTTCGCTAAGGACTTCATCGGATGTCATAGTACGGAAGGAGGCGTTTTGGTGGATGGCCATCAACTTCACTTCCTCATAAGGGAGGAGAGCGTTGTAGAACTTGCGCTTGATCCAATAGTCATCCACGAACGTTGCTCCAAGATCTTGCATTTGCACGGCAAGAGCGATGAGGCGTCGGTACATTTCTTCGGGGGTCTCTCCTTCAATCATGACGAAGTTGTCGGCCATGTTGTTCACTTCATCAAAGCGAGAGCTTTGGATGCTTGCATTGCCGAGGAAGAGCTTCTCAAGTTTGTCCCATGCTTCCTTGGCGGTCTTGAGCGAGCGGATATGAGCGCGGTCCTTGGGGGAGATGGCCATATGAATCATGTTGATGGCGGTGGCGTTGAGTTGGTCATCCACCACATCTCTTCTAGTCATCTTCTTGGGATCTCGTGGTGAATAGCCCTCCTCAATGATACGCCAAAGCTCGGTAGAAGCGCTGCGCACATGTGAACGCATTAAGAATTGCCAATTCTCAAAGTTGTTTGACTCGAGTAACGGTGGTGAACCATGCGACAAGATATGCGGCATCGGTATCGGAACGTTAATGGTGTAATCATTTGGTGGTGGCACCGCATGATACCCCCTTGACGTTCCGTAACCGGTGTGTCATCATCCTTCCCTTTTGTTGAAGTGCCGGTATCCCCAACCCCTTCCTTTAGTGTATCTTTTGTCGCTTCCGCGACAAAATCAACAAGAGGAAGGGTGTTAGCTTTTGGTGGCGGATCCTCGGCACTTGCTATTTGTGGAGGGTTTGGTTTTTGAACCACCAACTCCATCATCATCGCCTTCATTTGGGAAACGATGGATGACTCCAATTTCTTGAGGTCATCCAACGTGGCCGTCGTGGAATCGATGGGCGATGATGGAGCGGGTGGCTCAAGGGAAGGTGACCCATTCACAACCGTCTCTTGTTCGGCCATTTCTTAGGCGGTAAAGCCCGAGCAAGAAAACCTTGCTCTGATACCACTTGAACGGATCGTAGCGAACAAGAGGGGGTGAATGGCGCTACGGCAATTTTTAGTCTTTTTCAAGTTTTATGCAACGGAAGGTAAATGTGTGACTTTTAGCAATGGGGGTGATCCTACAATGAAGCTAGAGCATGTGCAACAAGTAAAGGAATCAACAAGATAAACAAAGTGAGGAGCGAGACAACCGGGGGGCGAGGCGAGTCGAGGTTTGTTTCCCGCAGTTCCTCCACTAAAGGAGGTACGTCTGCGTTGAGGAGGTGCTAGTCTCACACAAGAGACTAGGCGGCCACACCACGAAGGAAGGCCTCACCCTCTTCCTCGAGAGAGCTCCACGGAGGTGCTCTCCTCTTCCACTAAGGCACCGGTCGAGGCGGTGATTCCTTCACAAGGTTGGGGCGAGCTCCACACACACAAGGATGCTCCCAACACCCTATGGAGCTAGTACATCACCAAGCTAGACTCCATAGCTGCACATCCCATCACCAATGCTCCACCAAAGGAACTCTTCCAATGCTCCACCAAGAAACTCTCCAAGGCTCCACCAAAGGAACTCCCCAATGCTCCACCAAGAAACTCTCCAAGGCTCCACCAAAGGAACTCCCCAATGCTCCACCAAAGGAACTCTTCTCCAAGATCCACCAAAGGAACCCTACCACCAAGATCGACTAAGGAATAGCTAGTATTTGTCAAATCTCTCTTGGTAGAACTATAGATCGGGGTCTCCTCCACCTATCCTCAAAATTAGGGCAAGATTGGTTGGAGGGGGAAGGAGATCCTCAAGGATTAAGCTCCGCAACAATGGAGGAGAGAGAAGGGAAGAGATAAAATCGGGTGGGGAAGAAGGGGCCCTTAAATAGGCTCCTCCAAATCCAACCGTTACACCGTTTTGGCCTAAGCGTACTACCGCTTTGGTACGGTACTACCGCCCGAGTTTGAAATCCCCCGATCCGGTCAAACGACGGTAGCTACCGCCGCCCGCCCGTGGTACCGCAATAGGGTCCAGACCATCGGACTCGAAGCGGTACCGAGCGGCACGGTGCACGTCGTAACGCGTTACAGCACCGTGAGCGGTACTACCGCCGTGAGCGTACTACCGCCTGTGCATCGGGTACCGCAACTCGTTCGGGGACGAATTCAGCGCAGACGAGCGGTACGAGAGCGGTACCTATAGGGGTAGCTACGCTGCTGTACCGTAGTACCGGCCAAATTGGTTTTCTTCCCTTTTTCTCCAACTTTGTTACCTCGCTAAACACACACAAAACCGGAAAACCTATCAACTACGCTTCAGTCTTCCGATCTTGACGCGTCCGGCGAGGTCACCGTGTACTTGCAAATCTAACAATGATACTCAAGGCACACGGTGAGATTACTCAAGTGTTGTCATCAAACACACAAAACATGGGATATGAATTTTGCTCTTACAGCATCCCTGCGGATTACACCGACGAGTATCTTCGAATTGGCGAAGATACTACATCGGAGTCGGTGCGTAGGTTTGATCGTATGATTATCAAGTTGTTTGGGCCAACCTATCTCCGTGCTCCCAATGAGGATGACACCAAAAGATTGATGGAGATAAATGAGAAAAATGTAGGGTTCGTTGCATAGAAAATAAAAAAATTCTACTGGAAAAGCCAAGATCCAATCTATGAGATCAGAGCAACGAGATAGATGATAAACTAACCCTCGTAGATCCAAAGCCTTAACGAGATTAGATCTCGTGGTTAATGTAGACGATCACTTGCCGCTTGTAAAAGCGCGTAGAAGATCTTGATGGTGCCACAATCGGGCAGCACCTCCGCACTCGGTCACACGTTCGGTGTTGATGACGACGTCCTTCTCCCCATTCCAGCCGGCAGCGGATGTAGTATATCTCCGTGGAATCCCAACATCATGACGGCGTGGTGGTTGTGGAGGAGAAATTTCTGCAGGGCTTCGCCAAGCCGGCGCAGATTGAGGAGGGAGGAGAGGGGCGGCTAGGGTTTGGGCGTAGGGTGGTGCTGCGACTTGGGGAGCTGGGGCTGCGACTTGAGAGGCCCTTGGGGTGCCCCTTGGTCCCTTTAAATAGTTGGCCAAGCCCCTTGGGTTGTCCATAAACCTGCCCCCAAGTTTGACTGAGTTCCGATATGTTTTCGGTTCCGAAAACCTACTCCTACTCGGACTCTTTTCCCAATTCCGAAATTGCATTAAGGGTAGACTTATTTTTCCCTGAAGGCAACGTGGTTGCACCTATTATGGAATCCTTCGGACTTCCTTAGACAGCCCGGGTTGTCCCGGACACTTCCAGAATCTTCCATAATATTCCGAACTATTCCTGTCCTTCCAAAACCTTCTAGAAGCTCCCACACTTTTTGAACCCCGGAAAATGACTTACCATATATGAATCTTATTCTCCGGACCATTCCGAACCTCCTCGTGATGTCTCGGATCCCATCCGAGACTCGAAACAACATTCGAGCTCCATTCCATATTTCATATCTACTTAAAACGACATTAAGTGTGTCACCCTACGGTTTGAGAACTATGCGGATATGATCGAGACTCTTCTCCAATCAATAACTAATAGCGGGACCTGGAGATCCATAATAGCTCCCACATATTCAACGATGACTTCGTGATCGAATGAACCATTAACATACGATACTGATTCCCTTTGTCGAACGATATTTTACTTATCCAAGGTTTGATCATCGGTATCTCTATACCTAGTTCAACCTTGTTACCGATATGTACTCTTTACTCGTACAGTGGTATGTCACCCCTTGTGACCTTGTCACATGCTTGCAAGCTAATTAGATGACATTCCACCAAGAGGGCCCAGAGCATATCTATCCGTCATCAGGATGGACAAATCCCACTCTTGATCTATATGCTTCAACTTATACTTTCTGAATACTTAATCCCATCTTTATAACAACCCCTTTACGAAGTGGCGTTTGATGTAATCAAAGTACCCATCCGGTATAAGTGATTTACATGATCTCATGGTCGAAGGATTAGGTTACTATGTATCGAAAGCTTATAGCAGGTTGAACTTAATGACATGATGTTATGCTATGCTAACTATGGGTGTGTGTCCATCACATCATTCACCTAATGATATGATCTTGTTATTAATAACATCCAATGTTCATGATCAGGAAACTATGATCATCAATTAATCAACAAGCTAGTTAAGCGAGAGGCTTACTAGGGACTCTGGTTGTTTACACAACACACATGTATCAATGTTTCCACTTAATACAATTATAGCATGGGATGCAAACATTTATCACAAACATTAAGATATAACAATAACTACTTTATCATTGCCGCTCAGGCATATCTCCAACAAAAAGAGGTTGGCCGGGCATGCTTGGTAGTCTTGATTGTATGCATTGGACATGGAAGAATTGTCCCAAGGCATGGCATGGACAGTATTGTGGCAAGAGCAAAGATGCAACCATTGTACTTGAGGCTGTTGCATCACAAGATTTGTGGATTTGGCATTGTTTTTTTGGTTTGCCGGGAACACTCAATGCCATCAACGTGATGCAAAGATCCCCTTTATTTGCTAAACAAGCAAATGGGGAAGCATCCACTTGTTACAAGGTCATGTACAATGGGATATTACCTAACCGATGGCATCTATCCGAATTGGGTAAATTTTGTGAAGTCTGTGAAGGATCCCAAGATAAAATAGAAACTGAATTTGCCAAAGCTCAAGAAGCAGCTCGCAAGGACATTAGAATGCTTTCGGTGTTTTGTAAGCAAGGTTTGCAATTGTTCGTGGTCCAACCCCATTTGGGACAAAAAAAAACCTTGTGAACATCATGACATGTTGTGTGATTCTTCATAACATGATCATCGAGGATGAAATAGAGTTGAGCCTGCCCTGCTTCTATGACAACGTTGGCACCCGAGTGCAACCCCAACGGAATCCCGATCGCATTGAAGCTTTCTTTGAAACGCATCGGTAGATTGAGAATGTCAGTACCCATGCCCAGGTCCCACTGGCAGCGGCATGGCCGTCGCCTTTGATCCTACCATTCCATTCATTTATGTATCATTGTTGAGACATTTCTTCATTTATTTGATTATTTGAAAAGTGTTGTAATTTGGTTGAGACTTGTTTTCATTTATTCAATTTTCGCAAAACTGTTGTAATAATTTAGTGCAAACATTTGTTTATCTTTTGTAATAATTTGGATCCTGCTTTACAATTTCAGTTTACGGGCTCTGTTCTGCGCCAGCGATTTTTCGACCCATAAACACGAGTTCGGTAAACTGAAACTCAAGATTTTTAGTTGACGTGTTTACAAGCTCCGTAAAGATGCTCTTACATTTACAGCCTGACTGATCCGTCATGGAAAGACACGCGGCGGTAGGTTGGTAGCATAGTTTTCACTCCAAAACACGACCGGATCGCGCCTCGGCGGCTGGCAAGCTCGGACGACCGAGACCGATCGGTACAAAACAAGCTACAAAATCGACGACAGCAACGCAAAGCAAGCATGGCTGGCAGCCGGGGGCGCTAGGCCGCGCCGCCAGCCGCAGCGAAGGAACGGCGAGGTACCGGAGCGGCGTGGGCGCACGTTGGCAGCACTCGAGCACCGTCGAAGAGCTAGCCAGAGAAACGTCCGGGTAGCAAGTAGCAACGAACGAAGCGGTCGCCGTCAACTGTCAGCTCGCTCGCGATGGATCGGCGCGCGGCATCGATGGAGTCCGTCAACCACACACGTCGCTCTCCTCCACGTACGGGCTACGGGCTGAGAGCGGGACGACGGACCGACGCATGACGCCGACCCGTCGTCCCTGACACGACGCACGCGTCCCGTCGCGGTCGGCTTCCAGAGCGACGTCGCCGTCGGGACCGTGCCCGGCCGTGCGAGCTGACGACCGATCGGCCTCGGCCTCGGCCCCGCAATTGATTTACCCGGTGCGCGACCGACGCCGACGCCGACGCCGACGTCGAACCGAACAAACCCGTCCCGTCTCCTCTCCCATGCGGCATGGGCCATGCCGATCGCTCGCCCGCACGACGAATCTACGGCTGCTCGTCGCGCGGTCTCGTCGGATTCGATCGGCCGGGCACACTCGAACGCGACGTGACACAGAGTTCGTGCCGTCGTCGCGCACTCGAAGTGTAGGTACAGTGTCTTTGCACTTGCGGATCCATGATCAGTCTGCAATTACAATGTTCTGAGCTTGGACTTGGAGCACCATGATCGATAGCGTAATTACATTTTTCTGAGCTTGGAACACCATGATCGAAAGACAGTGGGGTTTTATACAGGGAGCACCTTACAGGAGGTTAGCCTTCATCAAAGAACTAAAAATGAGTGATGATGCGCTCTAGCTTGAAGACAGCTGAAAGCCTGGGAGATTACGTCGACTAATTTGCTCTATCCATCTCGTAATGAAACCGCTAATCAGCGTACAAGCTCACCGTGCTTCATCGACCGATCACGGCAGGTTAAGGAACAGCACCGGGTCGGTGTCGGCGAACACGCCGGGCGCCCAGTAGGACCCCAGGTCGCAGCCCGACGGCCACTCGAACGGGCTCACCTCTTTCTCGCCGGCATCCGCGGCCGACGGGTGATCAGTTAAACCCCCGTCCGTCGCCCAGGGCGCGGCATGATCGTCAGCTGTGACGCCGTCCTCGGTGGTTGCGGTTTCCGTCGTCGCTGGGTCCACGGCGATGGCCGGATGGTCGACGGTGCCGGTTGCCGTGGCCTCCGCTCGTGCTGCGTCCACGGCGGTGGCGGGATCGCCGACGGTGCCGGCCATAGCTTCCTTCTCTGCTGCGCCCGCGGGGTCGGTGGTGCCGGGCTCTGTCTGGAGCTCCGGGGATGCCAGCGCGACGCGGCGGCGCTTGGAGTTCTTGGCGCGCCTGGGGCTCGCCGCCGCCGCCGAAGACGACGATGACGATGAGGAGGCGGTCTTGCGCGAGCCGCCGCCGACGGGGACGTTGCGGAGGGAGCCGCCCTTGGTCCAGTAGCGGCGGCAGGACCTGCAGTAGTGGCGCGGCTGGGAGGTGTTGTAGTTGTTGTAGTAGCAGAACTTGGTGTCCCGCGACTCGCACCGCGGGCACGGGTCGTCGCCATGGACCTCCACGTCCGCCGGCGCGGCCGGGTAGCCCTTGGGCCGGCGGAGGTCCACGCCGGCGAACGGCCGCTGCCCGGTCTCCTTCATGCGCGGCGGCTTAGCCGTACCTGGGGGGTGGGAACGGGAGTGCGCGCTTGTTGCGCTAGGTAGCTAGAACGTGGTCTGACCAGCGGTGCAAAGCCAGGAAAGGAGCGGGCGAGGTGTCTGTCTATAGCTCAGACGTGTGACAACGGTGCGGCGCCGGGCGCGCTTGGTTTTAAGGTAGCCGGTCGGTGTAGCAGCTAGCACCTAGCAGGTCCAGCTCAAGTGGAGCACCGTTTTTACGGAGTGGCGCGCGGTGGCGCGGTGCGTGCAGGTGGGCGTGGACTGTTGGAGCGGTGGGGGCGCGCGCGCGTGGGAGCGGCCACCTTTGTTTGACCGCGCCGCGCAGACACGATCGAACGAGCTAGGCTAGCCGCCACGCATGCGCGGGTGCCGTGTCGTACGCATCCGTCCCTGCCCACGCGACGGACCGCCACCGCCACCGCCGCCGGCCTGGACCAGCCACCCGCGACTCCACGCTGCCTGCCGGGACCCGGTTGTGCATATGGGCGCCACTGCTGAGAGTGCAAGTCGCTTGTGCTTATCGGCTCGTGCTCGGGGCGGGTCGCCGTCGACCAGTAGCGGTGCATGTCCCCGGCCCCGGACCAGACCGCTCACCGCTCCACCAAGGCTCCAGCCTCCAGCGACTGGCGGATGTGACGGACTGAAGAACCATGGGCCATCCTCTGCTCGCCGGTTCGTTCTGCACGGAGCCAGCGAGCGCACTGCACCGTGCCGTGCGCGGCGCGGGTGGTGGGGCGATCGTGGTTCTAGTACGCGTCAATCAGCTGCACTTATTACGGGCCCGACGACGTTGCTCCAACTCGAATGATGGATGAGTCACATCTGGGCATCTGCCTCCCGCCCTTGCACATCATCTTCCTGTATCAGCCTAACTGACACTGTCACGGCTGATTGGCCTCTTCCTCGTCACAAACTCAAATCACAAACACACACTGCGCGGTTTGCTGTGCCAGCAGCGAAATAGTTCGCCTTAAGAGGTCGAGCATGCAGTGCCAGGGATGACGATTATTTTTGTCGGTTCATGATTTCTATTATTTGCTCTTCATATTTTAACTCCTTATTAGGCGAAAAGTGTGTGCACACCAGTGCTCCTGGTTTTTAAAATCATACCTTTTGTATTTCAAAATTTTGAAATTAAGTACCCGTACGATAGAAATTTTGGAGAGAAATATGTTATATTTTGAGCTATACAAAAAAAAAAACAAATTGCTGGCAAATATCTACACCTACATGTAGTCACAAATTTGTTTTTTTCATGTAGCTCAAAATGCAATGCAATTTTTACCGAAACTTCACACGAATATTCATGACATGTGTATGTATTCATAAAATAAATGTGATGATTTTTTGAAACAAAAATACACGATTTTTAAATATTTTTAAAACTGGGAGTACTGGTGCTCATGTGCACCAAATGTGCTTCCCTTATTAGGCCTCTTATGTTTAGCCCCCCCCCCCCCCATCTTCATTTTAGCCCTTCTTACATACATTTCAAACAATTGCATGATATTTATAGTATATTTATAATTCGAATTCAACACACACAACATATAAACAATAGACATACATATAGTTCATCCCATCGAGCAATTCAAATTAAAACATGCATAGAGTTCATCTAAAAGCCACCATATCGGTCAACTTTCATAAAAAAAAACCCGCCAACATAGTATGTCTTATGTCGTGGATCACCTCTAAAAACCACAACATCTACCAAACGCATACTACACAAACTCCAAGCCCTTCCATGTTGTCACCACTAAGCAAATAATCACAACCTCCAAGGAAAACATCACCACCACCATCTCCACCCCACGAGAGGCCTCCATTTAGTTCATGATGTCTTCACGAGTGAGCTCCCAATACCTCCTTGCCTTAGCATCCATCATGTTTGGATCCATGAATTTGATAGCATGATCTTTGGCCTTCTTCTCTTTTGCAAACCTTTCATCCTCGAGTGCAAGCATACGCTCCTCCACATTTACCTTCCTCTCTTCGGCCGCCAACTTGGACCTCCACTTCTCGTCCTCCATGGACTTGAGATCACTCCACCTTGCCACATTCTCTTCTTTGTGTTTGGCCACCAATGCTTTCTTGGTCTTAATAATAGCATGAAGCTCTTCCATGTAGGCATCGACGCCTCCTGTCTTCTTCATCTCAGTTGCAATCTTTTTCTCATCCGACCTCTTGTGATGATTTTCGGCCTCCTCCTCATTGGCTTCAACGGATATGCTAATCTATGACCTCTTCGGTGTAGTCTCCTGATTCCTTCGGATCCACTTCTCATTGCCAACTAGTTTCTTGTAGCAATGGTGCGAAGTGAAGCATTTGCCACCGTTCTTCTTGTTGCATTGATTGTACAGCTCTTGGATGATAGGCCCATATTTCCTGATCGACACCCCACTCGGTGGTGCATGGTTGACCCGATCGATACAACCGGACCATCGGTTGCATTGATCTTGGATGGTGCCCCAACGGTGGCCAAGACTGCCTTGAGTGCGGTCCGGTGGAACGGTCATGGTGTTTGCAATAGTGCTCAATCCTAGTTCAATTTTTTTTCTTTTGATTAATCCGTGCCAACCGAGGCATCTAGTGACACATTCATCCAAGCATTGCGCAAATCAATGTCTTCTTGTTGGCCAAAGTTTTGTGTCCTTGATCTCTCCATGCTTCCTTGTGCATCCTCCGCGGATTCATCGACATCCTCCTCCTCCACGAGCCGCGAACTAGGATGAGCCTTCGGTGTTGCCACCGCCTTCCTCTTCTGCTTGGTTGCCTCCGCCTCAACGATCGCATTCTTTAATATGCACCGGTACTCTTCGTCTACACCACCACGCACCACCACCTCTAAACTACTTACCCATGAGACAACCACATCTACTGAAAAGCCAAGTCTCATGTAGACTTATCTCTAAGGATACATGCTCTCTTTAATTGCACATCTTTATAGTATCTCGAATCACCTTGTTGGCAGTCAACACGGCGTTGTTGAAGACACCATAGTTGGGTGTTTTTTAATGTTGTTTTGGCATGTTTCGTACTGATTGGAAAATGCTAGAAGAATGTGTTAGCCGAAATAATAGACGTTCTCTTAAAGCATATATGGTTGTAATTTGAATCGAAGCTTATTCTTTTGAGTAAATTGAATCGAAGTTCTCTTCGGGGCAGCTTTTGTGTATCAAAGTGTGAACGCGTGAGTAGCAAAAAAAAATAGTGTGAGTGCGTGACACAAAACCATTGAACCCCACCAAAACCCCAGGCCCAGCCCACTATCCAACCGCCGCGAAACCCGTCGGAACCGGCGCGATGCTCCGCCGGCGGCACTACCCCCTCCCGGCGCTCCTCCGCCTCTTCTCCGCCTCCTGCCGCCGCCGCTCCGGCCTCCCTTCGCATCCGTGTCCTCCGAACACCGAACTCCCCCCACCGCCGCCTGTGGCGAAGAAGGTCCCCTTCACCGTGTCGGCGCATGGGAGGTCGTGGAGCGACCCCTTCCACTGGATGCGCGACACCTCCGACCCCGACCTGGCCGCCCTCCTCGCCGCCGAGAACGCCTACGCGGATGCCTTCGTATCCTCGGCCGGCGGCGGAGGACTCCGCGCTCGCCTCGCGGCGGAGATGCGCGCCCGGTTGCCCCCTTCCGTTGCCTCCCCGCCTCAGCCCTGGGGCCCTTGGTTCGTACCACACCGTTTCGTTTGATCCCACACTGTATTGCTTAGTATTACCTTAGCATTAGGTCTGCGAATTGTGAATCTGTGACGGTTGCATGACTGAATTTTTGTGTGTGTACTTGTGTAGCCAACCTGAACTTGGCTGTAGTTTGCCATGGAATGATTATGGCTTTACATTTGTTCGTTGTTGTCTTTGCCTTTTGCGTCTCAGATAGGTGCGGCTCATTCTAGTTTAGCATTATGCTTTTTTGTCTCGCCTGGCCTTTCACGATTTAGCGTTACATTGTTGGTTCTGCATGGAATGATTTCCTTTCTTACATTAACACTTGTTTCCCGAATTAGGTTAGTCAAATCTAGTGCATAAATCATGCGCTGATTTTTTTGGGGGTGTACCTGTGTAGCAAATCTGAACTTAGCTGTAGTTTGCCATGGAATGATTATAACTTTAAATGTGCTCGCTGTTGTCTTTGCCTTTTGCATCTCAGATAAGTGTTACTCCTTCTAGTGTAGCATTATGATTTTTTTTTTTGTCTCGCCTAGACTTTCACGATTTAGTGTTACATTGTTGGTTCTGCACTTGCCAGATCTAGTGCACTGCTTTGTCAAATCCCATTGCCACGTCAGCGCATGATTTATGCGCTAGATTTGACTAACCTCCTTGGACATGCTACATTTTGTGTATATGCTTCTGACTAGAAACATAGTTTGTATATAATTCGGGAAACAAGTGTTAATGTAACCAGGAAATCATCTTTTTGCTAGCAATGGTAATGCACAAAAATATAGAATTGCCCGTGGGTAGAACATAACATGCTGTTGATCCAGGTCATATTACCAGTATGTTCCAGATGGAATGGAGTACCCAATTTTGGCCAGAAAGTTGAGGCCCTCTGGTGGTTTAGCGGGAAGTCTCCTTAGTTATCTTTCTGATTGGGACAAGGAAGAAGTGCTGCTTGACTGGAATGAGATTGCAGAGAAGTTTGGTATGTGCTTTTCTACATTAAGTAGTTTGCTGTCTGGCATGTTCTCCACATACACACATAAGATAGTTACTGTATAGTTACATATATTCTGATTATTATGTTCCTGCAATTAATTTTGAGCATCGCTTCTTTGCTTCTTATCATCAATTTCTCGCGACGAGGACATAGCTGCTTGTATGTGAAACCTTATCAGTGGATCATTTTGTAACTTATGCAGGTTATGTGCACATTGGGAGTTGCCGAACCTCTCCTGATCATAGGTTTCTTGCATATACTCTTGATACATCTGGGGGTGAACTATTTTCCCTGGAAGTGAAAGATCTTCAGTCTAAGCGTGTCATTTTTAGTTCACCACACAAGGGAATAGTCAGTTTAGCATGGTCTCACGACAGTGAAAATCTATTCTATACTGTATGTGATGATACTCTACGTCCCAATCAGTAATTCTCCTTCCTGCTAATATATCTTAAGCTTATGAAGCTTCTACTCAATTACTGTATTTGATATGTTTAGATTTTATAGGGTATTCTGTAAAAAGATGCAGTCAGATGAGGCAGATTTTTTAGTTTTTACGGAGAACGATGTGAACTGTTGCGTTGATATCACAAGCACAAAAGATTTCAAGTATATTACTGTCAATTCTAATACGAGGACATCATCTGAGGAAGGTTTCTATTTCAACTTTTTCTGGGCCCAGTACCAAATATTTGCCATGTTTAGACCAGTTATGTATTTTTGGGTTTGTTCTTTCTGACGTTTGCTTATGTTGCTGCAGGTTTATGTGATGGAATCTGGTAATGTAAAAGAAGGCTTATGGCCTGTAAAGAAACGTACTAACAAAGTGCAGTACTTTTTGGAGCATCATAGTGGATTTTTCTACATTCTTACTAATGCCCCTTTGGAAGATATTGAAACTTCAGCTGAAGGCTACTACCTGGCCAGGTGTAGAGCTGAAAAAGCACTGATGGATAGGTGGCAGGTCTCACCTCCCTCAGAAATTAGATTTATCAGCAATGTTTGCCAATTTGTTAACACAAAATATCTTCTTCATCAACATTGAATCGTTCCTTATTAAGTCCTGATGACACATCTGTTCCTAAAAGTTGTATATAAGTAGCACACTGATGGCTAGTATGGATATTTTATCGTCGTGGGCTGAAAGCATTTTTCTTTTCTGAATATATGTTAAATGTATTCCCATTAAAGCTCGTACTTTATAAACTTGGTGCCTGCATTTCTATTGCTAGGTTGTGGCACTCCCTGGGTCGGACTGCATCTTTCAGGATATGGATATTTTTCATGAACATTTAGTTCTCTTTCTACGAAAAGATGGGCTTCCTCTGTTTTGCTCCATTGATCTGCCAGTTAAGGTTGACTTCCAGGTATATTGTTTGATTTATGTCATGTTATTAGTAGTATCTATGAAGTAGAACTCTTAGAGATATATACCACTCTGTCTTGGACCATAAAGCTTTAACGATTTAGATTACAAAATACTACCCAGCTTAATGCATTGACTTTATCTGGACTGCTTTGACTTTTCTGCTGTACCTCCAGCTTATAACCTGTACCTTGATATTTTTATGTTAACACCTTCTCATTCTCATTCTCTTTGCTGTTTTGTATTATGGTCTGAATCTTATGAATCCTGAGCTTTCTTCTGTGTTCTTTGCACTGATGATACTTGTTTACTCCCCAGGAGCCAAAGGAACTGGGTAATCTCACTCCATGGTTTTTCCCAACACCTTCAAATTTATGCAGCATTCTTCCTGGAGCCAACAATGATTACATGTCATCTACTTATCGCCTGGTGGTGTCATCGCCAGTGGTACAGCATTCCACCAACTTATCGTTTATCTGTGGATGGATAATTACTTATATTACTTGTTCATACTGGCGTCAGCTCTTCTTTTCTTGATCTCCTGGATTTCATCAAACCATTTAAAATATAGCACCCAGGAATTTCTTTTTCTACACACTAAAACCTGCTCTATCTCTTGCTACTCACATAAAGCTATACAATTTCATTAACTGTACTATTGATCATGGAATTGTAATTTATGGTAAAGAGCATATACTTGAACACAATATTCCATTCCATCATTTTAATCTGGCTGTTATGTTAATTAAGCAACTGTAAGCACAGTGCAGCTGGTGTGTTGCTAGACATGAGTTTTCCCTGTTGAACGTTTAATTTGCTTAATATAGATTCCAGACTTAACTGTGGACTATGACATGCGAAAGAAGACATTTACCATCCTTCATCAAGAGGAAGTGACTGGCCTTTCTTCAAGTCTATGCACATCAGGATTGCAGTCCAATGTTTCGAGTATCCAACAAAGTCTGCAACTTATTGAAGATTCACAAAGTTGGAGTGATCTTTCCAAGTTATTAACTTGTGAGAGGGTCCAAGTTATTTCACATGATGGTGTCTCGATACCTTTGGTGATCCTGTATTCACGGGAAGCACATATTCATGGAGAATCACCTGGGATCTTATTTGGATATGGAGCTTACGGAGAAGATCTGGATAAAAGCTGGTGTTCTGATAGGCTAAGTCTACTTGCTCGAGGATGGATTCTTGCATTTGCAGATGTTAGGTACATTTTGGCGCCTGCGCCTTTTTTCAGCTTCTTATTGACTTGCAGCAACATATGAAATTTTGCCTTTTCATTTTGTGAACTAGATCATTAAACCAACAGCCAGACTAGCATGACTGCAAGCAATACTGGGAGTTACTTAGTTTTGCAATTCAATATCTTTATTCACCACATCTTATAGTATTAAGAACATTATCTTTATCTTCGTCCAAACGAAACATTAGGTGCTAGCTGCAAGCATATCGAGGTATTGATCCATCATCTTGTGAAAGGAATGCCTGATCTCGCTGTTCTGCAGTAGCGCAGGTTTCCGATCCGGTGACCAGTCACAGGGTAATCGACCAGAGTTCTGAAAGCTAGCCATTTAATAGTTCCAAAAGTTGAATCAATTTTTTCCATGAAGAATCATCTGGAGGTTATTTTTGGCTGACATGGCAATAACTTCAATGTGGTTTGATATAGCAGTTGCCATTTCTTTAGCATGATCCACAAGAAAGTTCAAATTAGGATAAGATAGTTGTTTTCAACTTTCCATTCATGAATGCAACAACATGCATTTTGTGATCTGCACTGCAAAATTCATGTTCCTGATTATTTTTAAGCCTAATCATGTAGGGGCGGAGGGGATCCATCATGGCATCTGGCAGGCTCCAAAACCAACAAAATAAATTCAATTCAAGATTTTGCTGCATGTGGTATGCATCTTATCAAGGAAGGTTTTGTACACGAAAGTCGTCTTTGTGCAGTAGGGTGCAGTGCTGGTGGTTTGCTGGTTGGCGCGGCTATTAATATGATGCCAAATTTATTCTCTGCTGCAGTTCTTAAGGTAAATCTTTGAGCTCATCAGAGAATGCATCATTATCAGCTGGGATCTGCTATGCTTATTCTCTTCTCTTCCTATGTATACTTCTACTAGTATATGGCATGGTTGAGCTTTTATATATCAGTGACATGTATTTATGCTAATAACAGGTCCCTTTTCTTGATATCTGCAATACAATGTTGGATTCAACTTTACCTCTCACCATCTTGGACTACGAAGAATTTGGTGACCCTAATATCCCAGCTGAGTTTGATGCAATCCGCAGTTATTCTCCTTATGAAAATTTATCTCCTGGAATATGTTACCCCCCAATGCTGGTGACCGCCTCATTTAATGATACAAGGTTTTCTCTACTTCATTTTACTCTTGCGATGCTTCACATACACTTTGGGTCATTTGTATGTGTTCCATGTTAAGTGCCAGCTCATGACACTGCAGTCAAGGTTTCTAGAAGTGTACCGTTGGGTTTCTTTTGAGTTCTTAATTCTCCTTTTTGTTTGACAGGGTAGGAGTCTGGGAAGCTGCTAAGTGGGTTTCAAAAGTGAGAGACATCACATGCCCATCCTGTTCGCAGTCTGTTGTTCTCAAAACCAATATGCAGAGTGGTCATTTTGGTGAGGGTGGACGCTTCATGAGCTGCGAGGAGACAGCCTTTGAGTATGCATTTCTAATGAAGGCATTGGGGATGGATGACATAGCTGCAAAGTAATTAACTAGTGCTGTAAGAGTTGTTGTGACACATGGAAGCAGCAATTCATATCATCACTTTACGTGGTGACATATGGCAACCTGGCATGATACACTGCAGATTGCTCATAGTCCACATTATTGCTGGTTGAGGAGCCTTTTACTTGCGGGTTCCTGCATTGCACAGTGGCAAGTGGAGCCCTCAGAATAACACAGATGGAGGTTGTCGGTTACGGTGTTACGGTTAGGGAGCTACTGTTCTCCATCAAAATTAAGGTCAGTAGCGAGTAGTCCAGGTCATAGTACCAGCAGTGCAAATCTTTGTAGAACAGTTGAACATGTGGTACTAACATCAGCTACGAATGACTTGGTTATACAGAAATGTTCGTGTCAGGTCACACTTTGAGTTGGCATATGGAGCTATTGAACAAATAAATGTCTGAGCGGGATATCTGTTTTGACCTCTAACTGTATCAGGTTAGTGTATGCTGCTTTCACAATTTTGGATCCTCTAACTGAGACTAGCTACAATCATGTGTACATATTTAGTGTTGTAGTGCCAGTTTCTATGAAACAGAATTAAAATGCGTCAGTTTCTACTAAACAAAGTTAAAACGCGTGTGAAACGCATTATCCCTGAGCTTATCCTAGTCTGAAGACCCGTCATTCGGTAGTGCTGCAATTATGTATCCTTGCAATGCACGGCACACTCCGAGTAAGTACAAGCTAGTGCATATGGGCCCTTGATTACTGATAGAAAACTGTCATGTCCACAATATTCTACACTTTCAACAGATCCCAAGGCCCAGATTGCCCGGCTAATTTCTCTCTCTTGAAACTTGTTAAACTCGATCCCTTGTTTCGCCCACGGAGCTTTAGCCATGATGCCACTGCACACGATGCTTATGCTCGTGTCTTGCAATCGAAGTAAGAAAGTACTAAAGGATATTAATCCAGTTTATTCCTAGGCCCCTGTAATCCGTTTTGATATAGTACAGGTACTCGATGGATCGTATTCTTGAGATCGGTATGGAAGAAAAAAAAAAAAAAATCTAGAGGGAATACTTGCTGGGCGTGCTTCTCCATGGGATCCACCATGGATGGTGCGTTGGTTGGCGCTCCATTTCCATCATGGGTTCGTTGGGGAACGCCATGCATGAATGGCCTCTGATTGCTTCCACTCTCCAGCTTCTTTCGGCTTCGCCTGATCTCATGATTCGTCCGTCTGATGGCGTTAACTTTGATAGGATACCGCGATTGTAGATGGATGACGCATGGCGTTAACTTAGATAGGATATGGAGGAATTTTGGTAGACTTGCGTTGGTTGCGTAGCTTCGTGATGGCCTGATGGTGATACACTGATACGCTGCTTTGCTTCCTGTTCGCGCTTGCTCGTGGCAGGGAAGGCTGGAGTGCGGTTGGTTAGTGAAGACCCCGTGTCGGCCTCTCTTGCTCGAGGTTTCAGTTGCGTCAGTTGATTAGTACTAGTGTACAGCAGTAGCGTTTGTACCTTTTCATTGCCATTGGAGTACGTGTCTGACAGCCTGAGCGAGTCATGGATAACCGTTGCAGCAATCACGTTGGTCTTCACAGTAATTTCGCTGTCGAGTGAATTGTACTTCTAAATTAACGACAACTAATATGGAACGGAGGAAGTTTGGCTAAGTGGTACTATAGTTGGTTTCACTTTCACACTCGCTGCGATTCATCTCTAACCTCACTTGCCGGGTGTTTTTTTTCTTGTAGCCAATGCAGTTCATCACCTACTACTCTTGGAAGCATGTGACTGTCAGCTGTCTGATCTCACAGGATTAGATCAGCACATCTCGCGGGATCTTCCAAACGACCGATTTCAGTCCTCCATGTCAGGCGGCGATTCACGGGTGATCTCACGATGCTGGCGTGAACAGAACCTTGGCAGTTTCGATATGCAAAACCCAAATGTCTGACAATCCTTGTCAATGGCCGCTTAATTCTTCTCCGAGGAAAAAAAATGCTAGTACGAACAATGAGCAAGCAAAGTCCCTGAAGAAAGCGTAGCAGCGCAGATATTCGGGCGCCAGCCACAAATATTCCTTTCCTATTTTCGGCGATCTGTCCGAGCATGTCAAGCTCGTTGCTGACATGTGGGGACACGGCCCCACACGTCAGTGGCGCCGAGCACCCACGGCAGTCGGCAGATGACTTCACGTGACAATGTAGGCGCGCAGGTCAAACGTGGATCGCCCTACACGCATTCCATACGCCGAGCCCATTGGCAGCGCGTTTCCGGCTGTCTGACGCTGCGGGCCCAGTTTGTGGTGTTGGCTCGTCGGTGCATAGACCGCGTTCAGGCAGACCTGTCGCTTACATAGTACGGACATCCGCCTTGTTGCCGGGTGCGTACAAATAGGCCAGCCTGGCCACGCGCGCTCGCTTTGACACGCACCTCCTCTCGCCGCCGGTGGCCGCGTCGGCCGCTCAGACACGTCACCCTCGCGCCCTGTGGCAAGGAGCCGAGAGCTAGGAGGAAGCACAATCCAAAGCGAGGCAAGAGGTCCTTGATCACCAGCCAGATACTGCCTCCAGTTCAGACGCCGAGGAGGGAGCCGAGGCGGCGCGGCGCTACCCGCTCCCTCGGCCCGGCGAGCTCCTGGCGCAAGGGCGCTTCGCCGCGCGAGATGGGCGCGGGCGGGAAGGCCGCGAAGGCGCGGCGCGCGGCGCGGGTGAGCCTGTGGGTGGCGCGCGCGAGCACCACCGTGCTGCTCTGGACCTGCGTGGTGCTCCTCGCGGCCGCCTTCGGGGAGCGCCTGGCGCCCAGCGTGCTCGGCGGGGTCTGGCCCGGCTGCCTCACGCAGACGCTCGTCATCGTGCAGCGCCCGCTGCTGCTGCCCGCCGACGGCCACGGCGACCCTCTCGCCGTCCACACCGCAATCTCCACCACCGCCACCTCCGCCAACGCCAACGCAGTCGCGCTGCCGCCCAAGAGTAAGCTGGAAGCCTCTTGGTCATTTCCTCCCCTTTCCTTCCCTTATTCGCTTAAGGAATATTTGCGTATTAGGCGACTTCCCTTCCTTGCTCTGCCCAGGAATATTTCAGCTTCCATCAATGCTTCCCCCTTCCCATTTGTCGCCTTCCATGCGAGATGCTATAGATTAGGTTAGCATTACCATGTTGGTGGAATTGGCCCGTTCCAGTCTGTCGATAGCTTGATTTAATGTACTACCCAGGTCCAATTAAGTTCATGCGCTGGTTCTCTTTCGATCGATCATGTTCCTGTCGGCCCAATTTGGTCGAATGATTCCGTCCGTGTCTGTCGAGAACAGTTCGTTTGAATGATTCGGTTAATCAGTGCGCCTCTTCCGTGCGTGCGTTTTACTGCAATTTCTAACCCTGTTACAGCATCTACCACCAATCAATATCATTTTCCTTTCAGAAAATGGAAGATATAACCATTTGATTTGGCATGTTCTATGTTCAGGAATCTACAAGAACAATGGCTATCTCATGGTCTCCTGCAACGGGGGGCTTAACCAGATGCGAGCCGCTGTAAGTACTGCTTGCTCAAATCTCAATACATCTACCACGCTGTTTGCATTTCTGAACCATTGCCGCTGTTCACATACTGATGAAACTGAAGCCTGATAGCTCCACTATTGAAATCAGATATGTGATATGGTGACGGTTGCGAGATACTTGAATGTCACCCTCATCGTGCCGGAGTTGGATAAGACCTCATTTTGGGCTGATCCTAGGTCTGCATTTCTTTCTGCACTCGCCTCTGTTCTTGACAGATTCAGTTAAGGACTGCATTTGCTTTACGCTTTTCCGTTGCTTTTGTCTACAGCGAGTTCCAGGATATATTTGATGTCGACTACTTCATAGCGTCATTGAGAGACGAGGTTCGGATACTGAAAGAGCTGCCTCCAAGGCTGAAAAAAAGAGTTGAAATGGGATATCTTCGATCCATGCCGCCCGTCAGTTGGTCTGATATATCCTATTACCAGAATCAGGTTTGTTTGCATCTCTCAGTTTCTCAATGATGTATCTAAATTATACGGAGTACTACGCAAAACCAGGTAAAGACTCATTAAGTGTTTCTTTGGGTGGGAAACAGATTCTGCCAATAATAAAGAAGTACAAAGTCCTTCATCTGAATAAGACAGATGCCCGGCTTGCAAATAATGACCTGCCCATGGAGATTCAGAAACTGAGGTGCCGCGTCAATTTTGCTGCATTGAGATTTACCCCTGAAATAGAGGAGCTGGGCAGACGCGTGGTTCGAATTCTTCGCCGGAATGGACCCTTTGTGGTCCTTCACTTGCGGTATGAGATGGACATGCTTGCCTTCTCTGGATGTACGCATGGTTGTAGCCACGAGGAGGCTGAGGAGCTCACACGAATGAGGTATTACATCCCATCCAAGAATTTTCTCAAGATGTTCTAAACCTTTTACTGACAAACCGATTATGCTGTAAACTTGAAGATATGCTTACCCATGGTGGAAAGAGAAAGTGATCGACTCCAATGCGAAGAGGAAAGAAGGCCTCTGTCCATTAACACCGGAGGAGATTGCAATGGTATTAAAGGCACTTGACATTGATCCCAGTTATCAAATATACATTGCTGCTGGTGAAATATATGGTGGACAAAGAAGAATGGCTGCACTGACCTCAGCCTATCCCAATGTGGTCCGTTCAACATCTTCAACACAATACTGCATTCTTATAATTTATTTTGTATCTAAAATGAGTTCATTACTGGTGATGATCAGGTAAGGAAGGAGACATTACTGCCTTCCGGTCTCAGGTTTTTCCAGAACCATTCTTCCCAGATGGCAGCATTGGATTATATGGTGTCCTTGGAGAGTGATGTTTTCATCCCCACTTACGATGGTAACATGGCAAAAGTTGTTGAAGGCCACCGCAGGTATTTTTGTCTAGTTCCAGTATTCCAAACAACTGAACATTTTATTTGGCATGTTATTCGTTTGCGCAACATTTTCCCCTTGTTATGCTACACTGTATCATGTTATACTTATCAGTAAACATAAAAGTTAATCCCTTTGTATAAATATGAAGAAACAACTAATACCTGCACTGTTATGCTGCATGATCTCAATGTTAAACTAAAACCAGTTTTCTAGGAGTGACAGAATTTTCCAGCACTAAACTTCTAGGACGACCTTATTATAAGTTGTGTGTTGATAGTCAAATGTCTGAAACATGAAGTATGCTGTTGCGTTTTTTTGTTGTTGCATTGTTTGTAAAATTAATGTCTGTATGTAAGCTGAAACTTTGAGGTGTTACAGTCTTAGTTTCTGAATAAACTTTTACCCCATTTTTATTCAACTGTTGATGGTTCATGTCTCATCTGTTCCCATGATCACAGATACCTGGGGTTCAAGAAGACGGTGCTGTTAGATCGGAAGCTTATAGTTGAGCTCGTTGATCAGTACAAAAATGGCACACTGAGCTGGACTGATTTCTCCTCCTCTGTGAAGGCATCGCATACCAGCCGCATGGGTGCACCATCCAGGAGGCAGGTGATTCCTGACAAGCCCAAGGAAGAGGACTACTTCTATGCCAACCCTTATGAGTGTTTGCACCAACCAGATGAGCTATCAGCATTGTGATGCCCTCGAAGTATACAGCATTCTTTCAGAGCCACGGGCAGGCTTGGATTACATTTCAGATTGAATTGACAGCGGCTGGAGATTCTAGTCGTATTGATGTGGATGCACGCGGTAGATAAATAGTGCCTTTTGCTAGGTGGTTGTATATACAGATTGACATAATGCCAATTCCCTTGTTGCTGAAATAGGCAAACGTAGTTTTGTGTTGTACAGATGGACATTTATAGGGGTTGGAACAAAAGTACACGAGTAGAGTTTCTGGTTTGAACTTGCTGACGATCAATGATTGTTCTTTTTCCTACGAGAATGATGGTGAATTGTTCTAACATTGTACATTTGGGTAATTTGGGTCATGATTGTGGTTTTGGTTCTTGGCGTCAAGTTTGTCTCTGAAGTTAAGTAAAGTTCTTCCGTGGTGTTTGTACATGTTCGCTATTTTAGAAGACTTGAAACTTGGACCACTAACATAGACAAGACTACCTAGATTTGTCAATCGAAATGTACCATCAGCATTTATAATATTGTGAATTCTCTGTACTGTATATGTACCTATGAAAAGGTAGTAAGGCCAACAGGCAGGTATTCGAAATTGTGTTAACCATTAAAATGCAAACCTGCACTACGAGAACTGATTGCTGTCACAAGTTGGTATCTATGATGGGCTCGTCGACAAGTGACCAACGGAAGGAAGATACAAGATCCGAGAAGGATGGCAAGGGCCATCGATGCCTTGTTTGCTAATTTCTTTGCTACAAATTCGCTAAAACCCAAAGCTAAACGAGGCGGCTGGACGCGTCCTTTGCAGGACCATGTTAAGATCAATGTTGATGGGTCTTTTGGCCAGAATATGCTCAGAGGAACGACATGAGTAGTGATCATGGACAACAAGGGTTCTTTCGTTGCCGCAACAAATTCTAGATAAATGTGGTCCTAGATGCGCAGGCACATGCTCTAAAAGAAGGATTGGTCATAGCTCAGACGATCGGCTGTATCCTATCATCCGACTGTTTGGAAGCTCTCAACTCGATGACGGAGGGAAGCTCTCTCGGTCCTGTAGCAGCTATATTCGAATATTCGATGATTGTTATCACCTAGCTGCAAAATTCATGAAGATTATTTTTGAACATTCTCATTGTGCAGCCAATTGTGTGAATTATGAATTAGCGAGGTTAGCTAGGAGATCATGTGAGAAGGTGTGGCTCAATGATCCACCAGATTCTATTGTAGTTTTATCACTTGCAGGTGTAACTATGATTCTAGGTAAATGAAAGTGTTGATATGTTAAAAAAATACAAACCTGCCGTTGGATTATTCACATTCAAATCCATATCCACATCATTTGTAACTCCTATAGAGGTCCTCTACTACCAGAGCGGTCGATCCCCTCCCGAGTCGCTCCCCTCCCGAGCGACTCCAGGGGAACCACCCGTCGAACCCTAGTCAGCCGCCGTCCGCCGCCATCCTGGCCGCCGCCGCTGCCCTCCCCGGTGGCGGTGGCGGCGCCCACCCCGTCGTCTGATGGTGGGCAGGGGAGACGTTTCCCGACGGTTCCTCACGGGAGGAGGTGAGAGGTCGACTTCGGGGCGCAGGGCGGCGCGGCTGTTCCAGGCCGGCGCCTGAGGATCTCCGGCGGGAGGCGTTGAGGAGGAGGGGTGTGGCGCCCATGGCGACGCCCTGACCTGCGAGATCCGGTGGAGGACTGCGGCCCGATCTGGTAATCGTGGGGTTTGGCCGGTGCTCTGCACTGGATTCCCTTGTTGAGGAGGTATTGGATCTAGGGTTTTAGGCAGATGTGATCTGCTCTGATAGTGTATGCGACGTGGAAAAGTATGAGGGAAATGCAACAATCTGGGCGATTGGCTCTTGTCATTATATAGCACATTACACGTAGCCTTGCCAAGCAAGGAAGCAATCTACACATACCAAAACCGAATACAAACATGGTCTTAGGAATTGCGTACACGTAATAGGCTACAGAACTATCGACGGGGACGACCTCAGCGTCGGGAGGAGTAGACGGGTAGGGGCCAACGTACTGGCAGCCGTCTTTATTTATTTTCGGTTAAATTAGATGTAAGCCTTTTATAAGTGGATGTCGAATTCTAATAAATCACTAACTAGATAACTAAACGTTCCTGAGGGTATAGTTCCTGAGGGTATAGGATGATCTAGCTATAATTTTATATGTGTGCAATTAGTGTTTGGTCAAGTTTTTTTAATCTTTATGTTGTTCTATGATGGTTGTATGCAAACGTCGACTGTATATTACTTCATCTATATAGGCTCATAGCACTGCACTTTGATGTAATGCATTAGTGTTGGAGAGGTCGAAATGACAGAAACCGTCTTCCAACACTATGGGTTGCATTAGAGTGGTTTATGTCGGGGACCCTAAATCTTATGGTCGTGATGGAACATTTATGTCTTAATGATTCTTATACTTGCACATAAAAATGGCTCTAGAACCCATCATAAGGGGTGTATTTGCACATGCTTATGGCTGCACCTAATTAAGGCTCCATCCCTAATTGAATAAAGGTTGACAAAATATTTACCATGTTATCTAGAACTTAGATGCTAGTGAATCCATGCCACTCTCGGGAACCTTTGTCTCATATAAGCACACACACTTTAGCTTGTCCTCTTGCTGCATAGAGGATTGAGCTTTCCTCTCATTGAGAGCATTTACTTATTTTCTATTTACTTTCCGCACTTTATTTTTATTGTAAACTATAAATCCAAAACACCAAAACCATTACTTTATTGTTACTGCTTTCTTGTTATTTTGCTAACCAATACCTTCAGCTCCTCGTGGGTTCGACAATATTTCTTTATTGAAAAGTACTACAATTGATGAGTGTGGACTTATAGAACCGGGCGGCATTTGCTCCTGCCGCAACTCCAATATCCATTGGTCCACGTTTGCACTGGGACCGGTATAGTAACAGGGTATATTTCCTGTAAAGTTGAATAATTAGTGGGTATATTATCCTGGGCCCGCGCATAGGAGAGTAATTCATCACCCTCCCCACTTAACTCTCTCTCTCTTCCTGCAACAGCAGCCAACAACTACAGCTGGTCCTGCAGCTGCCGACGGGAGCATGTCACGCGGGTGAGCACACATGAGGGAGACGCCGGACGCGGCAGCGCTGGGCGTGGAGGAGGTGTCGAGCTCCGCTGACCTGGCTGCTCGTCGAGCTCCGCTGCCACCGCGGTGAGCGCAGGGGCGCCGTGGGGGCTTGGTCCGCGCGCTGAGCTGGCTGCTTGTCGAGGGTCCGCGATGAGAACGCCCAGCTGTAGACCAGCTTCCACGCCCATGTAGCTTGTTGAGGTCCTTGGCAAGGGCAACGGGTGCCGGCGCTGCCGCCTCGTCCGCTCGCTCCAGGTCCTCCTGGCTCGCGGCGAGGCTCCGATTCAGCCTAGACACGCGCTCTGCATCCACAAAATCACATCAAGAAATCAAGAACCCATCAAGCTATCCCTGTCAGGAAATGTACATGCAGGAAGACAGGGGCAGAATTGAGATCAAGCAAGTGCAACCCCCTTTGCCCTATCCCAGGGCTCTCCACGACAGCCCCGTGGGGCGCTCGCGTTTGGTACTGTAGTAGATGTACTGCCTGGCCAGTTTGTACTGCATCTGTACTGCAGGACAACACGACTCGATGTACTGCGAGCGAGAGCCTCTCTTCTCAAGAGTAAATGACAAAAAACTACCACAATTGAGGCAGTCATGTCACGGAACTACCAAAAGTGTTCGTTTTGTCACATGACTACCACTATTGGGGTCGGTTCGTGACGGAGAGCACTAATTTCACCAATTAGACATGGTAAACCATTTTCTGGCTATTCGAACCCACCTGTCAGGTCTACGTGGCAGGTGAAAACCTAACTGCTAGTTCCATTTTGCAAATATAACCTCAGAATGTATTTTGTGTCACACAACAGGTCTAATTCATCACAAAAAAAATAAAGAAAGATAAATGAAGAAAATAGAAATCTTCAACTACCGCGCGCCTGCTCGCATGCAGGCATGCCGGCCGCACGCATGCCCGCCCTGCGCCTGCGCGCCTAACCGCCGCGCGCATGCCCGCTGCTGCTCGCCTCTTCGCCACAAGCGTGCTCGCCTGCCTGCCGCGTGCATGTCCGCAGCTGCGCGCCGCTCGCCGTGCGATGCCTGCCGTGCGCCTGCTCGCCTGCCCGCCGCGCGCTGTGCGCTTGCCTGCCGCGCGCCTGCTCGCATGTCCGCCGCACGCGCCGCGCGCATGCCTGCAGGCCGTAGGGCGCATGCCCGCCGCCGCTCGCCGTGCGCATGCCCGCCGCGCGCGCCTGCTCGCCTGTCCGCCGCACGCTTGCTCGCCTGCCCGCCGCACGCTTGCTCGCCTGCCCGTCGCGCGTATATCCGCAGCCGCGCGCCTGCTCTCCTGCCACGCGCGCCACCGCGCGCTTGCACGCCGCTCCGTCGTGCCGCTCCACCGCGCGCCTGCTCGCCTGCCCCCGTGCGCATGCCACCACTGCATGCCGCCGCGCACCTGCTCGCCGCTCCGCCTTGCTGCTCCACCGCACGCCTGCTCGCCGCTCTACCGTGCCGCTCCACCGCGCGCGCCACGGGTCCCAGGGCACGCGCACCGTCGTGCCCACGGCTGCGCCTCCAGAGAGCTCCACGCGTGCCCACGGCTGCGGCTTCGGATCCCCACCAAATCCCGCTGCTTACGGTACTCCTCTCCGGTGGCCATCAGGCCATGGACCGGGCGCAGGCAGGAGGGCGCGGGGCAAGCACCGGCGAGCTCAGACCGGTCGAACGCAGGGCGGCGAGCTTGGGCGCGGGCGCCGGCGAGCTCGGTCGCGGACGGCGGGTAGGCAGGCTATCCCGGGGCGAGGGCGGACGCGGGGCGCGCGATGAGCTCGGGCGCGGACCACAGGCTGGCGGACGCGGGGCGGCGAGCTCGTAGCGGAGCCGACGTGCTCCACTCCACCAGGCGGGCGTGGACAGGGCAAGGGCCGTGCGGCCACAGCATGGGCACGCCGCACGCCTGAGAGGCGAGGCGCGCGCGAGCAGACGCTGGGCGGCGCGAGCGAGCGCAGGGATGGCCGCGGAGAGCTCCGGCGGCCGCGGACGAGCGCGACGGGCAAGTGCGCGGCGGAGCTGTTGCGGGAGCACGAGGAAGACGATTATCCGGGGATAAGGGCCGCCGGTAGGTCCGCGTCGTACTGCTTCTCTCCGACGAGCGCCGCTACGTCTCTCCAACGAGCGCCACCGTGTCCTACTGCCGCTGTGCCGTTGGTGTCGAGCCTCCTGGCTTTATCTTGGGTCAACGTAGATGGGAGAAGGAAGAAGTCCATTGGTACTTGATTGCTTTTTGGGAAAAGGAGATAGGAGTTTTCTGTAAAAATAGCAGAAAAAAGTTATTTGCTTTAGCCACGTAGGACCTGACAGTGGGTCCCTGCTGTCAGAAACTGGATTAAAACGCGTAAATTGGAAAATCAGTGCTCCGCGTCGCGGGCGTGCCCCAAATCTGGTAGTCATGTGACAAACACGTCCTATTTGGTAGTTCCGTGTCACGGCTGGCGCAATTGTGGTAGTTTTTTGTCATTTACTCTCTTCTCAAGCCCCCCCCCGAACCCTACCCTTTCTCCCATTTTCCCTGGCGGCGGCTCCACTCCCCTCCTCTCTCGCCAGGCGCACCACTCTCCCTCTTCTCTGCACCACTCTCCCTCTTCTCTTTCTCGTCGACGAGCGCTTCTGCGCCGCCTCCGCCGTCCCCCGTTGCTGCAACACAGAGAGGAAGGCAGCTGGCTAAGGAATGGGGGAAGATGCAGTTTACGTCCGAGTCCATCCACGTCCCTGAGCCATGGGCGATTCTGGTGCCATCGACGGCGTGTCCTCTATCTGTGCCCTCTACCCTGCCTCCTGTGGCGCCACCGTTCTGATGCCGTCGCCGACAGGTACCACCGCCCGCCCCAACGCTCTGGAACCTCTCTCGTCTCCTCTTTTTTCTAGGCTCCTGATCTCTCCGCTGTTACCCCGGTGGTCTCCTCAATGACCCGTGCATCATCCGCTGTTGAGAAGAGCAGGTCTCCATGTCGATTCGTCCACTGCTTTGGTGAAACCAATATTGATCCCAGTTCAGTTAACCTGACCCCTTTTGAGTTCACATTGGCAAGTGGATGGTTATTGATCATCTTTTGAATGCTATTTGGTATCCTTCTGTGAAAGCGGTAAAGCTAATGCTAATCCAGAAAGTTTTTCTGATATTGACGATGTGGGTACCTTTCTCGTACATCTGTTGAACATACTTTTCAGACTAATTGTTGCTGTATTTGAACCTGGAAGTGTCGACATATGTTATTAGGGATCTCTGACGCTCCATTAATTTTTAGGTTGATGGATATCTTCACAATGAGGAAGCGACATAGTACGAAAGGATAATTGGTAAGAAATGAACAAATAATACCTAGAGGTAACTATTGTTATCTCTAGCAACATGAGGCAGTTCTTAGTCTGACTAGAGTGTCTAACTGATTGCTGCTTTCTTCCTTACTTTTACAGGAAGAAGCTGCAAAGGAATCTTTAGCAACTGAATTGGCAGTTAGAGGTGTTGGTGCTAGAGAGGGACAACAAGATGTATGAAATCTTTGTGTGCTTACTATTTTGGATTGAGTTCATGACTGCCCATTCATTTTTCATGTAGAGATGGAGACTTAATGGAGACAAAAAGAACTCGACACCTGCTAAAACACCATAAGAAAACACATATGGTATGTTAAAATGAAAGGCACCGATCATTTTGTTCAGCCATAGACACCCACATATTTTTTGTCATGTGGGCATTGCGTTACATGTCAAACCAAGCATTTAAACAAACTGAATTGAATGTGTACTGTGGTTTCATGCAGGGTCTTGGGTAAAAATCAATGTCAAAGCAGTTGGTGGGTTGTACAATGTATGTTTTATTCGTTTTCGTCCACTGAATTTATAAATTCTTGGCCTATGTGAGGTTAATTGATTATTCACAATTCATGCTTAGTATATCAGTGTTGCGTGGAATTGCAATTGCTGCTTGCATTGACTTTTTTATTGCCTGCTTTGTCATGTTTCCTGCTGCCCATATGTGTATTGTGAGCAGACTAAAGATGAGGAACTCTACAATATGACTCTGACGATGTTGATTTCTAATAGCGAAAATTCTGAAAAAGCAGCTCAAGAAATTTCATTCAGTCTTGTCCCGCTCCTCTCTATCCTCCAGATATAAGCATGAGTTCTTCAGATCTGGGAAAGAAGAGAATGAGGTAAAGAAATTCCAGTGAACAAAATCAAGTTTTTTTTTAATGCCTTTTGATGTCATGGTTTGTGTGGCAGACTAAACATATTGCTGCATATACGGAAGATAATAAAATATGCCAAAGCTTGAATGCTTGATGACTCCAGGAATAATAATGCATAGCACCATCTGATAAAGAAAAATATCCCTTTATGCATGATAATGATATAGCATCATCTTGGAGTAGTCAAACTCTGTTTTCTTGATATATATATGCTACATCTCTATGTACTCATCGTATTAAAATTGTTTGTTTCTCGAAAAGAAAAGTACTTACTAGACCAAATATGCTATATGTATTGCTGGAAAGTGGACACTGAAGATTCTAATATTTGGTTGGATACCTTTTGCAGGATTTTGAGGCTGCTCCACCATTCCATTTGGTTTAGCTTCCCAAAAATCGGAGGGACAGGTTCGAATTTCAGGTTCTAATATCTCAGTTGCATCGCCGCTGCCCTCGCAACATAGGCTAGGGCCGTTTTGTCAATCCTCCAGCTGACTCTTTGCTTCCCACATGGTGTTTCACAAATTGTTTCACATTTTCTTTTTCACCGCCATCTTATCTATCAATTATGTGTTCCTCTTGCTGGTACGCACAAGAATCTTCATACATGTTGACTGATACAAGAGCATGCTGATTACGTTTAATTTTATGTTCATGTCTAACTGGTTGATGAAGGGATTGGGCTCAAAAGAGTGTTGTTTCTATTCTTTTATTTCTATCTCTAAATTAGTTGAATTATTTATCTGACACTCCAAAGTACTCATTAGAAGAAGGTTTGATCTTTTCTCCTCCACTTAACAACATGTAATTATTCAAACAGTAGTAGACAGGTACTATGTAACACCTGGACTCATGAAATAATCGTGCTTAATTTGGGAATTTTTTCTATCTGCTTGTTGAACCAGAGTCACAAAAATAGGGAGTGTTTTTTGTGAAGTTTGAGCCGGAGCTTCTTTTTTTTCGAAATAGAGATTTTCCCTGCCTCTGCATCAAGTGATGCATGTGGCATTTTATTACCTCAACTGGACCTCCTGAGCTGGGTTATCTTAACTTAGTGCATTAATTCCTTGTTGTGGCATTAGTATTTCTCTAGCCTTACCAAGAGCATGACCTTGTTTTTAGTTGACAAAAGTGGCATGTACACATACAGGTTTGTCACGCAGTTTGTCAAGGCTATCACCATCTACCTTTGTAAATGTGCATGCATATTGATCCTGTCGGACACTATGTACGTATGGATATCCCTCTTGCTTCTATGCACACTGGAAATCAAATAAGCACATCATGTTTTTATGTATTTTAATTTTTCATGTAATTAAGCTAACGCCTCTTTGCACGCTGCGCTTCCATAGTCCAAATAAGCATATGCACTTACTGTAAATAGTACACTGATATTCTCTTCCAACCTAGGTAATGTACACCTTGCTGACAACATTAATTTAGTATTGATTGTGTCCCAATCATTCCAGAAACTGTAATACATAGAATAACCTGAACTAAAATTTCAAGGGCTATAATAGATTATTCTTGGTTCATCTTGGCTGTGGGAAATCATTTGAAGTATTTATCCTGAGTCAAAATTACTCGCCCCTATTTTTTCCCAACGGGATCTTATCAGTGTACTTTTTTGGTGTTAGGATGTGTTGAATTAGGCAGCTGGCCAACCTGCTTGGACACGTTCAGAAGGCAGCAGCCATATTATTCCTATTCATCACCCATGGTCTTTCAAATCAGTTGGGAGATTCCTGAAGATAGCAAGATAGCTTCTACTACCTGAGATGGATTCTATTTGGACTGGTTGCATGGGTTTTTTGACAATCATGCTTACACCGATGATGACAACAGCTAGCATTGATGCACGAGGCTTCAGCAGTTTTCTTTGGTGCGCTTTAGGTTAGCTCCCATCCCCAGAACCCCTTACACTCTTCACATGTTTCAAAAGCTATTTTTTCCGGGATGTCATAGATACATAACACAGGTTATGCTTACGCTTCACTACCTTTACTTGAGTGTTTTGGCCGGATGGTCCTTTCTTGACATATAAACATACCAGTTCTAATTCTGGACTGAAGCTTCAGGATGTTTCTCCGCTTCCTATTCATATGCGACGGACTGAAATTACTGCCAGATAGATTTTCTATGTAATTCTACCTTAAAAATAGTTTGTATGTTCCAATATACATTCATGTTAGGTTCTTAGTTTTTATGTTCCTATACGTCGGCGCTTTACTTAATTACACCACAGTCGGGTATGGGACTAAATAGTATATTGTACCCCCTCAAATCAGGATTGCATACAAATTCGTCTTGTATTCTTGCTGAAATTACGTCTATGTTGATAAAGGCATAAATTTTTGAAGTTGTAGACCCACGAAGAATCCGTACATCAAGATTGATCATCGTTATGTCATTCATTTTTAATGCATCATTATAAGATTTGTTTGTGCCATTTCAGTTTAATCAACCACAAACTATTGCACCGTTAATGTAGTACTCTGAATATGTTCCAAATGCACAACACTGCCTATACTACAGAGACTCGTCGAATGTATTTGTGTCGTCGATTCACTAAGTGAAAGGAATGTGTGGTTTCATGCACTCTTTATCTGTATAGTATTCATAGAGCTTGAGTATATATGTTAGTCAATTCCTTAAACGGCATTGAAATTTGTGTTATGCTATGTTGTTAGCAGTAAAAACATCAGTTAGATGTTCAATTTTTTTTTATAAATTTTCCTGAGCATATGATTACAATGTATAATGGTTATTCTCTAATTTAAGTTTAAGGACGTCTAATTCACTGCTTGATGAACTGAATTAATCAAGGGATGCAGAGTTATCCTTTTTTTTCCTTTAGGAATGCTAGCTAGATTCGTTAGTATGCCTCTGGGGAAGGTGAAATAGTAAGGTTTTGAATGATTACGACCCACCTCTTATCATCTTATTTCTGCTGGATTAATTATTGCTCTTGAATATATCTACATGTGAGCTAACAAGTATGCACTATGCATAGGGCTGTATCATCTTTTGTTACATTGGGTAAATCTTCTCGAAACAAAATACATTTGATTCTCTGTATATGTAGTATTGTACTGCTGTGAGCTCATCTGATCCGTGATAAGTGTCTTGATCCAAGCTCCTCTAGCATGAATACTACTCTACGTCTTGTATATACCATAATTTGCAAGCAGACAGTCAGACTGCATATAGCCCCATTGTCATACAATGTTGATACTCAATACACAATAAGCTTGCAAACATATGAATTTGGTAAGAATGCTAAACTTTTCGTTTTGGTTTAAATTTGTTCTACTCATTTCTTGTTGTAGGTTCATGAATCATGAGTACCATAGCCAGCAGCCCAGCATTGACTGCATCATCTTTTGCCTTGTATCAGGTCTTTTGGTTATCTTTGTTCTTCACATGCACAGGCAGAGCAAAACAGCATTCCACACCCAGGATGCTAGACAGCTAGGATGGAAATAGTAGTACCCAAGGAACAAATATGAACACAAGCAGGTCTGAGACAGTCCAGATCAGAGTGAGATATTACGTTAGAATGCTTCAAGCCTTCGGAAGTTGTGAGCTAAACCATCTTTGCACGATTCCCTTGTACTTCTTTCCCTTGTACTTCCTTTTCATGTTTTATGTTAGCATTAGCATTTGTTTAAAATGGTATTTATTCTCGTATATGTAAAATATTGATTTATTCAGTTCAGTAGCACCCAGCCTGATACAATATGGAATACTCTACAAGCTGCTACACATTTTCTGCATCAATAATGTTTTTATACTTGTGAAATGTTGTGCGACTTGGCTACCTGGTGAATTACTAAGAGGCATCACTCACAAAATAGTGGGAAAATTCAATCTAATTTTCCCATGGTTGGTAGTTTGCTTTAAAAATATCTTATGCTAAGTTGAACCTGCAATCGGAGACTTGGGTTAAAAAAGAAAAAAAAAACGACCAGAACCTGAAGTGTGCTGCAGCGGACCAGTAAGGAGGAGCTGTACCGTGATTGGGCTGCACCTGGCCGGTTAGGAGCCGCCCCAGGGGGCGGCCCAGCTACTAGTGTTTATCAACCACGCACCAACAGCTTGATTTTCAGAGGGCACGTCGTCGACAGTGTCCGCGGGTGCCGCCATCGCGCAGATGGACAACTGATGTGTCTTCCCTTCGCTCCGCAAAGGCCAACCGACGAGAGATGAGAGACGAGCACGCGAAGTTGTTGTCTTCTCAAGGAAATGCGCGGACCTTGTCGGGCACCCACGCCGTCGCCCTTGTGACGGCCAACACGCGCTGACTCGCTCAGGGGAGGCGGTTACCTTGCACTCACGGAGGAGAAAGAGAAGAAAAATGGTTGGGGGGAGACGTTTCGGAGGAGAGAGAGGAATCTGGGAAGACGTCTGACACTGACCATGTTTTAATTCGCTCTCCCTCTCTCCTCAGTTTCGGGTCCCATCTAGAGTAGTAGTATTTTGCAGCTGTATTGTACATTGTTTCAGAAAAATTGCAAACACGGTAGCAGGACCACCTCTCCCTTCAGCCAATGAAAGAAGGAGTTCAGCCTGGAGCACATGCCCGCCGGTTCATTCTCGACTTTTCCTACAATTGATCTCCTACACTTGGGAGCCATCAACCAGGCTGAATTCGCCACTAAATATCATATTTATGTGGCGCACGTTGCGGGGTGGGCCACATAAAGGTGTAGTTTTGTGGCGCACGTCAACCCATGCGCCTCAGAAATAGCGAAACCAATGATTGGGCGTGGGACCCACCATATTTATGTGGCGCATGCAGCTTCAGTGCACCACATAAATGCTCTGTTTTAATGGCGCATGTGAGCAGACGCGCCACATAATATTATTACGTGGAGCATGGGAATTTGGTGCGCCACATAAAGGCATGCCACCTATAACTTGTTTCCTACCAGTGTTGACAGCAGCACCCTTCTTTCCATACTGTCATATTTGAATCATTAACCAATGCAGAAAAAAAACTAAAACATGCCTCATACATTGGATCACACGACATGAATAGGGAGTGGCCACAAACTAAGTGTAGTGTGCAAGGTATGTGACACGCACGACTAAGTTTGAGGGCACCACCTGGAAAACCAAATCTGATCCCGGGTGCATATGCACCTGGTATGTATAAAACATATTTCCAAACAGTAAAAAAATTAGGAAAAAAATTTAGCATGTAGAGGGACATGTTCTATGCGTGCACGTAAATTTTCACATAAAACCAACATTTTTTGTACCCCGCGTAAAAAAGACAAATAATGTCTAAAAAAATAGACTATTTTAGCACCTAAGATTTGTGTTTTTTGCACAAGGCATGAAACATATCGGTTTTTGCTGAAACAACTTTGTAAGCATGTAACATGTCAATGTATACACAAGGAATTTTTATTTGTATTTTTCTAACATTTTTAAATATATTTAATATATGTTTCAAATAAAGGGTGCATATGCACCCGGGTGTAGAAACACCCTGTCCGGCACCACCTTGCCTTCTATAGTGCCATATTTGAATCATTGGCCAATGCAGAAGAAAAACAAAAACAAGCCTCATACATTGGGTCACACAGTAGGCAAAGGATCATTCCTAAACTAAGTCTAGTGTGAAAGGAATGTGGCATACACGACTAACTTTGAGGGAAACACCTTGCCTTCCATAGTGCCATGCTTGAATCATTGGCCAATGCACGCAGTTGGATAGCACCATTGAAGAAGCAAAAGCATGCAAAGCAAGATAACATAGGTCTCATAGTATGAGGACATATGGAAGAGATGTTTGATTAGAACCAATGGCATGGTCATGTTCAGTCATGCCACAGGTTTTGATCAATCATCTCTCCATAGTATGATCCCTGGATATAAACATCGGCCTAGTTCACTCACAGACAACACAATTACCAGCTCAAATAGAGGGCAGTGTACATTACAAATGCTATCTAGCTCAACCATTAGAAGAACCTCCTACACTACATATCCAACACATTCATCACTCATCACAAATAGTCCCGATCCTCTTGAGCTTTTCCATGTTTGCAAAATTAAATTGAGACGATCGTTTATGTGATACTAAACTTTTTCTTTTCGGCCATCAATGCCTTTCTTTCTGCCTCCCATTCCTGTTTCTTGGACCTCATAACTTGTGCTTGATTTCTCTGCACATTCTTGAGCATAGCAACCTCATTCTTCAACTCGTACAACTCGTCTTGCGCTCGAGTCTGAATAAACTAGGGTTACTCAGCTTAATCTTTGGCACAACAATCATAACATGTAAAACCCCAACACTAACAGATCTAAGCAAATCACAATCGTGAACATCAATCAATCAACACTAATAACAAACAATCATGACAAACAACAAGAAATCGTCTATCCACACCCAATCCTAATGGAAATCCTAGCAGATCTAATCTGCATGTCGTAAGAAATGGTCAAGCACGACGTGTTGTTACAGAACGACGACGAAGATAAGAGGAAGGGGAGCTTACCGCCATTGTTCAGGTCGAGGATGGCGTCGAGGTCGCGCTCGACGTCAAGAGCGGGGTGTAGCTTGTGGCCGAGGTCGCGGTGGTTCTCGCCGTCGTCTCCTCCTCCGGTCCCGCTGCTCCTCTTTGCAACGATGCGGCGGATTTGTCGCCGGTAGGGCAACCGCCCTGGTGGTGCGACAGTTTGTTTGTGTGTGTGTGGGGGGGGGGGATGAGAGTGAAGAGGCGAGTGAGAGGAAGAATAGGGGGAAGTGAGGCTAGTTATGATGCGTGTTCCTGAAGGGACGCGACGTTTCCGTCTCCCTTCCCGACGCGTGCAGCCGTCTGAAGACAACAAGTCAGGCTCCCCAGCAAACGCCGTTTTGGATGTTCCTCTCTGGAGCCTGGCTCGGAGGTGCTTTAAATCCCAGTTCATGCATAAGAGGGAGAGAACCCAAACGAGTTTTACTTTCCGGTCCATACAAAAAAAAGGTCCGCATGCTACTAAACACACCCTTATCTAATATACTGAGGCAAGGGGCGGTGCATCACTATATGGCGTGGAGGGAGATATATACCTCTTATAAAGCAAAATCCCACTAGAGGATCATTTAAATTGTCTATCTTAACATGCAAGCTATCCACATCATCCATTCTATTAGCCATCCAATTGTCCATGTCATCCCTCACTAACATTCATTAGTTAATACTCCACATGCAAGCCACATCATCTATTTTTTAAGCCATCCAACTATCCACATCATCAACTTTTAGCCGCCAACTACATAACCATTTCAAGTTAGTTTTTTTTAAGTTAGCCTCTTGACTATTTATGTCAATTGAATCATGCATGTTCGTACTATCCTTTTATTTTTTTATAAAATAAAGTTATCAGAAAAATTCCTACTGCAACGCGCGGGGTATCCTTCTAGTTTTCTTAATGATATATCTCCCTGTAGAAGATGTGAGTCCCTGTCTACATACGAGAAATAAAATATTAGGCATGCAAGACTTGCCATGCAATCTTTAATATGAGTAGCTGTCTAGTGCATCGATTAATTTTATTTTGACATGACTTGCCCTTCAATACTTAATGTAGGTAAGAAAGCTAAGAGCATCTCCAGTCGCGTCCCCCAAAGGGATTTGGGGCGCGTCGGACAGAAATTGCGTTCTAGCCGCGTCCCCCAAAGCTCATTTTTGTCCGGCGCGCCCCCATACGGTGTCCGGCGCCCCGAGCACGTCCCGTCCCACAGGGGACGCACCGGGGATGCCGGACACAACGAAAAGCGAGACGGGGAGTGGCGGGGCCGACCCGTCAGCGGCACAGGGAAAATTGCCTCACACTCCCGCCAAACCGCTCCGCCAAATCGCGCCTATACCGCCGCGCATTTCAGGCCTCCCAAAACATATCCCACCGCCGATTCATTTCTCCTATCCCGCCGTCCACCCGCCGGCGCTACCCTCTCCACATGGCGCCGCCGGCAGCCCCCAAAAAGATGGCGAAGAAAGCGGCCAAGAAGCCGCCGGGCAATGGAACGAAAGGGGCGACTCGCGAGGCCGCAAGGCGCCGGCTTTGAAGAAGAAGCCTGAAGGATGGACCGACGATCAATGGCAGCAAGATTTCTGCACCGGGCTATCGACGGCGGAGCGGAAAGGACGGAGGGTGGAGGGAGAAGAAGCCCGGCGCGCCACACCAGCACATATCGGCCGGGTGTATCGCCGCCACCAACGCGAGCCCATATAGTACGAACGTGCCGGTGTACGTTCCGGGAGTCCGTCGTCTCCGCCTTCTACAACGACGGCCCCTCCGCACTCCCGGGTGCGTGACGCCCAACTTGTCGCCGCACTACCAGGATGCGCTGCCGCACGGCGGCTTCAACCCCAACAACCTCTACTCCCCGGCGTACGAGCAGCGCGAGCCAGACCCGGTCGGACGGCGGCCTTTCACCGCCGTAGGGTCCGCTCGAATACGATGGCGCCGGTGCTGAGGAGGACGGCGGGGTTGAGGAGGAGGACGACGAGGAAGAGGACGGGGTGGAGGACGACGAGGAGGATGACGATGAGGATGAAGAGGGCGGCGAGGAAGAGGACGACGAGGGTGCCGGTGACGATGATCTCGTGGAGGTAGACGCGGACGGCGTGAGGCGACAGCGGCGCCGACGTCGCCCAACTGGTACGACTCTTTCTTCCATAATCCGTTGCGCCTACATTGTGTTCGATGAAATGACTCTGCTTCCTTTGGTTAGTTTGATAGGGCCATGGAGGTTTACGCGAGGAACTCAGATGGGCATAAGCCGTTCGCGCTGATACATTGCTATAGCAAGCTCAAAGGGAATGAGAAATGGCGGTTGACGCGCATGTCGCTGTCCAAGGGGAAGGACGCCATTGATCTGGACGCGCCGCCGGCAACTTCGACAGGGGCGTCCTCGGCAACAAGGCTGCCAAGGCCGCCTTGGCCGACGCTGCGTCGTCTGAGAAGACGCAGGCGTCGATCACGAAATGCCTCGCCGACGTCTCCTCGACCTTTCTCTCCCGCACCCAAAAGAACGACGAAAGGTGGGCGGAGCTGCTCAAGAGGCAAGAGGAGAAGCTGGAGCTCAAGAAACGCAGGGACGACATGTCCCTGCTGAGAACGTCGACAGAGGGAATGTCTCCCCGGACGCGAGCGGCGCACAACTTCTTCAAAGGCCAGATCCTCGACGACATCGAAGCCAAAATGGCGGCGGACGCGGGCCCGGCAGCGGCATCGGCGCAGCGGCAGCGCAGAAGAGCAGGCTGACGCGTCTTCTGCTACACCGCATCGGCCTCGCGTCGGCGACGGAGCGACGCACCATGCACAGCAACGGGCAGATCGCGACGAGGTCATCGTGCTCGACGGGCCTGCGTCGACTCAGGATACGACGCCGTCGCCCAACCCCTTCCCCTTCTTCTAATTTGCATGCACCACCGGTCTGTAATATGATCACGCGCCCAGTACTTTGATCGATCGCCGCTACTCTGATCGCGACGATTCGGCGGGAACGATCTCTTTTGAATGCACTTATTTGAATTTCTGATTGGGGGCGGGGGACGCGGCTGGGGAGCGACGTCCCCCAAAGACGGCACGAACAAAACACGTCCCCCAAACGCTCGATCCGGCGCGGTTTGGGGGACGCTTTGGGGAACGCGACTGAAGATGCTCTAAGATTTTGTACTTCTTCTGACTTGAGCGTCGTTGCATAGAGAGCACAGCAATATTCTGTACTGCTCCCTCTGTCCTTAAATAAGTGAATATCTAGCTCTAAATTTTATCCATAAAAGAGTGTATTTCTATCTTTCTAATGCACTTTAATTGCTTCTCTTTTATCGTATGGAAATCAAATCCAATAATATTAAAAACATATTTTTCTTGTTTTCTATATGCACTTAGCTTATTGGAGGTGAAAGAATTAAAGAGGAAAGATACATATTTACAATGTATGTCTATTTCATTTCATAATTTATCTTAAAAAAATCGCATATACACTTATTTGTGAATGGAAGGAGTACTCATCATTCAAACTTGGAGTTGTCCGGTTGGAATAGTGGGACTCAGCCCAAATACATTTCCAAATATCTATGGAGGAACCAGGAGTTGAAAGGTACGTGAAGTTTAATCCCAGATAGAGAAGGTGGAGATCACCTTATAAGATCAAGTTTTGTTGTCTTGTAAATGCAACAAACACATAAAGAACATATACTCCATACCCAGGTCAAATAAACATATACTCCATACAAATATCGTGTGCGCCTGCAATTACCGCGTGAATATATGTGTAATTTAGGGCATCTCCAACATACCCGATGAGCGTTCGTTGGCGATCGATCGAAAAATGTGTCTGCATCCAAGTCCAACGGCTTGACCCATAGTGACTAGCATGTTCACAGAGGCACAATCACTGCCAGATATGCTCCGTATTTGCGGCGCGATTGCGCCGCTCGCGTTGGCTCTATACGGGTGCGCCGAGCAGTGATAGATATAAGCAAAAAGTTTGTCATTAACTATTAGTTGGCCAAAAGAACCATCTTACACAGATGGTTAGTCGAGTTAACTTAAAACTACGACGACCGTACTTACACGCCATCACTCGGCCTACTACTAGCCGTCGGCGTGATCCGATGGGCCGGCGCCGTTGTTGAAGTGCATCTGGGCGACCTCCGTCTTGCGTCGCCACTGGCATTCGATGGCCTCGGTTAGAGCGAAGTCCCATTGGACTCTCTGCGCCGCCACCATCACATCCCGCATCGCGACCTCCGCCGACGTCACGCGCAAACGGGCCATATCCTCCTTCTCCGCGCGCGCCGCCTCTTCCTCCGCGACCGTCGCCAGGTTGGCGTGGTAGCCGGCCCTGTCCCTTGCCGCCCACCTCGTCCCTCTCCGCGATGGCCTCCTCCAGCTCGCGGTTCTAGTGGACGATCCGCGCTTGCGCCTCCGCCGCTAGAGCCTGACGACGCCCGACGCCCTCAGGGAGGCTCTCGAAAGACGCGAGCAGTGCCCGCTGCACATCGCTCACATCCACGTCGTCGGGGAAGAAGCCGGTGCCGTTGTCATCCTCGTCGTCGACGACATGGATGACGGCGTCCGTGGCCGCCACCACCATCACCACCCTCGCCGCCGCGAGTTCCATCCTGGCCTCCGCAAGCTCCCCCTACAGTTGGAACATGGTCACCGCCAACGACTCAGCTTCCGCCGCCGCCTCAGCCCTTGTGATGTGGGCATTACCCTTCGGGTAACCAACATTATGCTACCTCCTATGGCCCAACCAGGGGCCCATGAAGATCACCCACCGACTAAGGTGAGCCAATACATCGGTTCCAAAGAAGGAGATTCACCCGAAGAAGGAGTGTTGATGAACAAGGCAAAAAGACGTTAAACAAGGAAAGATTGGAAGTAGAACTCTTTGTAACACAGTCGAACCCGGACAGAACTCTTGAGACCTGGCCTGCAATATAAGGGCAGGAGAGGGTATACCGAGGGACACACAACCACAACAGATAGATTCACCGCAAGTCTAGAGCTAGGTCATTAGAATGTTAGCCTCTCGATGAGATCATACTCATTAGCCTTCGGCTACCCCATTGTAATCCGATATATTCGATAATCAAGATCAGACAAGCAGGAAGTAAGGGTTTTACCTCATCGAGGGCCCCGAACCTGGGTAAATCTATCTTCCTGTCTGTTTGGTATCCGATGTCTCGTGTTAGCCTGCAGGATTCCGTCAACCCTAAGCCCCTACAGGTGGGCATTGACAATGAGCACCCTCGTCACCTAGCCTGCGCAACTTCCACCTCCGCTGCCTCCGTCTTTGTGTTCGCCTCCAGCTGCTCGGCTTGGCGGCCATACGCGGCCGTCTACTTCTCGGTGAACGCCTCCGCCGCATGTATGGTGGCGAGGTTCGGATCATCCAGATAGGCGCGTCGGGCCATCTCAACAAGGCGAGCCCAGGTGCGGTCGTGCTCGGCCATGGAAATTTTGTAGGGTTAAGGTGTGCCCTTCTCGCCCGCCGGCATCGACCATATATAGCCGCGGTGGGGCAGGAAACGCCAATCACGCACAAGCCGCTTCTTGCGTGCGTGAAATGGCAGCGAAAACGCGCCAATCTACTGGTTGCGTGGAGGAACCACCGCCCCAGCGCGGGAAGCGGTAATCGCCAGTGGCATGGCTCGACGGAACGTTAAACCTCTAAAAAAATTGCATCGGCCCACTAGGCATACCCTCGACGCAAAAGGATTCGGAGACCCTGTACAACCGATTTGATGTCCACATATTGATGCAAACGGACAAGCGCACACACTTTTAGCGTCTGTTTTGTGTCGGCCTCGAGAGATTTCTACTTCTCGATGATGAAGCGTCTTGTGGTGCTTCCCGCAAGTCTTCTTGGGGTCAGCCTCAAACTTCTTGGCGGCTTTGTCCTGCAACGCCTTCTGCTTCTCCACGAGCTTGGCGTTGGCATCCTCGACAGGCCCGTCGCGGGATAATTTTTACTTTCTATTCTACAAATCCATCAACTACTGTATTTAGCGAAACTTCTACTAAAATATTCAACCCATGACTTTGAATACGGTTTAACACCACTTTGGCATTTTGCTTTTATTGTTTGATAGGACAGTATGGACAGACGTGATATGTCGATGTGACATGTGAAAGAACATTTCCCGCCCTTTTGGGTTTTGTGTGTTTGATGTCAACACTATGTATATTTTTATGTGTGTTGATGTAGACAGGTACAAGCTATCAAAAATTATCTTGGATCGGTGAATTGGTATAGCTGTTCTAGTTTTTGGATCGGCGGAAGTTCGGCCCCGGCGGAAGTTCCGACCTGGCTTGTTCAGCCTCAGCGCAGTTTGGGCTCAGCTCTTTCTTCCTGACCGGAAGTTCCGGTGAAGTTGGCCGGAAGTTCCGCCGGAACTTCCGCCCAACTTCCGGCAAGTTCGGAATTCGAGTTTGTGGCTCAGTATAGTCCAGTAAGGTTTTCGCAAGTTTGGAACTTGGGCCGAACTTCCGGTCACCGGAAGTTCGCCCAAGTTCCGCCCATCTTTTGTTTTGCAGGGTTTTTATCAAAGGCGGAAGTTCCGCCCGAATGGCCGGTACTTTGGAAGGAACCGGCCATCCTGGCGAACTTCGGTGTAAGTGAAATCGTCCCCAACGGGATCTGAAAGCTCCACCCATATAAATAGCTTTCTTCTCCAAAGGGACAAGTTGCTCAATCATTACACAAGAAATCTGCCAAGCCACCTCCATTAGAGCCACCTCAAGGAACACAAGATTTGCAAGATCTCCTTTCTCCCCCAACCAAAGCTCTTGATCTTTGGAGATTCGAAGGAGAAGACACCGATCTACATCCTCACCGAAGCGATTCTCATTTCCCCCTCTCTTGTTTGAGGGATCTCATGCTAGTGTTCCTATTTGGTTCCCTAGTTGATTTGTGTTGATGTATTGTTGTTGTTGTTGTTGTGTAAAGATGGAGCCTCCAATTTGTGGATGTGTGCCCCAAGAACCTTGTAAAGGCCCGGTTTCCGCCTCGAGGAAATCCCTTAGTGGAAGTGGACTAGGCCTTCGTGGCGTTGCTCACCGGAGATTTGAGTGAAGCCTTCGTGGCTGTTGGTTTGGCTTTCATAGCAACCACACTCCTCCAAACGTAGACGTACCTTCTTGCAAAGGAAGGGAACTACGGGAATCATCTCCGTGTCATCGCGTGCTCCACTCTCGGTTACCTCTATCCTATTCTATCTCTTATATTGCCTAGCTATATCTTGCTTAGTTGTTAGCCTTGTCATATAGGTAAATTCACTTAGTTGCATATCTAGAGAATTTACCTTTGTGTCAAGCCTAAATTGAAAAAGAACTAAAAATTGGTTAGCACCTATTCACCCCCCTCTAGGTGCGGCATACGATCCTTTCAATTGGTATCAGAGCCTCGGCTCTTATTTCGGGCTTAACCGCCTAAGAGTATGCCGGACGATGGACCATCGGAAGGGGAGACTAGGCCGGTCACCATGGAGGATATCAACTCGTTGAAATCATCCATGGATGCTCAAATGGAAAGCATGAGAAAAATGATTTCCGAGCTTTTGGCCCCTCCCCGTCCCGTGGCTCCCACCATAGAGGTTAATATCACGGATGCGGTTGTAGAGGGTGATACTTCGGTATTACCCTCCGCTACCGCACCCATGAATGGTGATAACTTAAACACTATCAAACCCCCCATTGCATCTCCCAAGGGAACTAGTGGAAGTGAGAGCTACAATCGAGTAGCTCCACCTTTCCAATCACCCGATATACCGGTTCCCCATCCACATATAAACATCCGGGGCGATCCACCTAAGTTTTCCGTTAATGATTACGATACTTGGCAATTTGAGTTTAGCTCTCATGTTCGCAGTGCCTCCAATGAACTTTGGAGAATCATCGAGGAAGGCTTCAATCCTTACAACCCCAAGAAGTTGACTAGAAGAGAAGCGGTTGATAGTCAACTCAACAACACCGCCTTGCACATGATTCAAACCGCCGTGGGAACAAAGTAGTTGACTCGTGTTCGGCATTTCACCACCGCCAAGGATGCTTGGGATGCTTTGGCCGCGGGTTGCATTGGAAGTGAGAGCACAAGAAGGAACAAGTATAATGCTCTTCGGAATAAAGCCGAAGGATTCATGAGGCTTCCGGATGAAGATCATGAAGACATGTATGGAAGACTTCTCACCGTTGCCGACGCCTTCCGGATTGTTGGTGCCTCTCACATTAATGACTCTTGGATCAAGGAGAAGTACATTGAGTGCATGATGCCGTTCGAGCCTATTGATGTCAAGACTTTTGTCGGAAGAGAATGCTATGCCTCTCTCACCTCTCAACAAGCCGTGCACGAGATGCAAGCTCTCAAGGTGCTTGAGCAAAACTCTCATGATTCCCGCAATCGTGCCATTGGGATGACAAAAGGGTCCAACCTTGCCTTGGTGGTCAACCCCGTGCAAGAAGTGATTCCTCAAGAATCTTATAGGGCATCTTGGAGCATGACCTACCCGGAAGACTTGGAACACCACTACCATGACCACATGGCATTCCATGCAAACACCTTTTGGATTGATCCGTCCAAGGCCAAGGAGGACAACATCAAGAGAAACAACTCAAGGGGTCCCTCAAGCTCGGGCCCAAGAACAAGATCTTGCTACAATTGCAATGACAAGCGCCATTTCATTGCCGAATGTCCCTATGAGAATAGGGAGACTAATGGTGGAAGGCTCATCCCCAAGTACAAGAGCAAAGACTCAAAGGGCAAATATTCAAAGCCCCCCAACAAGAAATTCTATAACAAGAACAAGAAGGGCAAGAGGCCCTCAAGGATTGTGCTAGTGGCTAATGAAGAATACTCTTCCGATGAGATTGCAAGTGCTAGTGATGATGATGAAGAGGAAAGCTCAAGAGAAGTGGCCGCCATTGTCACCACCAACATTCCCTCTTCATCTCTCTTTGATTCACCCAATGAGAACCCTCAACGCAAGAATGCACATTGCTTCATGGCAAGGTCCACCTTGGACACATCTATTGTGCTATCAACTCAAGAAGAGTATACCTCCGGAGATGAAGATGTTGATGATGAAGAAGATGCAACCTCAAATGGATTGGTTGCCCTTGCCTCCCTCGCTACTAACTCTTCATCAACAAGTGAATCTCTCAATGAGGTCATTCTTGTGGAGGAAGAAAGTTGCCTCATGGCTAAATCTTCCGAGGTATCATCTCCTAACCCCTCTATGCCTAACATTGCTAATGATCTAGGGGTTGATCCCGCTAGTCTAAAAGTGAAACAAGAAATGCTAGAGTTTGATGATTTCATTAGTAACCTACAAGGTAACACTAAGAAGCATGTTTCAAGTCTCATGGTTCGTATGGCTCAACTAAATGATACTCTTGAGAAAAAGTGCCAAATAGAGAGAGAAGACTCTCTAGAAATACATGCTCTTAAAAATGCTCTTGAGGAATGTCAAGAAACTATAGCATCTCTTGAAGAGAAGCTAGAAAGTCTTGAAGAACCTCAAGATAAACTTAACAAGCTCACTAAAGCTAGAGATCTTGCTAGAGCTAAGACTAAAGTGCTTATAAAGAAAAAGGCCAAATTTGGTGTTGATCATGAGAAACTTGTGAAGGATCTAGATGAACTAGACAAGGCTCACAAAGCCTTGAAGAGTGAATACTCTCTCCTCTCCGAGTCTTATGAGCAACTTCAAATTAGGCTTGCTTCATATGACATACCTAGTACCTCTACTCCTTCATGTGATCATGCAAATATTATTGAGGAAAATGCTAGGTTGAAGGATGAACTTGCTAAGACCTCCTCTCCCCAAAGTAAACTTTCCTTGGATGATCTTTTGAGTAAGCAAAGGTCAAACAATGGGAAGGAGGGACTTGGTTATAATACCAAGGCTAAAAAGGCAAACAAGAAAAAGACCAAGCCCGCACATGAGAAAGCTAATGGTGAAACCCGAAAGGGCAATACCATTAATGATGATGGTGCGGGAATAGATAACCCTCACTATGTTCTCTTTAAAGATTATTATGGTGATGTTTATGCTAAATATGTTGGTCCATATGATGGTTATGTTGCTTGGTCTATTTGGGTTCCAAAGACCCTTGTTGCTAACAAAAGAGGACCCATTGAAAAATGGGTACCTAAATCCAAGAATTGATCTCATGTAGGACTATGCCGCCGGAGGTTCAAAATGGGTACTTGATAGTGGATGTACAAGTCATATGACCGGCGGCAAGAACCTCGTCAAGGAGTTGAGTCCCAACATAAATCATATCACCATCTCCTTTGGCGATAATTCTACATCCGAGGTATTGGGTTTTGGCAAGGTTGTGGTTGCACACAACATTACTCTTGTGGATGTCATGCTTGTCAAAACCCTTGGTTACAATTTGCTTTCCGTTTCCGCCCTTGGCAAGATGGGTTTCGCCGTCTTTATTGATAATGATATTGTGGTCCTCTTGTGGAGCAAGACTCTAAAAGTCGCATTCGTTGGGTATCGCGAACACAACTTGTATGTGGTGGACTTTTCGGGGACCACCACGACAAGTGCGATGTGCCTATTCGGAAAGGCGGACATGGGTTGGTTGTGGCATCGCCGCCTAGCCCATGTCAACATGAGAACTTTGCAAAGTCTTCACAAGGGGAACCATATTGTGGGACTAATGGAAAATGTGTCTTTTGCCAAATATCGTGTTTGTAGGGCTTGTGTTGAAGGCAAAATGCATGACTCTCCGCATCCAAGCAAGACCATTATCTCTTCCAAGAGGATCTTGGAGCTCCTTCATGTGGACCTCTTTGGTCCCGTTACTCATGCAAGTCTTGGTGCGAAGAAACATTGCTTGGTGATTGTCGATGACTACTCAAGATACACTTGGGTCTACTTTCTCAAGACGAAAGATGAGACTCAACAAATATTCATTGACTTTGCTACCGAGGTGCAACGCCAACACAACCTCCTCATTATGGCAATAAGAAGTGACAACGGCTCCGAGTTCAAGAACTACACACTCAATGATTTTCTTAGTGATGAGGGGATTCGTCATCAATATTCCGCTGCTTACACCCCTCAACAAAATGGTGTTGCGGAGAGGAAGAACCGGACTCTTATGGATATGGCAAGGTCTATGATGGCGGAGTATAAATCCCGCTATAACTTTTGGGCCGAAGCCATCTCCACCGCTTGTCACTCCTCCAACCGGCTCTATCTCCGCAAGGGCTTGAACAAGACTCCATATGAAATACTCACCGGGAACAAGCCTAATATCTCATACTTCAAGGTGTTCGGGTGTAAGTGTTTCTACAAAATCAAAGGGGTTCGTTTATCCAAATTCGCTCCTAAAGCTTTGGAGGGTATATTTGTTGGTTACGGTGCCGAGTCTCACACTTATAGAATCTTTGATATAGCCTCCGGGATTATCATTGAATCTTGTAGTGTGAGGTTCGAAGAAAATGATGGCTCCCAAGTGGGGCAAGTTGATGTATGTGCAGGTGATGAAATACCTCAAGATGCCATAGTAAGAATGGGTGTGGGATTTTTCCGCCCCATTGAGGGACACGGTGTGGCGTCTCGGGAAGGACTATGCTCTACCACGGTGGAGCCCTCATCTTCTCAACATCAACAAACCCCATCAAGTGAAGCAAATGATGCACCAACCCAAGAACAAGAACAAAACCCTCCCTCTAGTGTGCAAGATCAAGGACAAGATCAAGGCCAAGATCAACCAAGAATTCGTGATGGTTCCGATGAGTATCCATTTGATATTTGCTCCGCACCAAATGATGTCCAAGATCAAGCATATGATGTTGAGCACCCACAAGAAATTGTTGTTGCTCAAGTTGAAGGTCAAGACGGGGACCCAAAAGATCAAGTTGATCAAGTGATACCTCCAAGGCCAAGAAGAACCAAGGAGGAGATCGAGGCCCGTCGTCTAGCAAGAAGAGAAAGGAACCTTGAGCTTCGTGATCACACTCATGATAAGGTTCTTGGTGATATAAGGGCAAAGGTTTCCACAAGAAGGCAATTGGCTAATTTTAGCAACCATCATGCTTATATCTCCTTAGTGGAACCCAAGAAAGTATTTGAAGCCCTTGAAGATTCGGATTGGATGGAAGCTATGCACGAAGAACTCAACAACTTCAAGCGCAACAAAGTGTGGACCTTAGTAGAGAAGCCAAAGGAGTGCCGCAATGTTATTGGCACTAAATGGATATTCAAGAACAAGCAAGATGAGTTTGGCAATGTTGTGAGGAACAAGGCAAGATTGGTGGCTCAAGGGTTCTCTCAAGTTGAGGGAATTGACTTTGGAGAAACCTATGCTCCCGTGGCTCGCCTTGAGTCCATCCGTATCCTTCTTGCTTATGCATCGCATCATAACTTTAAGTTACAACAAATGGATGTGAAAAGTGCATTTCTTAATGGTCCTTTGCATGAAGAGGTTTATGTTAAGCAACCCCCGGGGTTCGAGGATCTCAACTTCCCTAACCATGTCTACAAGCTCGATAAAGCTCTTTATGGTCTCAAACAAGCTCCTAGAGCTTGGTATGAGCACCTTAAGGAATTATTGGTAGACCGTGGGTTTGATGTTGGGCTAATCGATCCCACTCTTTTTACTAAGAGGGTCAATGGGGAGCTTTTCGTTTGCCAATTATATGTTGATGATATTATCTTTGGCTCTACTAACAAAGCTTTCAATGATGAATTCTCAAAGCTTATGACCGATAGGTTTGAGATGTCTATGATGGGAGAGATGAAGTTCTTCCTTGGTTTTGAGATCAAGCAATTGAGAGGAGGAACCTTCATCAACCAAGCAAAATATCTCCAAGACATGCTCAAGAGGTTCAAGATGACCGAGATGAAAGGTGTTGCCACTCCTATGGTTACCAAATGTCATCTTGCACTTGATCCCAATGGTAAAGAGGTGGATCAAAAGGTATATCGCTCCATGATTGGATCCTTGCTTTACCTTTGTGCATCTAGACCGGACATAGTGTTGAGTGTTGGTGTGTGTGCAAGGTATCAAGCTTCTCCTAAGGAGAGCCACATGATAGCTCTCAAGAGAATCTTTCGATATTTGGTTGATACCCCAAGATATGGTATTTGGTACCCCAAAGGCTCAAGTTTTATTCTCAATGGGTACACCGATGCGGATTGGGCGGGAGACAAGGATGATAGGAAATCAACTCCGGGGCTTGCCAATTTCTTGGTAGGTCCTTGGTGTGTTGGTCATCTAAGAAGCAAAATTGTATATCTCTCTCCACCGCCGAAGCCGAATATGTTGCCGCCGCAAGTGGATGCACTCAATTGTTATGGATGAGGCAAACTTTAAAGGAATATGGTGTCATTTGTGACAAAGTGCCTCTATTATGTGACAATGAAAGTGCTATCAAGATTGCCTATAATCTGGTGCAACATTCAAGAACGAAGCATATTGAGATCCGGAATCATTTCATTAGGGATCATGTTGCCCGTGGTGATATTGAGCTTATCTATGTTCCTACCAAAGATCAACTTGCCGATATATTCACGAAGCCTCTTGATGAAGCAAGGTTCACTTATTTGAGGAATGAGCTAAATATCATTGATTCAAGGAGTATAGCTTGACCATCTTGCAAACACACCTTCGTCTCAAAACTTTATTTGGTTTAGATGTGGGCATGGAGATAGGGGAGTGCGGTTTAAATTATTGAGCTATCCCTCCCCCCATAATGCCAACATTAAAGATTTCATTCTCGTTATATCATATGTTGATATGTGAGCTTAAATGATGAGTATTGGTTTGGACCCAAGATATATCTTCGCGGTGCCATATCATAACACTCATATATGGTGGCCTAGGCCACCGCACTCTTCTTCATGAAGAGTTGGAGTTGTTTGGATTTTCATTGGATTTTATTGACATCTCCTTGTTTATGGGAAATCACTCATTTTTGGCCTTCATTTGCATTATTTGCAAAAATGAGTGATCATGTACCATCTCACAGTTTGGCGTATCTGTCCTAAGCCTATCTCATCTAAGACATATCCTTCACCTTCTCCGAGTGCACCTTTGTCCCTGTCAAAATCCTGTTTTTGGCACAGTATCTTGTTCCACCGGAAGTTCCGGTCGTTCCGACCGGGTGGTATCTTTTCCGCCATTGCCACCAGTTTGTGTGGTGCGGGACCGGAAGTTCCGGCTCCAACGAGCGGAACTTCCGGCCTTAAGTGACCACTATATAACTGGGCCGAACGGGTGCAGTTCCATCCTCCTCACTTTTCCCCTTTCCAAGATCTATTTGGTGGTGCTCCTCCCCTGTGACGGCTGCTGCTCCTCCGGCCGGATCTCCCTCCACCGGCGTTCCCCGCCGGATCCTCTCCGTGGATCGGCATCCTCTCCCTCTTCTCCTCCATGGCTCCCCCCGGTTTGTGCCCTCTCCCTCTCTATGTGTGGGTAGACCTCACTAGATGAAATTTAGGGCATACTCTAGGCAAAGCTATGGTAGAAATCCTCTAGATGCCTTTCCTTTACTAGATCGTGCTTAGGATGTCGTGGTAATGCGGTTCACTTCGCCATTGCCCCAGATCTGGTGAGAAACTGCCGCTGTCTTCGAACAGCCGGAAGTTCCGGCCCTTCACGCCGGAACTTCCGCCCAGGGGCGGAACTTCCGCCGGTTCTCACCGGAACTTCCGGCCTGGCGATTTTTTCTGCTGTTACCCAATATCCTGTGCATGCTCTGGTTTTTGGCCTCCTTGCTTATGTGCACTCATTCATCATTCCTATCATATTGATTCCTTTACCAGGTGGTTCCAAGAAGAGAGGCAAGGATCATGTGGATGAGGTTGAGGAAGAACTTGAGCAAACCCGACCATCCAAGCTCACCGCTCGTCAGCAAGCTGCAGCTGCTCAGAGGCTCAAGTCACCCGCTGTTCGTGGGAAGAACATCCATGTATCCGTGAAGGGCTTGCAATATCTTGAGTACAAGGAGCTCCGTGACGTGAACCCTTACCTCACCCCTCGGAACAATAGGGTTGGGGATAAGCGGTTCCACAACAAGACCCAAGAGGAGATATTCTATGAGATCTACATACCATTCAAGAAGGGGGTAGCCCCTCAACATGCTATTGACACCGGGAAGATGGCCGCTAATAAGTACTTTGAAGAAGCCTATGCTATGTGTGGAGAGTTTGGGCTCTATCCCATTATGGAGCTCAACAAGGACTATGATGTTGGGTTGATTCAACAATTCTATGCCACCGTCCACTTTGAGCAAGATGAAGCAAGAACATTTCGGTGGATGACTCATGAGAGGCTCCTTGAGTCTAACTTGGCAAAGTTTGGAGCCGCCCTTGGATACCCTCGCTACCCGGGTGTTGATGCAAATGGTTGGAGGTGCCATGATAGTTCATGGGCTCAAACAAGGGAAGTCTTGGAGAACCTCTACATCCCCGGTTGGGGTGTACCGGGCAAGAGTGCGGATCTTCTCCCTACTTGGGATATTATGCTTAGAGTCTACCGGGAAACCATTGGACCAAAGGGTGGCAACCTTGATGAGCTACATCTTTATGAAGTGGATCTTATGGCAAACTCTTTTGCTAAGAAGGGCACCGGTGAGAAGCTTGATGTGATGGACTACATCTATCATGAGATGTGGTCATGTGTGATGGAGAAGAAGCTTCTCGCCTTTGCTCCGTACATTATGAAGCTCATTGAGGACACTTGGGTTGATACTTGTCAGGCTAGACTCGTTCAATCCATTCCACTCACTCTCACATCCATGAAGTGAAGTCATTGAGGGCCAAGCGCCACAACTCTCCTCTTGAAGATGTTACCCCCATGGATGAGAAGCCACCCAGCTGGGCTTCCAAGCTAGCACGCCGCATGAGACAGATCTTTTGCCTCACCTCTGCAGTCAACCACCGTCAGTATCAGCAGCATGTCGAAGCCAAGAAGTCAAGGGTTCGTCAGAAGAGCATCATGAGGGCCCTTGAGGTGGAAGTGTCTCCCCCCGGATCCGAGGAGGATGTCACTCCGGAAGCTGAGTGGGTCTCTCGTTATGGTGTCCCTCTTCCTCCGGATGGCCTTGAGATCGAGTCTCCTCCTCACACTCCTCCCTACCCCGGCGCTTCATCGAACCTCCCTCCCGGCTGGGCTAACGCCGACCCTTGGGGCGCGTAGTTTCTCCTTTTCCTTTTTGGTGCTTTGGTGCCAAAGGGGGAGAGTGAGACCTTATTAGGTTGCTCTTCATTGGGTATTTGCATGGGGGAGTCACAAGCTCGTGTTGGCTTTGGTTTTTATTGCTTGTGATTCTAGTTATCTTTATGGTGTCGAACTATGTTCTTAGCTATTTGGTTTGTAAACTCTATCTATGTGCTTGGAACCTTATATTTGTGTATGGTAAACTCCGTATGTGAGTCTTCCTTGGTTATGTATGTGTGCATGATCTTACTATCCATATGCTTATCACTATGTTGTATTGCTAACCCTTGGAAGACGGATGCAAGATATAGGGGGAGCTTCTTATGTACCATTGCTCATATCTAGGGGGAGCTCCTCTATATCTCTCACATTGTTGTTTACATTATCCATTCCTTGCAAATACTTGTGTTGTCATCAAACACCAAAAAGGGGGAGATTGAAAGAACATTTCCCGCCCTTTTGGGTTTTGTGTGTTTGATGTCAACACTATGTATATTTTTATGTGTGTTGATGTAGACATGTACAAGCTATCAAAAATTATGTTGGATCGGTGAATTGGTATAGCTGTTCTGAAGTTCTGCAGTTTTCCGTGATCGGCGAAACCGGCCCAGCAGGCGGAAGTTCCGCCCGGCTTGTTCAGCAGGCTCCTCGCAGTTTGGCTCTCTTTTCTTCCGACCGAAGTTCGGTGAGCGGAAGTTCCGCCAATGAACTTCCGCCCAACTTCCGGCAAGTTCCGGATTCCGAGTTTGTGGCTCAGATAGTCCGAAGGTTTTCGCAAGTTTCGGACTCGGATGGGAACTTCCGGTCACCGGAAGTTCCCCAAGTTCCGCCCCATCTTTTGTTTTGCAGGGTTTTATCAAAGGCGGAAGTTCCGGCCCGAATGGCCGGTACTTCCGTGGAAGCCGGAACTTCCGGCCATCCTGGCCGGAACGGTGTAAGTGAAATTCGTCCCCAACGGTCAGATCTGAAAGCTCCACCCATATAAATAGCTTTCTTCTCCAAAGGGACAAGTTGCTCAATCATTACACAAGAAATCTGCCAAGCCACCTCCATTAGAGCCACCTCAAGGAACACAAGATTTGCAAGATCTCCTTTCTCCCCCAACCAAAACTCTTGATCTTTGGAGATTCGAAGGAGAAGACACCGATCTACATCCTCACCGAAGCGATTCTCATTTCCCCTCTCTTGTTTGAGGGATCTCATGCTAGTGTTCCTATTTGGTTCCCTAGTTGATTTGTGTTGATGTATTGTTGTTGATTGTTGTGTTGTAACAGATTTGGGAGCCTCCAATTCAGTTGTGGATGTGTGCCCCAAGAACCTTGTAAAGACCCGGTTTCCGCCTCGAGGAAATACCTTAGTGGAAGTGGGCTAGGCCTTCGTGGCGTTGCTCACCGGAGATTTGAGTGAAGCCTTTGTGGCTGTTGGTTTGGCTTTCGTAGCAACCACACTCCTCCAAACGTAGACGTACCTTCTTGCAAAGGAAGGGAACTACGGGAATCATCTCCGTGTCATCGCGTGCTCCACTCTCGGTTACCTCTATCCTATTCTATCTCTTATATTGCCTAGCTATATCTTGCTTAGTTGTTAGCCTTGTCATATAGGTAAATTCACTTAGTTGCATATCTAGAGAATTTACCTTTTGTGTCAAGCCTAAATTGAAAAAGAACTAAAAATTGGTTAGCACCTATTCACCCCCCCTCTAGGTGCGGCATACGATCCTTTCAACATGTAAATAGTGGAGGGCACCATTGATGATTATGACCAGACCTTTTTTTTATCTATTTATATGCTTCCTTGATATTTCTGAACTCCGGTCATTATCTAACGTCTTGACTAATGAACACGCACCAGAAAACAAGAACGCAAGGCTTCTTAAATGAGTACTCCCTCTATACTGGTTTATAGGTAATTATGTATTTCGAAAAACAAGTTTGACTACAAATTTGGTCAACAAGATATGAGATATATGTCACAAAAATTATACCATTAAATTCGTATTCAAAAAATATTTTCAATAATATAATTTTTATGATATACGTCTTATATTTTGTTAACTAAATTAGTAGTCAAACTTGTTTTTTAAAGTGCGTATTTTCCCAATAATCCGCAATGGAGGGAGTAGTCTATATGAATTTACGGTCGACGGATAGTTAGTGTCCAAATACGTAATTAGGAAATAAAAGGTGGAATTCACTGGAAGGGTATTTATCTAATTTTCCTCAAGGTACCCATATCCACGACTTTATCTTCTTGGTCGTAACTTGGCACACAATCTCTTGTTGACTAATTATTGCAGCATGGCTCTTGGTTGACCATCGGCCACCACGCCCTGATGCAGATGGCAGAGCCAAGAAGCCAGCCCAGCACCTTGCCGCTTCTCCTCTCCATCTACCGCCAGCGCCACCGCCCCGCTCCACCGCCGGCACATCACGTCCCGCAAGCATCCGCGCGCCGCAGTCACGAGCCCTCACGCCCACGGTATATAACCTATGCCTAATTTGTTTCAATTGCTTGTATTTTTTTTGCACACGGGCATGTAACTCCGTGCATGATTTTATTTCAGTTGGATTAATATTTTCATACTGTATTAACTTTGTGCCCATTTTGTCTCAGTTGGATGTAATTTTTAATCTAGTCTATAGCTTATTTTTACATGTAGATGTAACGACCCTAAATTTCACCGTAAGTTTTTCATGCACCTAGCGTAAACACCGTAAGTTTTGATGGACCTAGTGTGAAAATTGATAGTTAAATACAACCAGATTCTACCGATAATTTAGATGCAGACGGGAAGACGGAATAATGAGAGGGACAATTTTTTTTTTGAAAAAACTTGAGTTGTTCGTGCAAGGAACCACATATATTTTAAGTTGTCGCTTTCAGAGCATTGGATCACTTTTTTTCTATTTTGGTAAAGTCTCGCTTTGAGGCTATAGAACCATTTTCCATTTTCGGCAAAATAAAATAGTTTCAGCCAGGGGGCTACCGTGTAGACGGATCCATAAATTTTGGCTCAACGAATAATTAGTGTCTCAAATGTATAATTTAATGGTAAAAGCTAAAATTTACTCTAACAAAATAATTACCTATTATGATTTGATGGTTTTTTGAAACACATAAGTACATTTTTTGAATATTTTTAAAATCGATAGCATCGGTGCTCATATGCACCAAATTGCTTCCATGGGAGAGTATTTATCCTATTTTCCACGACCTAGGGCATCTCCAACAGGGCGACGGAAAACGGACGCTGAGCGACCGTTTGCGTCCACCCGGACCGAAAATGCATCTGGTACCCCCTCCAGCGGAGTGACGCAAAGAGACCGGGCGTCCGCGGCGACGCAAACCTAGTCCAAATATGCGCCTCGGATGTGTCTCTACGGACGCTACGCGGGCCCGCCTGACAGTGACCCAGACTCGATGCGTCTTCTCAGCAGCGCCAGTACTGGCGTCGAGGCGTCGCTTCGGCAGTCTACGGCCGCGTAAATGCGATGTCTCGCGTGGCGCGCGGCCGTCGCCTACCTCTGCGCACGAAGTAATGGCGATGCCACGCGTGCCGCGGCCATCGCCTGCCTTCGACCTATATAAACAGGGACGCGCGCATCATCTCCCCCCACACTAAACCCTAGCCGCCGCACAACCTCATCGGTGAGCAGCGCTGGCCGTGGCCACGCCGCCGCGCCTCCACCTCCACCTCTACCTCCGACTCCACCTCCCTGGCCTCGGGCTCCGACGAGGAGTTCGACGATGACGACAACATCGACGACCTCCTCGACCCGGTTAGGGACGCCAAGTTCTGGCTGACGCGTAGAAGGAAGTACAGGAGGAGCGAGCGGCCCACGTGGCGTTCGATGCCGAGATGGAATGCCGCAGGGTGGCGGCCGCCGCAACCGCAGAGGAGGACGACTCCGACATCTCATGGTCCTCCAACGACCCTGATGCGCCTACCCCTTTAGGAGAAGGCAGCGGAGCAGAGGGCTCTTGTCGACTCCTTCGAGACGCTCAAGAAGGCCGAGGAGGCGAGCGAGATGCTAAGGCTGTAGCTGCTAAAGGACGCAACGGCGCACCGAGCTCTAGCGGCCGCACGTCAGGCGGCGGAGAAGCAGACGAGGGACGGGCGCAACGACGGGGCCGGACCGTCGGGCAGAAGGTAGTTTAGATTTCTACTTGTGTAGTTTCTATGTAGTAGTTTCTATACTTTTTAAATATGTTGCCCTACTAGAAGCACACTCAGACGAAAACGAACACGCGGTCAAAATATATCCGCAGAGCGACGCAAACGGACGCTCGCCCCACTTTTGAACGTCGGAAATACATCGCCCGGTTGGAGATCATCTTATCCTAGCGAGACCGCGACTTATCCTCTTGCCTTCTAACTTTGCACGCAATCTTCCATGACCACGCTTCTTCCATTGTGAAGATATTCGATCTGCAATTACAGTTTCGTCAGCTGAGGGGGCAAATAGGAGAGGTCCTATTCGTGCAATCTTATCTACTGGGGAAAATGTACCCATTTGTCAACGTAATCTCTGATGGGTATGAATAATTTGAGTGTGGACGTTGGATAATTCTAATTTTGATGACCAGGCAAGCAACAGCCACCACATGGGCGCGCAGAGCCCTATTCGCGCAGGTGCAGGTTCGAAGGAATGACGCAAATCCGTATCTAGTGCAGCGCCGATGCCAGAGCGAGGAGGTACGACGACTGTATACATTTTTTTTACCCCAGTTGTGATTTGTTGTACTGTACTACATGCCTTCGGGCCCCTGCAACCTGTACCCAAACAGCAGCGAGCAGCCAACACTCTGCGTCGCGGCCATCGCCAAAAGAAAGGAAAAGGAAGGAACGCACTGAGCCACTCGCCCTACTGACTTCTGCTCTGCTTCTTTGTTCTCCTTTCCTGTTCCTCGGTCCTCATCCTCACTTATCGACGACGATGGGCTCCTGCTCGATCTCCCGTGGAGATTTCTAGCCGTTTGGACGGAATTAATGGCGACGGGGACCCTGATTTGTTGATTTGCGACAAACCCCTCCACGATTTGAAACGGTCAGTACCATCTCCCTCCTATATACTCATCTCCCTCGGCTAGTCTGTTCTTGCTCATCCGATTCAGCTCCTTCTCCTCATTCGAGTGTCACTCATCAATCCCACTCATCAGGCCCCTGCTGGAGAGAAACAAGAGGCGGAATATGGGATTGGCAGCAGCCGCAGGCAGCAGCAGGGCACGGGGCGGGCGCGGCGGCGGCGGCGATGCCGGCGGTCAGCACCAAGCCGGCGGCAGCGAGCCAGTCGATTCGTCACTCCTCCAGGTGCATTTGTGTTCCTACTTGGGTTGCGTGCTAAGATGTCATCCACAAACTGTATTGTCTGGTTGTGAAAAGAAAGATTCCTTCCCAAAATGGTGCTGCCCATGGACGAATTTATTTCTTGGAAAAAAAAAATGCAAGCTCTTCTAGTCCACATATACAGTATAGTACTAGAATCGCCGCCTAACCTTTTCTAGCTATCTTGTCATTTGGCAGGGTCTACTAGAGGAGACCGGCGAGGAGAGCAGCGCTGCAATAATGGAGGAGACACCACAACTCCATCTCAGCAACTCGGAGATACGTAGTGCAGGGATGGACACAGGTGAGTCTTCTTGCCTGGCTAGCTTAGTGCAATGCTCGGAAAACATAATAAGGATTGCTTTCTTTCAGTCCTGAGCTTCCCTCTCCTCTTCCCGCTGCGGTGGACTGATTTCCTTTTTGTCACTGCGAATGAGCTTGTGCAGATGAAGTGGACGACAGTCCAATCGAGGAGGTTCGGCTCACCGTGCCGATCACGGACGACCCGACATTGCCGGTGCTGACGTTCAGGACGTGGTTTCTGGGGCTCATCTCGTGCGCGCTCCTGGCCTTCTGCAACCAGTTCTTCAGCTACCGTCAGAACCCTCTCTACATATCCTCCCTCTCGGTGCAGATCGTGGTCCTGCCGCTCGGCAGGCTCATGGCCGCATGCCTCCCCACCAAGGTCGTCGGGTTCAAGGGCACCCGTTGGTCTTTCTCCCTCAACCCAGGGCCCTTCAACCTCAAGGAGCACGTCCTCATCACTATCTTTGCCAACACTGGCTCCAGCTATGTTTATGCCGTCGGCATCGTCACCATCGTCAAGGCCTTCTACCACCGGGACATCAACCCGCTCGCCGCCATGCTCCTCACTCAAACCACCCAGGTGATTGTTACTCGACATCTGGGTTGCTTTCTTGGAAATTTGATCGTTTCAGTTCAGGTTTCATCTGGCACTTCTGACTTGTTTTTGGTACCGGCCGGCCGGGGCAGCTCATGGGCTATGGCTGGGCTGGTCTCTTCAGGAAGTACCTGGTGGACTCCCCATACATGTGGTGGCCGTGCAACTTGGTACAGGTCTCGCTCTTCAGGGCGCTGCACGAGAAGGAGAAGAGGCCCAAGGGAGGGATCACGAGGCTACAGTTCTTCCTCCTCGTCCTGGCCTCCAGCTTCGCCTACTACGTCGTGCCCAACTTCCTCTTCCCGACCATCTCCACCATTTCCGTGGTGTGCCTTGTGTGGAGGAACTCCGTGACGGCGCAACAGATCGGCTCGGGCGTCTACGGGCTCGGCGTCGGGTCGTTCGGCCTCGACTGGGCCACCGTGGCCGGCTTCCTGGGCACGCCGCTGGGCACGCCGGCGTTCGCCATCATGAACGTGATGGCGGGATTCTTTTTGGTGGTCTACGTGCTCTTGCCCGTGGCGTACTGGAGCAACGCGTACGACGCCAGGCGTTTCCCCATCATCTCCTCCAATATGTTCATGGCCAACGGCAGCCAGTACAACGTGAGCCAGGTGCTCGACCCGGCGACCTTCGAGTTCAGCCAGGCCGGGTACGACGCCGCCGGGCAGATCAACCTGAGCATCTTCTTCGCCTTCTACTACGGCCTCACCTTCGCCGCACTGGCCGCCACTCTGTCCCACGTCGCCCTCTTCCACGGCAGGTGTGCATTTGTTTGTGCAATCAACTGAAGCAACTGTTGGTTTATTGGATCGAATGTTGTGACACTTAATTTGAAACTGGCAGATCGATATGGCGGCAGATGAAGGCGACGGTGAGCGGGCAGCAGAAGGGTGACGTACACACGAGGCTAATGAAGAAGAACTACGCGGTGGTGCCACAGTGGTGGTTCCATGTGATGCTGGTGCTGGTGCTCGGCCTCTCTATATTCACCTGCGAGGGGTTCCGGAAGGAGCTGCAGCTCCCCTACTGGGGCGTGCTCCTGGCGGCAGGGCTGGCATTCCTCTTCACGCTCCCCATTGGCATCATCACCGCCACCACCAATCAGCAACCTGTCAATGTGGTGGCCGAGCTCATCATTGGGTACCTGTACCCAGGGAGGCCGCTGGCGAACGTCGTGTTCAAGACATATGGCTACATCAGCATGTCCCAGGCCATCATCTTCCTCATGGACTTCAAGCTGGGCCATTACATGAAGATCCCGCCGCGGTCCATGTTCGCCGTCCAGCTCGTGGGGACCGTGCTGGCATCGACAGTCTACTTCAGCACTTCATGGTGGCTGCTGGAGAGCGTGAGCAACATCTGCGACCCGGCGAGGCTGCCGGCTGGGAGCCCGTGGACGTGCCCCGGCGACGACGTCTTCTACAATGCGTCTATCATCTGGGGCGTGGTCGGCCCGCAGCGCATATTTGGGAGCCTCGGCCGCTACGCCAAGATGAACTACTTCTTCCTCGCCGGGGCACTGGCGCCGGTGCCCGTGTGGGCGCTGTCCCGGGCCTTCCCGGAAAAGGGGTGGATCCGGCTCGTCAACATGCCCGTGCTGCTGAGCGCCACGGGGCTGATGCCGCCGGCGCGGTCCGTGAACTACATCATGTGGGGTGCCGTCGGGCTCACCTTCAACCACTTCGTGTACCGGCGGTACAAGGCATGGTGGGCGCGCCACAACTACGTGCTGTCGGCCGCGCTGGACGCCGGCGTGGCGTTCATGGGCATCGCGTCCTTCGTCTTTCTGCAGTCGAGAGGCATCAACGGTATCAACTGGTGGGGGCTGCAGGTCGATGACCATTGTGACTTGGCTAGTTGCCCGACGGCGCCGGGAGTCAGTGTCCCCGGTTGCCCCGTGCAGTAAGCAGCTGCCGGCCGGGGCATAACCTGGCTATCTAGGATAGTTAACTAGCAATGTAGCTCTTCCTGAATGTGTCAATAGTCCTACGGCGTATCGGCTTTTGTATGTGGCATGCCGAGGCCAAGACTGGGACAAACGCCACTGAATGATGTGACTGATGGGTCCATTGACTGATTGGATAACAAGATTTTATCTAAGTCTTCTTCTCTGAAAATAAGCAATTAGACTATGCAATTAGTACTCGTTGTCAGACATGGTAAACTGCCCAAACTAATAAAGGGTTTTATTATTTTTAGACTTTTCTTTATGCTTCAAACTAATAAAAGTATAGCATAGATCAACTGTACTTTTCTTGTTCTATCTTAGAGTATCCATTCATTCAATACTTATCTGCATCTAAATGGACTTTCTGTTATGGAATCAGAGATTTCCAAGCTGCAACATGGTCCCTCTGTGCAATTCTTCCGAATTTAAACAGTTGTCAAGATCCTCTGTTTTCAATTATGTGATAACTATTCTAATATTATTTGGCATGTTATGTTTGTGTAACATTGTCCCCTTGTTATGCTACATGGTATCATGTTATACTCGGAGACTTTTACATTGGCTGAATGGAAGATTGTGGAAGAAAGACTACAAAAACGCCTTAGTAGTTGGAAAGGTAAATTGCTGTCCCTGGGAGGAAGATTGGTACTCATTAATTCGGTACTGACAAATATGGTACTGTATATGTTATCATTCTTTCTGTTGCCGAAAGGAATTCTGCATAAACTCGATTATTATCGATCCAGATTCTTTTGGCAAGGGGATAGCGAGAAAAAGAAATATCGACTGGTTAAATGGAGTATAGTTTGTAGTCCCAAAGATCAAGGCGGACTTGGAGTTCACGACCTGGAGGTCAAGAATTCAGCTCTTGGGTAAATGGCTCTTCAAGCTTCTTACCGAGGATGGGATTTGGCAAACTATTCTTCGGAGAAAGTATATTGGCTCGAAGACGCTATCCCAAGTGGTTTGGAAACCTGGGGATTCTCACTTTTGGGCTGGTCTCATGGCGACAAAGAATATCTTCTTTCGCCATGGTACTTTCTCCATTAAGAATAGAACACAGATACGGTTTTGGGAAGATGTTTGGTTAGACAATGCTTCCCTAAGTGAACATTATCCCGCTTTGTATAGTATTGTTCGTCGCAAAGGTGATACAATTGCCACGGTAATGGCTACTTCACCCCCGAATGTGATGTTCAGACGGGTTTTGCTTGGACAAAGGCTACTGGCATGGAATGCTCTAGTTCAACGACTGGGAGATATTCACTTATCGCCTGAACCGGATGAATTTAGATGGAATCTTCATGTAGATGGCACTTTCTCAGTCAAATCCTTATACAATGTGATCCTTCATTCTGATATACCAGTTGATAATAAGAAGAAGATTTGGAAGATGAAGATACCATTAAAAATTAATTTTTTTGGATGGTACCTTCGTCGAGGAGTTATTCTTACCAAAGATAATCTTGTTAAGCGGAATTGGCACGGAAGTTCACGGTGTGTTTTCTGTCATCATGATTGTAAGGGTATATTGCCCCTATGTGTGGTTTTGGTAATCAATGACAACCCCTATGGACTAATGTTTTTATTGAGTTTATATGAAGGAATATTTCATAGGTACTACTTGTATTCCATGTGTTGGATTCAAGTATGGATGCCATGAAGATAAAGATACACCTTGTGTATTGGCATCAAGATCATCGATTTAAAGACATATATGTGATATGATCAAGAAGAAGAAACGAAGATGGAGTTCTTATGTGGAACTCAATATTAGCCATGCTCTATATTATGTGAGTATGAGAAGATACAAGGTTGAGTTGGGCAAGTTCAAGATGAGCATCTTGAGTGGATCACATGCTTGAAGCTTGTCGTCCATTTGGTGATAATGGACATGTGAAGATGTGCATCAATGGAGCTTTCCCATCATAGTGTATGGGGAGTATTTATGAGTCTTCACGAAGCAACATTGATCAAGTGAGGCATTCCGGCTTGTGTAGAGCTTGAAGAGTTATCATCAAGATCAAGCGGGATGCGCAAGGCAAAGGTATGACCTTGATAGGTTTTCCTTTTACCGGTCTCAAGGTGGTTGTTGGGAGACCGGATTATAGGATAGATAGCCGCACTATCAAGAGGGGCTTTCGGTTGAGTAACTTGATCGCATCGTCTTAGGGATCTCAATCCTTTGCATACTTTGCATATCCCTATTGCTTCTTGGTGCTTCTCTGTGTGAGGTTCTTGAGCTTGTTGCTAGCTTTACAACAAGCCCAAGTTCATCGAAAACGGAATCCGGATGCATCCTCTATTGCGTTTTCGAGGTTGGGTGATTTTACCGATTATCCATGATATAAGGTTCTACCTTTTATATTCATGATAAAATCCCTTCCTACAGACTTGTGTGTTTTCACTTTCTATTTGATAGCATTTGTTGTTATCTTCCAAACAAAATTGGTTTCACTCGAATCGGAATTCGGGAGCATTAGTTATTAAAGAAAAAGGAAAAAGGAGAAAAGAAGAAAAAGAGGAAAAAGAAAAGAGGGGCAGCCGGTTGGCGACCGGTCCGCCGGGCCGCACGCCGGCCCACCCGGGGCAGCCGGTTGGCGACCGGTCAGCCGGGCCGCACGCCGGCCCACCCGCAGGCCCCCCGCCACCCGGCCCGCCGCCCGGCGCCCCCACCGGCCCGCTGCCTCGCCGACCGCCTCTGGCCGGGCCGGGCCCTTTTCTTCTCCCCCGCGCGCCCGCATGCCTATCCGCCGCCCGTGAGCGGCGCGCGCCCCGCCCGGCTGCAGGTCCGGCTGGGCCGGATCCCAGACCGGCCTGTCCGGCCACAGATCCGGTCAGCCGGCTGCCAGGCCGGCTGGGCTGACTTTTCAGCCCGTTTTTCCTTTGCCTTTTTCCTATTTTCTCCCCAACGGTTCTATTTCCCCCTTAGCTATAAATAGGCTTCTTCCACCTTGAGCTTGAGTAGTTCTTCCCATTCTCTCACCTCCATTGTTCCATTTTGAAGAACTTGCTCTCCCCTTTGATTCCTCCAACCATTCTTGCTCATTCTTGAGGGATCTAAGAGAGGAGATCTAGATCTACACTTCCACCAATCCATTTCTTCTCTAAGTGAGGGAATCTCTTGGGATCTAGATCTTGGAGTCTTTGGTTGACTTTCCCCTTTGTTCTTCCTCTCCAATCTCATCCTAGCATTCGTTGCTTTGGTGGGATTTGAGTGTGAAGGACTTGAACACCTCTAGTGTTCTTGCTTTGCATCATTGCATAGTGTTGAGCTCTCTACCACGATTAGTTCGAGTGAGAGACCGTGAGCTTGTTACTCTTGGAGGGAGACCTCCTAGTTGGCTTGGTGATTGGTGCTCCGGTGATCTCTTCAAGAAGATTGTGAAGAGGCCCGGGCTTCTCCTTCGTGGAGCTTGTGAAGTGGTTGTGAGCTTGCCATCTCCGGAGCGGAGGAAAAGCTAACCATAAGGAAAGGGCCATTATCCTTCGTGGGTGTGGTTCGGAGAATAGGGTGAGCCTTCGTGGCGCGGGGAATCCTTCGTGGGACCTCCACTCCTCCAAACGTGACGTACCTTCTTGCAAAGGAAGGGAACACGGAATACATCCTCGTCTCCGTGCCTCGGTTATTTCTATACCCGAGCTCTCTTTCCTTGTGATAGCCATCGTGCTTGAAGTTCATATATCTTGCTATCACTTGTGCTACATATATCTTGTGCCTATCTTGCTTAGCTCTAGTTGCTATTGTTACACTTAGTTGAGCTTAGCATACTTAGGGTTTGTGCTTGTAAACTAAACGTTAGTTTAATTCCGCATTATTACAAGACAAATCCGTAAGAGTTTTTAATTGCCTATTCACCCCCCTCCCTCTAGGCGACATCTCGATCTTTCAATTGGTATCAGAGCAAGGTCTCTCCTTGTTTAAGGCTTCACCGCCTTGAGAGTAAAGATGTCGTTTAGTATAGTGCACAATGACACAATTATCTTTAATGGCACAAATTATTTTTTTGTGGCGAAATTGTTTGCTTTGTAATCTTCGGACCTTGTGTCCACATATAGAGCAATTTCTAGATGTCGGTTTTTCTCCTCCGATGGATTCTCAAAATCTATCTTTAGAGGATGAGAAAAACTTACATCTTGAAGCTCAAGTATCTAATGAGCTTTTATTCTCCTTGAGACCCGATTTTCGTAGGTTCTTGATATATATAAAGCGAAAATCGTCTCATGAGATGTGGATCAAGCTTAAGGAAATGTTTGGTGGATCCACTTCTCAATTGGTTGGTGACTCCGAGGAGCTCTCTTCCCCTTCACATCATGAAGAGCTCCAAGTTGCTTCCACCTCCGGTCGTGATGAGTTATCATCTTCTTCCACTTCACCAACGTGTAGCAAGACACGAGGTAATGATATGGTGAGTGGTGAGGAAAATTGCAATGTTGATATTGTGCTCAATAGTGATGATTCTTCATCTCTATCCCATTGCAATGCTTCCTTTTTGGACTTAAACACATGTAGCATTGAAAATAGTCTACATGCTTGTGTTGATAGTCCTTGCATATCATGTGTAAATTTCTTACATAGATCTCATGATGATATGCTTACCTTGTCTTGTTCCCATAATCAAAATGCTTCTATTTTCTCTAGTTGGTTGTTGACTAACAATGTAGAGGAAACCGAACACTCTATGGATCAAGACACAATTTCAAATGAGGATTCAAGAATATCTTCATCTTCATTCTCCGGTTTGCACATGTGCCTTATGGCAAAAGGATCAAAGGTATCTCCTACTTTGACTCCTAACACATCCTCTAATGATGAGAATGTTGATGATGATAATGATGAAGAATATAATACCTTGGTGCATAATATGGCAATGGTATATGCTTCTCTTCATGGTAATAAAGAAGCTCGTGCTAATCTCGAACACTCTATGGATACCTTGAACAAATATAGGGAAACCATAGTGGAGTTGGAGTCCCATGTTGAAAATGAGGAAATGAGATTCACTCTCCTCAAGCATGAGCTAAAAGATGAGAAGCATACTAATTTTATGCTTACACTAAAAATTGAATCCTATATGCATGAAAATGAGAAAACTATTGTTGATGCTTGTGCTACTAACTCTAATTCTTGTGAAGCATCTACCTTAAAGGAGAATGTTGAGCTAAGGGCTCAAGTTGAGTTGCTAACTAGCAACTATAGGGAATTGGAAGAGAGTCATAAAAAGCTCTCAAGCTCTCATAATGATCTTCTAATTTCCTATGGTGGGCTAAAATTAGCTCATGAGGCTAGTATCACTAAGGTAGCATCTTGTGAGCCTCATGTGGACATTAGCACAATCTCTACTACAAATGCTATATTGCCATGTGCTAGTCCTAGTAATCCATCTAGTCAAATTAGTGATATACCTTGTGTTGGATTACTTTCTTTGCCTTGTTGCTCCAACAATGAAGCTTCTACTTCCTCTAGTACTTGTATTTCTACTAACCATGTAGAGGAAATAAAAAGAGCTCGAGGCCCAAGTCCTTTCTTTGAAGAAAGACTTGGAAAGGCGTCATGAAGGGAAATCCACACTTGACAAGATGTTGAGTGCGCAGCAATCCCCCAATGACAAGAGTGGACTTGGATTCAACTCCAATAACAAGAACAAGTCCAAGAGAAAGAGCAACAAGAAGAAGGGCCAAGACAAAGTCAAGGATCCGACCAAGTTGGTTTGCTTCAAGTGCAAGGTTGAAGGGCATCATGTTAGATCATGCCCATTGAAGAAGAAGAAGCACTTGAGTGAGAAACAACAAGGGAAACGACCACAAGGTCAAGGTCAAGCTCATGCTCGACCCCAAGTTGAAGATAGGCCACTTCCCAAGAAGAATCAAGAAATTGTTCCCCAAGAGAAGAAATCAATAAAGAAGAGAAAGGGGAACACTTGCTACTTATGCCGTGAGAAGGGGCACTTTGCTTCTTCTTGCTTAGGTGGTACCTTATCTAACCCTATAATTGTTGATGATGATTATTCTCTAGGGAAGGATAAGGATGGCAATGTGTTTGCTAAGTTTGTTGGAACTCAAAGTGGTTTCAAGAAAAGAACCATTTGGGTTGCCAAGCCTATTGTGACTAACCTCTTAGGACCCAACTTGGTTGGGGACCAACAAGCTCAAACTTGATCAATAGGTACAAGTGGAGGTCATTAGAGACTTGGCTACTTCATGAAGAATTAAGGGATCTTCATATATTATATTTTGACCAAGCCAAGTCGTATGGATTATCATCTATATCTTATATCCAATGTTCCTCTTTGCGGTAACTTATACTTCAACTCATCATATTTATTGTAAGTTACTTGCCCCTTTGCATGTTTGGTTTTGTACCAAATATTTGTGTGTATGTGTTGTGCCTTACTTACCTATCTTGTGTATTCAAGTATGTTTGTTTGACTCATCATATACGTGTGTATTGTCTTGGAGCCTAATGCACTTGATGATATCTTATTTGGCTCTCTTTAAGTGATTAATGGAACATCCCATTTTGGGGGAGTGATATGCTATGTGCATCTCTCTTTCTCTAAAAAATGTGTGTACATGGGTACCACCACTTAGTATTGATATTGCAAGATTATCTAGTCACTATGTGGTATGCCATACTCATGAGAAATTCAAATTCTAAAAATATCCATTAATCATCTCTAGTTGAATTTTAGTTGCCTCTTGTTTAGAAGAAATGTTTTATCACATTATGGGGGAGTAATATGTTTTGTACATATCACAAGCCTAGAAAATGTGAACATATGAGGTTATGCCACTTAGAGTTGATGCTCTTAACTATCTTGTTCCTAGGTGGCATGTTTGCTCAAACAAGCTCCATTCCTAATAAAAATCCTTTATTACTCATCTTGTGGGTTCTTGTTTGAATAAGAAATTCTTGGTGCGGTTTTTCCTCAAATACATATCACTATATCTCATTCGGGACACCGTTTGCTTCAAGTTATTCTAATCATTGTTGTGCGTGATTGTTTGACTAATTGAAGCCATCAAGAATCTTCATCCGTGCATAATGCTTAATTCTATATACTTACCCTATGCCTTTTATTGTGAAGATTGATCCTTACTATCCTTGGTGAAATATACCACCGGAAGTTAATTCCAATATTCTCATTGTCATTGACAATTGATAACCTTGTATGTGGTTGAACTTATGGATCATCTTCACCTTGGATTGCTTCTTATTGCCTTATTTTATTTCCAACAAACCTTTGTTGCTCCCATGTGTCTTCCTTGTCCCTTTGAAAAATCTTTTGATAAATTCTCTTAATTCATATCAAGTATTTGTTTTGGAAGACAAACCTTTCTTTTACGGTACATTGTGCCATTGTGAAAAGTGTAGAGGGTTTGGTTTATTTGTTCGAACCTTGCTCTTTTTGGGAGTTTTGCTATCTCATTCCTTCTCCTATGCGTTATTTGGTGAATGAGATAAAACTTTGAGCATGTTTGCTTTATTTCATCCTTTATGCTCAATGGTTTCTTTTTAGTTCATTTGTTGAACTTTGTTGAACAAATATTTTGAGATTTGCTTCTTAGATATAATTTGGACAAGAAATTTGTTTTTGTGACACCTCTATGTCTTAATTAATTCTTTTGGTGTTTTGTCCAAAGTATATCTTTCTTGGATCTTTTAAAGTTTTGGTGCATGCTTATATGTAATTTGTTTATACTTGTAGCATGCTTGCTTTCTTTTGATCCATTATGTAGGATATACTCCATCAAATCCTAAATGGCTAAGATGTGCATGAAATTCAAATTTCATCTAAATATGCACATGTTTATATGGAGTGTGTCCTATATATTGTGGTTAGTCTAACCATATTGGACACAATGAGTTTAGGGACCAAGATGTACTTGAATGATGTTTTAGGTACATTGGAGATGCAATGGAGGCTTGTCTCATCTATAAGGAAGGTGTTGTCACCATATGATAATTGGAGTCAAGCTAGGATGATCGATGAAATCTTATCTACTACATCATGCCATTGCTATCTCGGTAACAAGTATCTTTTTCATGCACTCTCATATAGCATCCAACCTCTTGTAAGTTGTATCTTGGCATCAAATTATTTATTTCGAAAATATTGCGGTTCTTGAAAAACCCTTTTAAAGTAAAACTTCTTATTGAACTATTGAGTAACTTGAGAAGATGCATATGATAGGTTCTATATATATATATATATATATATATCATATTTTATGATTCACCTATCACAAATATGCCCTCTAGCAATTTATTGCATATCAATTCCTCAAAGAGCTCTTGTGTGCAATATTGATGAATTTGTGAAATAAATACGTTTTTTTGATACTTGTTGCCTTTCTCAAAACACTCCAACTAGCTTTACTTCCCTTATTGTAGTTGTGATGTTTTTGAGATTTAACTTGGTTGAATTTCATTCATATACCATAAGTGAAAATTGGAGCCATAGGCTATATATGCTTCTTAAGCAAACATCCTTTGGTATATTCTATGACTTCATCTTGGATATCTTGTCTTATCTATTGTGTTAACCTCTTGTGTGTGCATGTTTCTTTATGGATCACTTTGTCCACTTTAGAAACTCATATACATAAGAGCGTTAATCCATCACCTTGATATCCTTGTTCTTTGCCGACCATCTTTTACCCCTTTGTTTTTAGTGGGTTGGTAAAGAAGACTTATGAGTGCTTGGTTTATTTATTTTCTTCATGCACTCATATCTCGTAATTGTTGGACTAAAGTTGTTCTTGATAAGCATATTCTCTTTATCTTAGTTGTGTTCTAAATGATATATAGGGAGTGAGGATTCCATTTTTGTGCACATTGTATTCAAATGCAAACATTATAAATTGTGCACGAACCTTGGGGAGCTTTCTTATTTTATTTAAAGCACCATATCTTTCTTATCATGATATCTTTGTTTGTCCAATTGGATCCTTGATTGCTTGCCTTATTTGTTGAAGCTCACTTCACCATGTTATCTTTATGCAATCTTTGATCCTCAATATAGTTTGAATTCCTTCTAGTATTCATCATTGGATATGTGCATTTGATTCCACTCAAATTATGAGAAGTGCACACCTTGGGGAGGAACTCACATTATATTGGCCTTCTAAATTTTTCACCCATTTTGACAATCGATGCCAATGGTGGAGAAGTTTAGAGGGTTTAAGGGAACGGTTTTATACTTAAGTTTGGTTTGTGCTTAAGTGTTTTGCCTCTCATGCATTCCATATTTATATGTCTTGCATGGTTGTATATATATAGTGGAAATTGTCCCAAAGGTTAATCTTGACAATGTATGCAATGAATTCATGTTCATCACACGTGCATACATTGTGGGGGAGTTTTCTCTATATATATTGGTTCTACTCACATCCCGTGCATTTGTTGTAGTTGTGTGAGTAGAGCCGGTTTTGATATGGGCTAGTAGCTTTGTGTTACTTGACCATATCAAATACAACCTCTTGTATACAACTTATTCTCGGATAAGTTGCGTACTTGTTTCTAATATTCATTATATAAACCCTCTTATTGTGGTTGTCATCAATTACCAAAATGGGCGAGATTGTAAGGGTATATTGCCCCTATGTGTGGTTTTGGTAATCAATGACAACCCCTATGGACTAATGTTTTTATTGAGTTTATATGAAGGAATATTCCATAGGTACTACTTGTATTCCATGTGTTGGATTCAAGTATGGATGCCATGAAGATAAAGATACACCTTGTGTATTGGCATCAAGATCATCGATTTAAAGACATATATGTGATATGATCAAGAAGAAGAAACGAAGATGGAGTTCTTATGTGGAACTCAATATTAGCCATGCTCTATATTATGTGAGTATGAGAAGATACAAGGTTGAGTTGGGCAAGTTCAAGATGAGCATCTTGAGTGGATCACATGCTTGAAGCTTGTCGTCCATTTGGTGATAATGGACATGTGAAGATGTGCATCAATGGAGCTTTCCATCATAGTGTATGGGGGAGTATTTGTGAGTCTTCACGAAGCAACATTGATCAAGTGAGGCATTCCGGCTTGTGTAGAGCTTGAAGAGTTGTCATCAAGATCAAGCGGGATGCGCAAGGCAAAGGTATGACCTTGATAGGTTTTCCTTTTACCGGTCTCAAGGTGGTTGTTGGGAGACCGGATTATAGGATAGATAGCCGCACTATCAAGAGGGGCTTTCGGTTGAGTAACTTGATCGCATCGTCTTAGGGATCTCAATCCAATCCTTTTATCCCATGCTTCCTTCTGTGTGTTCTTGAGCTTGTTGCTAGCTTTACAACAAGCCCAAGTTCATCGAAAACGGAATCCGGATCCATCCTCTATTGCGTTTTCGAGGTTGGGTGATTTTACCGATTATCCATGATATAAGGTTCTACCTTTTATATTCATGATAAAATCCCCTCCTACAGACTTGTGTGTTTTCACTTTCTATTTGATAGCATTTGTTGTTATTTTCCAAACAAAATTGGTTTCACTCGAATCGGAATTCGGGAGCATTAGTTATTAAAGAAAAAGGAAAAAGGAGAAAAGAAGAAAAAGAGGAAAAAGAAAAGAGGGGCAGCCGGTTGGCCCGCCGGGCCGCACGCCGGCCCACCGGCAGCCGTTGGCCGTCAGCCGGGCACGCCGCCCACCCGGCCAGCTAACCGCCTGCCGCCTCAAGCCCAGCGCCCGGCGCCCACCGGCCGCTCGGTGCTGCCCGACCGCCTCCTGCCGGCCGGGCCTTTTTCTTTCTCCCGCGCGCTCGCATGCCTATCCGCCGCCCGTGAGCGGCGCGCGCCTCGCCCGGCTGGTCCGGCTGGGCCGGATCCAGACCGCCTGTCCGCCACAGATCCGGCCAGCCGGCCGCTGGCGGGCCGACTTTTCAGCCCGTTTTTCCTTTGCCTTTTTCCTGTTTTCTCCCCAACGGTTCTATTTCCCCCTTCGCTATAAATAGGCTTCTTCCACCTTGAGCTTGAGTAGTTCTTCCCATTCTCTCACCTCCATTGTTCCATTTTGAAGAACTTGCTCTCCCCTTTGACTCCTCCAACCATTCTTGCTCATTCTTGAGGGATCTAAGAGAGGAGATCTAGATCTACACTTTCACCAATCCATTTCTTCTCTAAGTGGCTTGGTGATTGGTGCTCCGGTGATCTCTTCAAGAAGATTGTGAAGAGGCCCGGGCTTCTCCTTCATGGAGCTTGTAAAGTGGTTGTGGAGCTTGCCATCTCCGGAGCGGAGGAAAAGCTAACCATAAGGAAATGGCCATTATCCTTCGTGGGTGTGGTTCGGAGAATAGGGTGAGCCTTCGCGGGGAATCCTTCGTGGGACCTCCACTCCTCCAAACGTGACGTACCTTCTTGCAAAGGAAGGGAACACGGGAATACATCCTCGTCTCCGCGTGCCTCGGTTATTTCTATACCCGAGCTCTCTTTCCTTGTGATAGCCATCGTGCTTGAAGTTCATATATCTTGCTATCACTTGTGCTACATATATCTTGTGCATATCTTGCTTAGCTCTAGTTGCTATTGTTACACTTAGTTGAGATTAGCATACTTAGGGTTTGTGCTTGTAAACTAAACGTTAGTTTAATTCCGCATTATTACAAGACAAATCCGTAAGAGTTTTTAATTGCCTATTCACCCCCCCCCCCTCTAGGCGACATCTCGATCTTTCAAAGATGAAACCATCAAACACCTTTTCTTCCAGTGCAGTTTTGCGAGATCTATATGGTCAGTCATCCAACTAGCGTCTACCCTGTATCTCCCGACTAGTGTGGCAAATGTCTTTGGCAATTGGCTTCACGATATCGATTCAAGGTTTAAGTTGCTTCTTAGGGTGGGGGCGCTATCAGTTATCTGGGCGCTTTGACTTAGTAGAAATGGCAAGATTTTTAACGATAAAAATTGTTCTTTGTTGCAGGTCATCTACAGGTGTACAACTATTCTCCGTTCGTGGTTACCTCTTCAGCGGGCGGAGAACCGAGACCTATTTACGGAGGTCTGTACATGGTTGGAGGCTACGGCGAGGGATACTTTTTCCCTACATGGGTGGCAGCATAGTCTGCGGATTGGAGCTCCACCCTCATCCTAGGTGATATATGATTCGTCGTTTCGATATGTATTTCGCCTGTATTTACTTTTAATTTGGCTCCATATACTTGAACAGCTGTGTGCATCCTGGTTATGCAGAGGTTGGATGTAATTGCTTTTCATAAGTAATAAAGCATTCTTTATCGAAAAGAATCATGTTATACTCATCAGTAAACATAAAAACTAATCGATTGTAACTCTATTATGCCTAATTAATAAAGCTCACACTTCCTGTCAAAAAAAAATCAAGATACAACTAATAGCTGCACTATGGTATGCTCATATGCTGCATGTTCTCAATGTTAATCAAAACTATTTTTACTATGAGTGAAAGAAATTTCCCACACTTTAACTATTAGAATGACTCCATTTAAGTTGCGTGTTGATAGTAGAATGTCTGAAACACGAAGTATGCCATTGAGTATTTTTATTCAGCTGTTAATGGGTTCATGTCTCATTTGTTCCTATGATGACAGATACCTGGGGTTTAAGAAGATGGTGCTACTAGATCGGAAGTAATAGTTAAGCTCGTTCATCAGTACAAAAACGACACACTGATCTAGACCAATTTCACCTCCTCTGTGAAGGCCACCTGACAAACCTAAGGAAGAACACTACTTTTATGCCAACCCTCATGAGTGTTACTGTCTTCCAGGGTTTTTAACATTTTCTTTTACTAGGAGAGATGCAAATAAAGAGGGACATGCTATTTCTGATTGAAGTTGTTGTTCAATCAGATATGTTGTCGCTAATGAGGAGTAAAGCCTGACAGCGGTCGCAAAAAAAAAAGGTTTGGTCGACTCATTCTTCATGAGTGTTACTGTTTCCGAGTTCCATGTTTTTTTTTCGTTTTCTTTTACTAGGAGAGATACAAATAAACGGGATATGCTTGTGCTCGCATCTCTCCCTCGATTGATACTTTAGATTGTTTGTTTGAAGTGACCCTGGATTTCTGATTGAGGTTATTGTTCAATCGGATATGTTGTCGTCAATGAGGAACAAAAGCCTGACGGCGATTGATCACCTTTTTTTCAAATGCTTTGTGGCTTCCAAAATTTGGGAGGAAATTTCTGGTATTTTTGGGGTTCAGGTTGGCTCTGATTTTGAATCAGTTGCGAGGTGGTGGGTTAGTAAAAAAAAATACTGTGCTAAACATATTCTGCTCTGTTGTACTTTGGTCCCTATGGTCTCTAAGAAATAAACTTTGTTTTCAGGGAAAAAGCTGGCTCGGCATGGAGGTGGTTTGGAGAAATGTGTGTACTTGCATCAGGAGGTGGCGGGTGTTGTGCGCGGATGCTCATTCAAGCCTGTTGGATCGTAATCTGTTGCTCCTGATGAAGTCCCGTGGAGAACTAATGAGATGATGTTTTTAGATTTGTTGGTGCTGAGGCAGTAGTGTTCTTTCCCCTTAGTTCTGTTCTGATGTTTGTGCTTGGATGTTCTTGTGAGCGTGTGTTCTTCTGATAAACTGGAACCTGAACGCTTTCTCTGGTTGCATGTTAATTGAACCTGGGGGGAAACCCCTTTTGTCTAAAAAAAAATAAAAAAAAGTTTGGTCGACTCATTCTTCATTATTGATTTTGTTAGTCTTGTACACTGAAGAAGTTTCTATTTCTCACCGGAGATCGAATAAAAAGTTATGTAGCTGCCGGCCCTCAAAGACAGATAGAATTAAGCTGAATCATCAGCCGAAGATATAGGATTGAAAAAAATAGACGAGGCACACACCAGTCAATGCAGTATGTAGCGAAACAGAAGCTAGTCATCATACATGCCGAACCCCAGATAAGCTAGTTCCTCTCCATCCTCGTCGTACGCCTTTGGAGGTTGAGCCTTCTCGTGGGGCATCTCGGCGTAGCCACGGTCGGCGACCTGAGCCTTGACCCACTCCTGCAGCGCGCGCTTCCTGCCACGGAGCTCCCTGAAGTAGTCCATGGCGTAGAGGTGCATGCTGCGCTGCTCCTCCGTCATGTTGTCGTCGATTGGTAGCTCCGGGATCTTGAAGTCTGGGTTCCAGGACAGTATGTAGTCCACGTGCTCCTGCGGGTACCTTGTCCTCGTCGTCTCCGTCGTCCGCTTCTCTAGATCCTGGCAGCGGCTGGTCTCCTCGGCGGCGGCCAGGGCTGCGCAAGAACACTTGTTCCCCTCCAGTTCGGCCAGTTGTGCGCGGGGCCGCCGCTTGTTCCCGTCGGCCTCCTCCTCATGCTCATCGCCGGTGAGTTGTGTGATGGGACGCTTCTTTTTCTGTTTCGCCTCCGCCGCCATCTCCACGTCGATGTTCTGATCTGATGATCTCCTCTCGGAGTTTCTTTTCTCTCTAGCAATGGCAACAAGCGTCTGGCCTAGGGATTTGACGGTGTCTGGGCTAATCGGTGACGGCTATATAGATGTTCCTCTGGGACTCGTATTCGAACTGCAAACGGTGTTGGTTCGGGACTTCGGGTCCGTCGCCTAGAACGGTTCCGGTCTGTCCGGGTCCGCAGTCCGCACCCGGCGGAAGGCGTGGCCTGGGCAGAAGTGCAGAACATGATATGCCGAACGGGCGAGAGCCGGTGGCGCTGTCGATGCTGGGCGTTCGTCCTAATGGCGCGCGGCGTAAACGGACTACCAGGGCGACTCGCCGGCGACAACTGGGCCGCGCTGTTGCCCGGGAAGTGGATGAGCGCCATGTCGCACGCACCTGACAGTGGCAGTGCGGCTGTACAGCACGACGAGCCGGCCGTGGCTGGAGCCGGAGCTCGGGGAAGCCCGATGCGGAGGCGCCGAGGCTGTGCGCGCGTGGAACAGGGCGTCCTCCGCCCGGATCTGAACGAGACGAATCTGACTGAAATATGGTTAAAGAATCAGAAAACAGGGGATTCGGATTAGCTTTAGAATCAGAAAACACAGAATCACAAAAAGCGCGTGCCGAGAAGAATTTGGATTAGCATATACTGTACTAAGTGAAAAGGCGCGGCCAAGCCTGCACTTAGACCTTTTTGGTCTACAAACTCCGGAAACAATCTAGATTACACACTTCAAACAAATATGACAAATATGCTACCATGTATCGCTTTTTAAAATTTAAATTTATAATTGTCTGTTTTTTAAGAAAAATATGTGAGTATTCACAAGATGTGTGTTTACAATCCAAAAAAAATTCAGAACCAAATTCCAAATACAGCCAGAGAACCAAATTCCAAATACAGCCAGAGAACCAAAAAATTAAATCAAACATGAATAGTGTAAAAAATAGAAACAAGTACAAATGCGGAAATGTCCTTTTAAACTTCAAAGCATATGCTCCTGCTATCCAAAAATAAAATTAATGTTAAAAAAATTCTGAACAAAATTTTTGCACGTACACGTTGACATTATACGTGTGCACGCAAAGTTTTATGGAAAAATATGACATTTTTTATGTCATGTGCAAAAGAGATAAACAAATTTATCGCGAAAAGCTGTTTTTAAGCACCAAATTTTGTCTGTTTTGCACACGACACAACAAATATCGGTTTTTCGGTGAAACGACTTTATGAACACACAAAATGTTGACATGTATGCATCAATTTTTCGTTCGAGATTTTTTGAAATTTTAAACTGCGTTCAGAGTTCATTTCAAAAACTGGGAATATATGTTACCGGTTACAAAAAAGGCCTTGTCTGTTCGAATCATACTGTTCAAATATCAATTTAGCCTACCCCAACTTGTTTGGGACTGAAAGGCTTGGTTGTTGTTGTTGTTGTTGTTGTATATGTATTTCAAATTTGGCTATGTAAACTCTAGAGATTATAAAGAGAAATCTTATGAACACTCACAACAGTTTTTCAAACTTGTAGACATTCATAAATTTAATTTTTGAAAAGTGATGTCTGGTAGCATTTGAAACGTGAGATCATCGGATATTTACCCATTAGAAACCGACAAAGCAAGAAAGCTCTCAGAATATTGATGATTTTGTTTTAATAAAGGAGACAGCATCCTAGCCTTTGCATCGACCATGCATACAACCTTCTTTATTAATTTAAAAATTAATAAAGGTCGGACAAAAATTACATGTCAAAAAACCCGAATCCATTGCACAACATCTACATACCCAACAATGAGTGAAGATGGTGCCAATAGGACCTTATACCCTGGGAACATGAAAACCTCCGGGAACATCGCATTCCCCGAGACACCCTCTAAGAGAAACGTGAGCACTCATCCGATCTAGCAGATTCTAAGTAAGCACCTCATGCACACGCTACAAAAGCAGTTACCGCCATCGAACCACAAAGGAATCTTCAGACAGATAGTCGCATAATCTTTGTCATTCGTACCGTTGACACCACCATGCATGACGCCAGACATCGACCTCACCATGCGTGAGTCCATCATGGCATGGCCGTCACCGAAACCCCAATTGCACCATGCCACTGAGACACGTTGTCGTCAGTGTGGCAGATTCAACACCACTCCACCTATTACCTTCTCCATCCACCACTTTCTCCAAAAATGATAACCCACGAGGAGAGCGGCACCGAAAGCGTTGACATCGCCCGACCCGGAAGACCCAAATCTAGGGTTTCCCCGGAGCAGCCCGAGCGGCGTAGAGGTGATGGCTGCAAAGTCAATGCCTCAACAAGGGAAGGGTGCAAAGACATAATCCACCGAGCTCATGAAAAAAACAAGCGCAATGTCAACCCAAGCCATATAACCACTTTCACAAGGCTCTCCAATCTTGTGAGCTCAAAGAGATTCACTTGCAAATAGGAACTTCACATGGTGCAAATGAGAGGCTCAACCCAACTATGTGTAGGCTTGCACCTTCTTTGCAACACATAATGGGACCTTCGCTTTGATAATTGTATCCTTCATGCCCTATTGTCCTCACATTCAGATCATTGCTCGCTACACTCAGAATATGATAGTGGCCCTCGAAGACCTTGGACTTTTAAGTTCGAAAATGTGTAGCTCCGCCTTCCCGGTTTGAGTGATGATGTCCATATGGCTTGAAATGAGCCCTCCAATCATATGGAACCTTACAACATCATTTTTCACAAACTCCAATAGACAAGCAAGGAATTGAAAAAGTGGAGCCGAGGCCTATTCTCAAGCACCAAGATTTTTTTACATGTTGCACTCCTCCTCATCCTCCACCTTGACATTGCACAAGAAAATAGAATGTTGTTCGCTGATGAGATGGATAAAGCAAATGAATACATTGTGCATAACCACTTCAAAAATTCCATCAGTAGGCGAGATGTCAGAACTCGAGACTTCAATAGGAATGAGATGAACTTTGAGAATCCATTAATGGGTGGCCTTGATGACCCATTCACCGAGGAGGAGGTAATATGAATGCCATCAATCAAATGCCAAGGGAGAAGGCCACGGGGGTGTTTGGTTTCACGAGCGCTTTCTTTAAGAAATGTTGGAGCACCATCAAAGATGATATTATCAGGGTGATCCACCTATTCAGAAACCTACATGTGGAGAGTTTCCAATGGATCAACTCCAAGAAAATTGCTTTACTACCCCAAAAAGACAGGGCGGAGGAAATATCTGACTCTAGGTCCACTAGCCTAATCTGGCCATGCCATAGCCAAGATCATTGTCAAGATCCTTGCTCCAACTTGGGCCAGTCATGAATGATCTAGTCTCTAATTCTCAAATCTCATTCATGAAAAATATATGCATTCACGACAAATTCGTTTACGTGAAGAACTTGGCGAAGAGATTGCATAAGAGCAAGATGGTGGCATTTTTCTTCAAGTTTTGCATTCGCAAGGCTTTGACTCAATAAGGTGGGAATATATGTTAGACCTTCACCATCCCCGGTGTTTCCCAAGTAGGTTCCAAAATTGAATTCCCGCTTTACTCTCTACATCATCCTCATGCATGCTTCTCAATGGGATTGTCGGCCTTCCCTTCATGCATGGTCGTGGCCTCCGCTACGGGGATCCCCTCACATGTCTCTTTTTTGTCATCTCCATCGGCCCACTCACAAAAATCCAAGACGTAACCTCTCGCGACAATTTACTTCACAAGGTTCATGGTCGGGGAACAATTTTGAGAACTTCATTTTCTGCGGTGGACACGGCAGTTTTTGTTGCACCCATCAAAGAAGACATACAAAACCTTTCATCCGTTCTAATAATTTTGGAAAGGTGACCGACCTTTGCACCAACTTCCACAAAATCTTCGTGGTTCCTATTTGTCGTGAGGATATCAACATTGTGGATATCCTCAATGGGCTACTGGTTGTGCGTGCCACTTCCCAGTGAAGTACATTGGCCTCCCACTCTCCATATGGCACCTCCCCCGGGTTGATTTCCAACACCTTGAGGAGAAAGTGGCAGGAAAACTCGCAATTTACAACGAAAAACTCATCAACAACACTGACCTTGCTGCCCTCGTTAACTCCGTGCTTGCATCTCAAGTGATCTACTATTTGACTCTTCTCAACATGCAACCAAGCACTATTGAAAAGAGCAAGTTGGAAAGTGTCTTTATTTGGTCCGCAAAGGACAAGACAGCCGGCGACAAATGCAAAGAAAAGTGGACATCGATTTGCCGCCACATGAATCTTGGTGGACTCAGAGTGGTATGCATTGACAAGTTCGCAAGGTTCCTTCGTTTGAGATTCCCATGGCTTGAATGAAGGACCCAACAAAAAAATTCGGGGGAATGAGCAACCTGTGCGCTAGTTTAAACATGGAGTTGTTCTATGCCTCCACCTTCCTGACGGTTGGGAACGGTAAAAATACCCCCTTTTGGGAGGCCCCATGGCTTGACACTCTAAACCCACAAGAAATTACTCCTCTCATATTTTCTTAGCCCAAGAGGATGAAATGGAATGTCAACAAAGCCTTGCACGAGGATGCTTAGATTGACCAAGTGATCCTAGATGAGAGTTTTAGCATGGACCATGCGAAACCAATTTGTAGATCTTTGGGTAAAACTTAAATAGGTGCAACTACAAGAAAATGTCGATGAGGACATTGTTTGGAAGGTTTCAATGAATGAGCAATATTCCGCGCCCTCAGCATACAAGATGCAATTTTTGGGGCGACTCTTACCATGATGAACACCATGGTGTGGAGAGCTTGGGCCCCTGTGAAGATCAATTTTTTTTTGCTTGGCTTGCGATTCATACTGCATGCCTTCGGACGTCCGATTGTTTGGAAAAGCGGGGATGATCCAATTGTGGGCTTTGTTCACTTTGCAAGCATACCACAAAGTCAGCCTCTCACCTTTTTTCCAAGTGTCGTTTCACCGCCAGCCTTTGAAGACTCTTACAAGATTGGCTTAGTCTTCACTCTCTGAACACCCAACAATGGGCAATTTTTTCTCTCCAAGGTTGGTGGTTAAAAATGATGCCGAGATCATCTACCAACCGCAAGGCAATGGAGTCCCTCACCCCCCTTATATCTTGGGAAGTTTGGAATAAAAGGAATGCGCAGGTTTTCCCCAACAAGCATGCCCCACGGGAGGGGGAATGGACGCGGAGCGGCCGGCCGGGACGGCCGGCTCGCGGCAAGGCCGGCTGAGGAGCAGCCGGCCGGAGCCGTGGCCGGCTGCCTCCGGAGCCGGCTGGCTCTAAGTTCTAGTCGGCCTGGCTGCGGCCTTCGACGTAGCGGCCCGGCTTCTACAAGCCATATCCGACGGGGTTTGTACCTCGACCGACTCGAGGTCGGCGAGCCTTGCACAGAGGGAACTGGTAGGTGAGCCGGGTTCAAAGGTCCACGCTGACCTCATCTCCCGTAAAGTACGGGGCACCGTAGAGCCAGTGCCACGCGCCGACAGCCATCATGGCGTACGTCGAGCCGTACGCGCGCTAGCATGATGACGACAACGACAGCACCTCCACGCCGCCGACCAAGCGGATGGGACGTGCCACTACGCTCAACGGCTCCCTGGCGTCAGCGCCTCGGGAAGGGACGGCCGAAGCCGCCCATGCTGGCCACTAGACTCTAGGGACTTATATGTAAAGTGCCGGTGCCTATATAAGCCGGCTACCCCGTGCGGGGGAGGATCGATCGTTGCCATTCACTAGTCTTAGAGCTGCCCCGAGAGAGAGAGACCTTCGTCTACCTTAGCCTCCGGGGCAGCCGGACACAGCTCAAGGAGCACCATTGTACTGTGTGTTCATCTTATACACTCATAGCAGGAGTAGAGGTGTTACCTCCATCGGAGGGCCTCGAACTCGGCACGTCGTCGCTCGTGCCCATACCCGCTTCCGGATACCGCCGTGAGACCACTAGGAACCACCGCGATTAGCCACCCTATGGCATATGTCATGACGATACCACGACATTTGGCGCCCACCGTGGGGCCTTCAGCGTCCGGCCATCCGGACGGGCCTCACCACCACCGGCGAGAGGGTCGCTTCAGGCTTGGTCTGGAGATTCGGCTCCCTCGATTGCGTCAGCGACAACGCTGGCTGCTTCGCCGACCGGCCATTCCCTGCCGGCGGCAACATCATCGCCGGCGGCTTCGACGTCTACGTCGCCACCGTCGCACCACCGCGCTACCGCGCGAGATCGTGCGCCGCGCAAGCCTCCCCCCGAGCCGGCGCCAGCCACCACCACCGCCCTTGCATCATGCAGGAGGTCATGGCCACCGGCGACGACGCCGGAGGGTCGACGCGCTGTCCGCGGTCCTGAGTTGGAGCGCAACAAGGAGACCGGCCCATCCGCCTCGGCGCAAAGGCGCGCCACCACCATCCCGGCTGGACGGTCCGGGCCAAGCCGAGCACTCCGCTCACGCCGGTGCCGACCCCACCACCATCGAGAAGGACCTGGAGGAGCACCGCCAGCTCCTCCTCAAGCAAACAAGAGCTGGCGCAAAGCACCGTGGGAGATCTCCCGCCGCGAGTTCAACCGCGCCACGGCCTCACGCCCGCCGGCGACAACCCAAGCCGAGCCGGCCAGATCCGCCGCAGAGGAGGCGGCCCGGGCGCAGAGATCGCCCGGGCCGGCGCCGCATCGCCGGCTCGTCTACGGAGCTGCCCATCTACAACACCCCGACAAGAACATGCTCGCGGTGAAGCCGCCGCGAAGAGCTGCACCGCCTCGAAGGCGCGAGTTACGCCGCCAACCGCGGGTGATGAGCTGCTGAAGGCGGCCAACCGCCCGACCAAGGACCCTGTGTACGCCCATGCCCCGCAGCTTCTCACGCCATGGCGCGCAGCAAGGACCGAGACGGTCCGAGGGACACGGCCGAGTCCACTTCCCTCGCACCAAGCCGGCGAGCCGACAGCCGAACACCCACGCAAGTTCCAGCCGCACAAGCCGGCCGCCCAGTGGCAACAGCGGCCGCAGCCGGCCACCATCAAGCCGGCACGACGACGAAGAGTACGAGTACGAGAGGCCATCCACCATCAAGCACCGCGCGCTCCAGAGGCCGCCGGCCGCGCCCGCTCCCCCCGCCGGCGCGAGCCGGCAGACGCGAGAGATCGCTCGACCGGCTGGTCGAATCCCGCATCGCGGAGGAAGAAGGGCCAGCCGCCCGGTGCTTCGGGCCGCGGATCAACGAGCCCATGATCGACGGCCTGGCCTCCCGCGACACGCCCAAGCACGACGGCACGGCCAAGCCGAGGACTGGCTGCAGGACTACTCCACCGCAGTCGGCATCGCCAAGGGCAACAAGCGCTGGGCCGTGCGCTACTCCCCCTCATGCTGCTCGGCCCGCCCGCCCTGCTCAACAACCTGCCAGCCGGCAGATCAACCGGCTCGACTTCGAGGCGGCCTTCATCATCAACTTCACGGCACCTACCGCCGCGGGTCGCCCCAACAGCTTGAGATGTGCAGCAGGGCGCAGACGAGACGGACCGTGCATACCGACGCGTCAGCGAGATGCGCAACTCCTGCGAGGGAGATCCAGGGATCCGCTTCTTCATGGCCGGCTGCCGGCAGAACACCATGCGTGGCACAAGTGCGCCGCAGTGAACCCAAGACGATGGCTGCTTTGATGGCCATCGCAGATAAGTATGCGCCGGTGAAGGAACCAAAGACGACGCCTGAGATTTCGCCGGCTCCATCCAGGAGGGACAACAACAACAAGCGGCCGAGGGCGGCCACCATGGCAGCCGGCGGGACAATTACCGCGGCAAGAGCACACGACCAGCCGGACCACGGACGCCGGCCCACGTGGCAGCCGTGTCGACCACGCGGCGGCCGGCGGAAGCCGGCGCCAAGCAAACGGACCGCCCCCGGAAGCCGAAGCACACCTTCGCACATGCTCGACTCGCCGTGCAAGTACCACAGCGGCAAGAACCCTCCAACCACTCCACCCGCGATCGCCACTTCATGAAGCGGCCGACGAGCGGCGAGCCCCTTCCGCCTCCACCCCACCTCCACCAGCCGGTCGTGGCCAAGCCGCTAAGCCAACAACCTCGAGCACCACGAGGCTAACCAAGTGCACCATGGCGGGCGGTACCTGGCTGAGGATGCCACCTACATCATCTTCACCTCCGAGCCCGAGGACAAACGAGCCAGCGCCGTTCCTCGAAGTCAACGCGGTCATGCCGCCGGTCCCCCAGTACCTACACGGTCGAGCAGGCCATCACTTTTGATCGCCGCGACACACCGGCTGTCCTACCGGAGCCAGCTACGCCATGGTCCTCGACCCCACCATCGGCACAACCCGGCGCAGCGTGCGCTTCTCGCGCGTCCTCATGGATGGGGGCAGCAGCATCAACATCCTCTACCGCGACACCGCCCGCAAGTTGGGCATCCAGGAGGCCGAGTTGCGCCCCCACCCCACCGTCTTCCATGGCATCGTGCCCGGGCCCCGCTGCCAGCCGATCGGCCGGATCACCCTGGAGGTCATGTTCGGCAAGGACAACTTCCGCACGGAGAACATCGAGTTCGAGGTGGTGGACCTCGTGAGTCCCTACCACGCGCTCCTGGGCAGGCCGGCCCTGACCAAGTTCATGGCGGTGCCCCACTATGGGTACCCGAAGATGAAGATGCCTGGCCCTAAGGGGGTCATCACCGTAGCCGGCGACTACCGCGCTCCATGGTGCGCCACGAGAGCTCCAAGATGGCCCAGACGCTGGTCATCGCCACCGAGAAGCAGCTCATCCACGACGCCGTTGCCTTGGCCAAGGCCGCGCAGCCGGACATGCCGGCTGTGGGCAACGGCTGGGACGACTCACTTCCAGCCGCCGACAACACCAAGAAGATCCTGCTCGACCCGGCCCAGCAGCGGACAAGTACGTCACCATCGGTGCCGGCTTGAGCAGCAAATAGGAAAGCGAGCTCACCAACTTCCTCCGTGAGAATCGGGACATCTTCGCATGGTCTCCAAGGGACATGCGGGTGTACCGAGGAGTTGGCTGAGCACCACTCCACGTCAGGCTCGAAGCCAAGCCGGTGAAGCAGCCTCTCAGGCGCTTCGCCGAAGAACGAAGGAAGGCCATCGGTGAAGAAATTGCCCGGCTCCTAGCTCCGGCTTCATCATGGAAGTGCTGCACCCGGACCGGTTGGCGAACCCGGTCCTGGTTTTGAAGAAGAACGGCTCTGGCGCATGTGTATCGACTACACCAGCCTCAACAAGGCGTGCCCGAAGGACCCCTTCCCCCGCCGCGCATAGATCAAGTTATAGACTCGATGCCGGCTGTGAACCGTTGTCTTTCCTAGATGCCTACTCAGCTACCACCGATTCCTTTGAATCCGGCTGATCAAATAAAGACTTCGTTCATTACCCCGTATGGGGCCTTATACCGACTATGCCATTCGGCTTGAAAATGCAGCGCCACCTACCAAAGGTGCATGCAAAAGTGTTTGCAGGATCAAATCGGCAGAAATGTTCACGCATACGTGGATGATGTCGTTGTAAAAACCAAGGAGATGCCTACCCTCCTTGATGACTTGAGAGAAACCTTCACCAATCTGCGAAGATTCCGGATGAAGCTCAACCCGGCCAAGTGCACGTTCGGCGTGCCAGCCGGCCAACTCCGGGCTACCTCGTCTCTCGCCGAGGAATCGGCCAACCCGAGAAGATCGCCATTGAGAAGATGGAGCCGCAGCTGCCTCAAGGACGTCAGTTCACGATGCTCGCTCCTTGAGCCGCCGTCACTTACTGGGGAGAAGGCACCGCCTCGTATCAATTGATGAGAAGTCGACAAATTTGTCTGGTCACCGCAGGCGGATGAAGCCTTCGTGACTTAAAGCGCGTGCTCTCAACCGCGCCAATCCTTGCAACGGGTTCAATGGAGCCAATGCTGTTGTACATCGCAGCCACCAACCGAGTGGTTAGCGTTGTCCTGGTGGTGGAGCGCAAAGAAGCAGCCAACAGAGCAACTGTCTGGGCCTACCTACTATCTCGCCGAGGTGCTGTCCCGGCCAAAGCAAAACTACCCCCACTACGAGAAGGTCACCTACGGCGTGTACATGGCGGCCAAGAAGCTCAAGCACTACTTCCAAGAACACCCCATTAGAGTGGTGGCCACAGCGCCTTGGCGGAAATCATCGGCAGCAAGGATGCCAACGGCCGGTTGCCAAGTGGGCCCCGGAGCTAGCCGCCCACACCATCCTCTACGAGCCGCGCACACCATCAAGTCGCAGATCCTCGGACTTCTTCGTCGACCGGCCGAGATGCAATACCCGCCCGTGCTCGACTCCACGCACCGGAAGCGCACTTCGACGGCTCGAAGATGCGAACGCTTGGGAGCCGGATCGTCGTCACTTCCCCCGGGAGATCGGCTGGACTATGTCCCGCAGATCCACTTCGCCGCATCCAACAATGTGGCGGAGTATGAAGCGCTCATCCATGGGCTGAAGCTGGCCAAGGAGATTGGCGTGCGTCGCATCCTCTCCGCTTCGGCGACTCCGACTTGGTTATACGGCAAGCATCGGCGATCGGGGACGCGAAGGACGCCAACATGGCCTCATACCGCTCTCCACGTCCAGCTATCCTGGCTTCTTCGATGGCGTGAATTCCACCATGTGCCACGAGCAAACAACGAGGCGGCAGATGCCTCATCCAAGATTGGCTCAACCCGAGCCATTCGCCGGCGTTGCCCTGGCGATTCTCAAAAACCGTCCATCATACCGTCACCGGACTCGGATTCCATATTCGTGCCGGCTGACCCGGGGCTTCAGCCAACCCGGGCTTCATTGCCCAAGTCGGGGCTTATCAGCCAAACCCGCCGGCTTCTCAGCCGAACCCGGGGCTTATCGCCAACGGGGGCTTCTCAGCCAAACTCGGGACAATAAACCTGCCGGCTTCACAGCCGAACCCGGCGACCACGCAGTGAAACCGGAAGCTCCGAAGATGGAGGCCCCGGTGGTTAGCGTGTTTGAAATAAAATGCGTACCATCATGGGCACAAGAATTCTCTCCTACCTCACCGATGGTGTGCTGCCCAATGACAGGGTTCAAGCTAGGCAGATTGAGAGAAGGGCCAAGGCCTATACAATCATCAACCACGAGCTGTACAAACGCAGCGTAAGTGGGGTGTTCCAGCGGTGCGTCGAGCCGGCTGAAGGGATTGAACTCCTACGGGAAATCCACCAGGGAGAGTGCGCCATCACGCCTCCTGGCCAGCCCCGCACGGTTTTTTGGCCGACTGCGCTCAGGGACGCAGAAGACTTGGTGAAGAAGTGCAACGGCTGCCGCTTCGCAAAGCAAAGGCAAACGCCGGCTTCCGCCCTAAAACCATCCCCATCACCTGCCGTTTGCCGTATGGGGCTTGGATATGGTGGGCCCATTCAAGACAGCCCGAGGCGGCATGACGCATCTCTTGGTGATGATTGATAAATTCACTAAGCGAAGCCAAGCCGATCAAGAAGCTGGATGGCTCCACAGCCGTCACATTCCTCAAGGAGATAATCGCGAGATACGGCTACCCGCATAGCATCATCATCGACAACGGCAACTTCGCCGAGGGCATTTTCAAGCGCTATTGTGGGGAGATGGGGATCCGAATGGACCTGTCATCTCAGAGCACACCCGGAGACCAACGGCCAAGTGGAAAAGCAAACGGCTTGATCCCAGCTCGCATCCGGCCTCGGCGGTAGAGCCGCTGAGCGCTCACCATTGGATTGAAGAAGCGCCCCGTGGAGCCTGCGCACAACGCCCAACCGCTCGTCGGCTTCACACCCTTCTTCCTCGTATACGGGGCGAAGCCGTCCTGCGACCGATATCGAGCACGACGCGCCAAGGATCAAGCTATACACAAGCTGAAGCCAAAGAAGCTCGCGAAGATGGAGTCGACCTGGTTGAAGAGGTTCGGTTGATGGCCGAATCCAGGTCCACCGTATACCAGCAGAGCCTCCGTCGCTATCACAGCCGGAAGGTTAAGTCCTTAGCATTCCGAGAAGGAGACCTAGTGCTCCGGATCCAACGGACAGCCGGACAACATAAACTAGCATCCCCATGGGAGGGTCCCTTCATCGTGAGGCGGTAGGCAATGATTCCTACTATCTCATAGATGCCCAAGAGGCCAAAGAACAAGGCGAGCAAAATGACGAGGAGACAAAACGTCCCTGGAATGTCAGGTTGCTTCGACCATTTTACACTTGAGAGGTGGAATGTATGTATCCCTTGTATCCCTTTTGTAAGCTATGAAAAAGCATGCGCCAAGAGCGCCGTTTCCGACAAATTTTTCGCGCACTCTATTTCGTTTCGCCAATTGGCTTGAACCCTTTCACGCGACGGCTTAGTAACGTGATCTGATTTCCGACAGCCGGCTTCCGACCAGCTGCACCGCAACCCGGCAGTCCATCTGGAGTAAGGCTAGGAGTCGACACGCGAAAACGGCTAAGGAAAGAGTGAAAGCGAGTTGACTTGCAACCTTTCATAAAAGTGTCGGACCGCCGAAATCGACTCGTTCGAATGAAATACTATCGGCCTCACCCGCGGCACGCTCTTGATCCGGCGACGGACCGCAAGTCGGACGTACGACCGGCAAGGGCACACCAAAGAGTGGGGCGGATGGGAAAAAGTGAACAAGTCGGAAGAAAGCAACCGGCACACAAATGATTAACAAACACATTAAAGTACGTCATAATAAAAAAGGAGATAATATTGTCTTTACATAAGCACCCCATCCGGGGATTTAATAAATTGTCTTGGCAAAAGCAAAGCTACATAAACAGGAAAGCCTAGGCAGGCTGGAGGAGGAACAGCCGGATCAACAGCAGCGGCGAGAGTCCATCTCGACCCCTTCGTCTTCAAGCTCCTCTCCTCCTCATCGAATGAGGGTTCGGATCTGCGATGAAGACGCGCTTGTCAACGAAGTCGGAGATGGCGCTGGCTCGGCAAGCCGGGCGGCCTTCCGATCGGCCGAGAGCTCCTCCTCCACGCTCGGCTCGCCGATACTCGAGCTGCCCTGTGTCCACCCGTTGTACAGGAGAGGACGACGCCGCCATGTCGGCGCCGCACGCGTGCGACCCCTTCCGCCGATGAAGCGATCCGCGCCCGCCGATCAAGGAAGTGAGGGAAATGTCTTGCGGCGCCTCCTTGTCGGGCCACATCGAACCAGCTTCTCACCGCCTCCGGAGCTCCAGCCCAACTGGTGATGGGCTCGACGCGGGTAGCCAGGGACGAGGTGATCCTCCATGGTAAAGCTCGCTGAGCCCCTCGCCGCCGCCCGCCCCCTCGGCGCGCAACGCCAACGGCATCCAAGGCCACGCCCGTTTCTCGGAAGGCCGCAAGAAGAAGCATGTCGAAGTCGTAAAGGCCGAGATAAGCTGAAAATGCAAATTGTCCTAGTAAGACTGCGGCGCCGGCACGAGCCGATCGCCCCAGCCCGAAGATGGAGATTTCGAAGGATAAAAGAAAAGGCGGCAGCCGGCACGAGCCGACCGCCCCCACCCGAAGATGGAGATTGCGAAAGATGAGTTTCGCAGCCGGCTACCGCGAAGCGGCAGCCGACCCGAAAGCCGGCAAAGGAAGGAAACAAAAACTCACCCGAGAAACCGGTATCGATCGCGCCAATAATGTCCGCAGCTGCAGAGCCGCCAGCTCCGTGGACTTGGCGGACTCGCCGAAGCGCACGCCGCTTCTCCACCTCTGCCCGGCCTCGCATCCTCTACCTTCTCCTCTCTGCCGTCCCGAGGGAGGTGAGCTCGGCGAGATGGTTCTTCTCCAGCCGCGCGCAGCCGCCAACTCCCCATCACCACCCTGAGCTTGGCGGCGGCGGCGCCCGCCTCTCGCTCTCTACAAGACTGAGCGAGCAACCCGAGGTCCTTCTCCAACGGGACCTGGCGCCCAATCGCGAGGCACCGAAAGAGATGTCACCAACAAAGACAAGAGAAAAAAGACATCGAGCCAAAAGAAACAGAGCTTACCCTTGACGGCTTCCCTCACGAGCCAAGGCGCCCCGCTCAATCTTGGCCTTGTGGTAGCTGGTCACCACCTTGTTGTACAAGACGGTGCGCCGCTCGTCGAACGCCTGAAAAAAGAGTCAATCGTTTAGGCGAAACCTGGGTCGGCTCCAAGCAACCGGCCCATGCCTCGGAGGGCTACGAAGATAACAATAAAATCACAGAAAATAAGATGGGAAACCACCTACCTTGCCTTCCGCCGCGGCCAGGGCCACGGCCTCGGCGGCTTTGCTCTTGAGGCCGGCGCGGTAGCCGAGTAAAGCATCTTGAGGCGCCGTGCCGTGCTGCCCTCCCGGCCGATGATCTCGGCAGAGTCCGCCCGGTTCCACCGTTCCATGGTGCCGCCGCCAAAGCCGGAGTCCGAGGCGGACGGCACGCTCACCAACCGGGCACCCTTGGCCACGTGAAGGCCAGTGGGCGACCTCACCAACGCCCGGGAGTCGGCGTCCCGGCGCGCGCCGGCTCCTCCCGCTGCGGCCCTTTCCAGGCCGCCCTCGGCGGCGCGGCCGGAGGCGCGCGGCCGGCCCGTGGGAACCACCTCCGGCTCTTCCGGCGGCGCAGCTCCCGCCGGCTCCAGCTCCCGCGGTGGCACACCACGGCCGGCTCCGCAGCCGGCCCCAGCAGCGGCGCGCGGTGCGAAACAAGTCGCCTAGGGTAGGCCCTTGACCGACTCGCCCTGGCGCCCGCCGCGCTGAAGGAGGCGCAGCCAAAGAAGACGCCGCGGGAGGCGGCGGCAGCGGCGAAGCCGCAGCGCGAAGGCAGCGGCACAACGACAACAGGGGCGTGCGTGCACGACGGCGGCGGCGGCCTCGGCGCGGCGGAACGCGCGCAACACGCGCAGCCGGCCCAGAGCTGCCGCCCGGGTGAACTTGATGGCGCCCTAGTCGAACAAACAAAGGAAGATAAGTGCAAGGCAAGGAAAGAAAAGGAATCAAACAACAAAGAAAACAAAAGAACTTACCGGCCATCTCAGGGACCTTCTTGGGCCCTTGCTGGCGTTGTCTCTTGGCCTGGCCCTCCAGCCTGCCGTATTCTCGCCGCGCCCTTCGGGCGCGGAAGTCGCCGAGGCGGCGGCGGCCTCGTGCGAAAGGCACCGATCGGTCCCGGCCCGTGGCCGGCTCCGCCTCCTCCTCCTCCAACTGCCGGCGAAGGCGGCGGGTTGCCTTTGCCGCCCTGGTCGGGCAACGCAAGGATCGCCGGCTGGTCGCCGGCTTATCAGCCGGATCCACGAGATCCGGCCGTCCATCTTGTGCGCCAAGTTGCCGTCCTCGAGCTCTTGGCAGGGAAGATCTAGAAAACAAGAACATGATAACAAGCGAGCCACGCAGCCGAAGCCGAAAGGCACAAGCTAAAATACAACTTACGCTCGTGCGCGCCCGGTCGAGGTAGCCCACGCCCGGCCTCCCGCATGTTGGCCTTGGTGATGTTGTTCACCCGCGACTTGGGCCTTGGTGAGCGCTATCTCGACGTCCGGTCGGATCAGCCGGCCGGACATAAGCCCGATCTTGTGGACACGGCCCTGAGCGGGATCACCCGCGCTCCACGTAGGTGCAGAAGGTCCCGGCGCTCAGCCGGCCCTCATTGACGCACTCCCCGAAATCCCAAGGAGGTTGACCTCCGCGTCCGGATCCGGCGACGTTGTGACCCCAGCTTGAGCCGGTGGTCGGAGGAGCCGGATCGTACTCCGCAGGTTGATCCGGTCGAGGCGGGTTGGCGTTCTTCACGTAGAAGAACGACATCCGTTCTTCACCGAGTCGACAGTCGGTATTTTCGAAGAGCGAGCCGGCGGGATAGATGGAGGCGCACCGCAGTCCTCGGCGGCCCGGGTCATGCGACTTGAGGTAGAAGAGCCGCTCCGAGTCGACGTCCGCCACAAGCCGGCGTAGCCTCCATGAAAGCCACATAGCAACTAAGGAGGACGCACGCGCAAGGTGCAGCCAGTGCCGCAAAAACTCCAGGAATCGCCGGAAGAAGGCCGAAGCCGGCAGACCCAGCCCGCGGTCGAGATGCGCGCCGAAGACGACGCGCTCGCCAGGCTCCGGCTTGGGCTCCATCTCCGCGCCAGGCGCCCGCGTGACCACCTCCCGAGGAATCCGGCGAGGCGCACCAGGCGTTCGATGTCGTCGTCGTTCATACGAGCCCCTCCAGACCCGCTGGCGGAGGCCATTGATGAAGAAGAGGAGGAGGAAGACCAATCAAGGGCGAAAGGAGAGGAGGAACCACTCCTCACCGGAGGAGAGCGCGGCGGCGATGAGCGCAGCGTCGAGCCGCGGGGCCCCGTGGCGCCGGCTAGGCGTGCGGACGGCTGCCGAACGGCGGAGAACTCCGCCGCGAAGGTCGCCGGGGTTCGCCAGAGATCACCGGAGAAGAATCGACGGCGCGCGAGAGCGTTCGGGCGAAGAGAGCGAGAAAGAGAAGAGGCAAAGGCGCAAGGAAGAAGAAGGCTGCCTCGGTACCGCGCGGGGGCATTTATAGCCGTCCCGCGCGCCCGTTACGCAGCCACGTGGCGATCGTGGGCCACGATGGGATTAACGCCGAAACCGCCCCACACGACGCCGGCAGCAGAAACGGTCGCCCACTTCGCCCACGACCGCAAAATCCGGAAGGGGACAGTGATGTGACCATACGAACGACCGCCGACGGCCGTCGAACGGTCAAGTCGGGCGCGGGACTCGAGGCGGCGGAGTTGCCGGCACCCGAGCCGGAGCCGGACGATAAAATCGACCCGGCCCCAAGCGGAAGCGTCTTCAACACTTAAGAAAAGTGAAAACGACAGGTGAAAAAGGCGTCCGGCTGGAGGAAGCGGACGGGGCGAGCGGATGAGGGCGGCCACTGAATGAAAATTCTCGGCCCCTCCAGGAGCCGTCGAAACAAGCGAGAGATGTATAAAGCCAGGGAAACCTGCCTAGGTCCCTCTTAACGCAGGACCTTGCCGGGGCGTCGGGGGGAAGACCCCGGTAGGGCAATGGACGCGGAGCGCGGCTCGAGACGGCCGTCGCGGCAAAGGCCACCGAGGAGCAGTCGGAGCCGGCCGCCGCTGCCTCGGAGCCGCCGGCTCTAAGTTCTAGTCGGCCTGGCTGCGGCCTTCACGTGGCCGGGCCGGCTTCTACAAGCCATATCCGGGGGTTTGTACCTCGGACCGACTCGAGGTGGCGAGCCTTGCACAGAGGGAACCGGGTAGGTGAGCCGGGTTCAAAGGTCCACGCCGACCTCATCTCCCAGTACGGGCACCGTAGAACAGTGCCACGCGCCGACAACCATCATGGCGTACGTCGAGCCGTACGCGCTACGAGCATGATGACGACAACGACAGCACCTCCACGCCGCGCCGACTGAGCAGGCGGATGGGACGTGCCACTACGCTCAACGGCTCCGTCGGCGCCTCGGGAAGGACGGGGCCGGCCGGCCCATGCGCCACTAGACTCTAGGGACTTATATGTAAAGTCCGGTATAAGCCGGGCTACCCCTCGTGCGGGGGAGGATCGATCGGTTGCCATTCACTAGTCTTAGAGCTGCCTGAGAGAGAGAGACCCGTCTACCTTAGCCTCCCGGGGCAGCCGGATATCAAGGAGCACCATTGTACTGTGTGTTCATCTTATACACTCATAGCAGAGTAGAGGTGTTACCTCCAGCGGAGGGCCTCGAACCTGGGTACGTCGCCGTGTCGCTCATGCCCATACCTGCTTCCGGATACCGCCGTGAGACCACTAGGAACCACCGCGATTAGCCACCCTATGGCATATGTCATGACGATACCACGACACCCACCATTTGTCTTGCTCACTAACATCAAGAAGAGGAAGGCTAGGCTTTGAGTTATAGCGGGTGCTAAAAGATGAGTGAAATTATGTTGGGTCAGTAGGCTTTTGTAAATCCGGTCACCCATGCATTGAGTAACAGTATAATGGAACAAGTTAGGAGCCCTCTCAGCGAATTGAAGTTGTCAGCCGTCCGATCCTTCTATTGACTGTTTTGGATCGTTAGTTAGCCACACTTGGGATCGCTGGTCTTGCTAAGCGTCACTGGGAGACTTTACGGTCCAGTTCCATGTGTCCCGTGCGGGTCACCATTGCTGGGCTGCTGCTCCAGAAATCGACCAGGAGGCCTTATCGTGCAGTGGGCTAATTTGATTGCTTGCTAATTTGTTGATGGGCTATTTGCTCTGAAAAGTTGTTTTCATGGCCTCTTCAGCACCTTCTTTCCTTGTTACGGGCCCCGAATCATCATTGAGTACGGTGAGACCCCTGTAGGCTGCAGCTCCTCCTTCCTTGCAAAGCAACAAATCGTGAGATCGATAGGCGATAGCGGCGGAGTAATAATGAAGAGGAAGTTCGTCCAGCGGAGTAATAATGAAGGGGAAATCGTGAGCTCGATAGCGGCGGAGCAATAACTCAGAGTTGAGGTACGTTACTTCCTGCCGCCTCCATATATGGTGTGTGCCTGCAGCTTCCTCCCTTTCATCCCAGTAGTGCCCTTGCCCTCCGTCGGGTCGTCCCTTCAACAGCCATGGCTCGTGGTTGTGTGGTTGACTTAGCTGTGTGTCCTCGAATGCATTTTGTTTGTTATTGCCGTTGTGTTACTCAGGCAGATTATTTGATGTTCTTGTTTCAGGAATTGTCGGTCTAACAAATGCAAATCGCTCACTGGGGCTGGATATGGCGCGGGGGTTTCAAGGTGTTGTGGCCTTGTGGTGCAGCCTCTCGATTCCCCTTATACAGCTCCTCAAATCGATCCGTCTCCCTGGTCCGTTCAGTTTCTATCTTTTTCCCCCTCCTTTGTTCCCTTAGTATTGTTGGCTCTAGCGGCAGGATCAGCGGCTGGGCATGGACACCTCCGGCCTTATGGCGCTCCAGCGTCCGTTGGAAGTTGATGCAGGTGACGCGCCAAATCCAGCCCGCCCGTATCTCCAAGATGAGGGTAAATCAATGATCACAACTCTAATATTTGTTGGGAATTAGGAATTTTTGTGTTTACTCAATCTGGTGGTGGATTGGTTTCTGTTGGGGTTTGAAAGGAGAAGGATATTCTAGCTGTGACACAGAGACCTGGACCATTGTGCAACATGTGTAATTCCGTCAGTTGGTAAGATTACCCAGTGGGCCATGTCGATCTTCCTGGAAAAGTACTGTTCCTACCTTTTTTTCAACCATTTTGATGATTTATTATTAGTCTAAATCTTCAGTCAACAGTTCTACGTGACTTCATACATCATATATAGAGTTTTACTTTGAACTGTGCAGAGGCTACTCAATTGTATACACATTAGATGAGACACTTACTCATGCGAGCATGCCATAGCTAGGAGTATGTTTCTTTTGTCGTACATAGAAAACTGCCGCTCAGTTTAGCTTGGGAAGCTGCATAAGCATGTGTAATATCATATAACTGCTGGCTCAAACATGACACTAAGGTAGTGACATTCATGTTTTTGAATATTAATTTAGGATGGCGAAATTTAAGCTACGTAATTTCATAAGATTTGCAGTGATAGGCTTTTGTGATATTTATGGTCAGTGGTCACACCAAGAACTCAGAATATATGACTGTATCCAAGATGATGGTAAATCAATTATCACAACTCTAATATATGCTGCAATTCATGGTACATTGACCTAAGGATAAATCTTGTTCTTGTTTTCTTCGGTATTTTCTCGTTTTAAAACAACACAATACTGAAACCAAATGATGACTGGTGATATATCAGTTGGTAGGGATGAATTTACTACTATTCAGTTGCAGCGAGGTTCTGATATGCTGTAGAACTGATGAAGAAGTTCTAGAACTTGTGAAAGAGAAACATGTTTTCGCAGCGGAAGATAATCATCAAATCCAATCAAACAATGTAACACATGAACCTCCTTTGAATAGGTTGTGTTCTTCCAATATGTGCTCCTGTTGTGTCAGCTGGAAGAGCTTAGTTTTTTTTCTCGGTTTCACTAGAATTTTGCGGTTCCCAATGTGGTATATTTAAGAACTATTTACTGAAATTTTATTTTTTGTCAGGTGACATAGATATGGTTTTGGTGCCCAAGATTTCCCATATAGCTGTTTGCAGTTGCACTGTGCCGAAGATACTAAAGAGGAGCAGTCAGAGGTAACAATTCAGTGTATGAACCATCAACTACGGAGTACTAAATTTGGCTGAGAAAAAAAAATCAAAGAAGCTAAACTAAAATAATTGTGAATGCATTTCAGTACAAATAATCCTTGGTACTGAACCAGATTGTTTGGTCGGTATTAGCTATCATTATATTTTGCTGATGGTGACCTAATTTCTCCTTTTTTACCTTAGTTCACCAGGACTCCTGTTAGAACAACCATTTTATGAGAGCATCTCCAGCCGCGTCCCCCAAACCGTCCCCCAAACCGCGCCGGATTGAGCGTTTGGGGGACGTGTTTTGTTCGTGCCGCGTTTGGGGACGTCGCTCCCCAGCCGCGTCCCCCAAACGCCGCCCCCAAACATTTAAAATAATTTTTTTGGCATTTTTATTTCAATTTCCACAAACTAATACATAATTGGGAACGTGGTTTACACGAAGACATAGTTTGGAACATGGTTTTCCACAAACTAATACATAGTTTGAACCATGGTGGACACAAATATAAAATATTGCAAAAAACTAAACCTAACTAGGCCGTGCATCGAAGGTTTCCTGTGTTCGCTGCTAAGAAACAACACTCCAGGGCACACCCAGTCACCTAAACTGGAAAATCCAGCGGGAGGATGGTGCCCTTGTTGGTTCTACCGATGAGGCGAACAGGCGAAACCTCCGTGCACGTATTCGCTGAAGAAACAACACGTCGTCCTCCGAGTCGGTGCTGTCGTCGTGGGAGTCCCTGTCGACGTGGTAGTCCCGGCGGCAGCGCCTCTCGTCGAAGACCTTGATGCTCATGTCCCTGTTGCCGAAGTAGGAGAACACGAGGATGAAGCCGGCTTCGAGGCTGTGGTGGCGCGCGAACTTCTCCCAGCCGATGTTGAGGTACATCTTGCCGCGCCGTCGTAGATCACGTCGACGATCCACGGCAGTAGCCGCACGAATGCTCTCGCAGATGCATCGCGCGGGCGTACGCCGCCGACGTACTCGGCGAAGGAGTCCGGCAGCCTCTCGGATGCCGCGCGGGTCGCCCTTGAGGACGTGGACGAACTCGAACAGACGTCCGGCTCCACGTCCATCTCCGACGATGAAGACGACGGCGCGGGAGGCGACGACGGCGAGCGTTCAGCTATGCCGCGGCCACGACCACGACCACGACCACGACCACGGCCGCGGCCGCGAGGTCGGCCTCCGCCTCTAGACATAGCGGCGAGTCTTGTTGAGAGATGGTGGCGGCTAGGGTTTGGGAGAGAGGCGCTAGGGTTTGTGTGAGAGGGACCCCGAGAGGCGCCCTTTTATAGGCCGGAGGGGGGCGGATGAGCGGTGGCGCTCATTACGCCGGCACGCAGAGCTAGGCGCGACGGGACGCGTCGCTGCGCCTCTCGGGAACCGCACCGTCGCTGCTCGCACCGTCGCTGCGCGCCAATAACTTCCGTCGCGAGGTAGGCGACGGTTAGGTTAAAATTAATTGTGCCGCCGACGGGTCGGCCCCGCCACCCCCGCCTCGTTGTTGTCCGGCGTCCCGGAGCGTCCCGTGGGACGGGGACGGGCTCGGGCGCGGACACCGTATCGCGCGCCAAAAAAGGGCTTTGGGGGACGCGGCTGGAACGCTTTTTTGGTCCGGCGCGCCCCAAATCCCTTTGGGGGACGGTTTGGGGGACGCGACTGGAGATGCTCTGACGCATAGTATTTGCGTAAACCCATTATTTGGAGGGATTGCTGTTAATATTTTTGTTTATGACTTAAAATAGATGTGCGCGACAACGTGCATGTTGCATAATTGATAGCCTTCATATGAATGTGTCCTCCTGGCAGCAAAATTGTTGTTGTTAGCCCTTTCTTAATTTAGTTCCATTAATAGTAATTAACCATTGCTCTATTTTCAGATGAAGAATAGTTTGGTAGAGTTTCGTGGCCCATAAAGATCTTTTCATGTCCAGATTAATGGAAGTCATTTGTGTAGGTCTCAAAAGTGTGCCTATGTAGAGAACGAGGCAACCACCCACTTATAATCCAATTTGCTAACCTTTGATCCTTGGTTATATTTGAAGTCTTCATTACAAAAAAAAATCAGTTACATCTTTGTTGCGTTCTTTTCTTTGTCTATACCTTCATCTCTTGGCAAAGCAGTTATAAATTACATATACGCATATGTTCTGTACAAAAGAAAACTTTTTTTTTGAAACGAGGCAAAAGACTTGCCATTTTCATTAATAGAGCAGAAGTACAGATGTTGACCAGTTTATTAGTGGGAAACCGGCCGAAAACCGGCACAAAGCCACCCTGGCAACCCACAAAAGCTACACACACCACCGAAGAGAGAGTCGCAGCCGAGGTTGCCCACCAATGTCATCGTCATCACCCTGTGGCGACTCCGACTTCACCAAGAAACAACCACCAAAGGAGACCTCACCGAATCGGCACCACATAGCTCAAGTCAGCCTATGCCCAAACAGGTGACTCCTCACACAGAGACAGGCAGCTCCGACTCTGAGGCGAGCTTTGAAGAGGAGATGCGCAAGACCCACGCCGAAGAAGAGCTTCACCACCGGACCGCCCTTGCAGGTCATCGTACGCTGCGCAGAAGAAGAAACTTGAACGAACATAGCAGCTCCGACTTCACGGCAGGGGAAGGCTAGCACGAAGACACTCGGACACGCCGGAAGCCGACTAACAAGGTCTTGCCGCGACCAAACCATCGCCCATCCACGCCATCGTTGCCACACAAGACGCTGCACGACACACTCACATCACCGGCCACCAGCCGCGATGCCGTGCAAGTCCAGCCCAGGGAAAGCACGCAGGGGGACTCGATCTTCAAGACGACGCCCTCAAGAGGGGATGCGACGTGAAGCGACGCCGTCGTCCGGCCCTGCACCGCAAGGCCTAGGATTTCACTTGAAGATGAGCGCCGAGGTTGAGGGAAAAGGAGAGCTCCACGACAACCCTCCAAGAAGGAAAGCGACGTCCGCGGCCACAGGGCCGTCGACCTGCAAACCCGCTGGCCCAAGCACCTCCAACGCGACGGCGGCGCCACCGTCCCGCAGGAGCCACCAACCTCGCTGCCGATAGAGTCGGCAGGTCAGATCTCGGCGCAGACCAGATCTGACGCCCACAGCGCCAGCTCGAACGCAGCGACCGCGGACACCTCCAGACGGCCGGACACCACCAGGAACAGGAGGGAAGGCTGCCACCCCGCCCCGACGCACCGAGCAAAGCCGGCGTCACCTCGCCGGGCGGATGGCCGAGCCATCAGCCAGGGAGGCGCTGCAGGGGCAGCGACACGAGCGCGAGACAGAGGGGACCGCCGATGGCCGCCGCAGCAACCTGAGCACCGGGGGCCGAGCCTCCCCCGCCAGGATCCTCGCCGCCGAGATCGGCGCTGCACGCGCGAGCGGAGAGGCCCCACCGCCGCCGTCCACCGCACGGGCTTCGCCCGACGGTTTCCTCCGGCGGCGACGCGGCGAGAGGGGCTACAGGGAGGGGGGCTGCGGCGCGGTGGGGCTAGGGTTTGCCCCGAGCCGTCGCGAGAGAGGAGCGACGCGGGGGTCGGGAGGAGGGAGTTGTATTTCTTCCCACTGTAAGTCTGATGCTATTTAAAAAAGAAAACTTGTGGCAAACTAATAGCCAGCTAATGAATATGCTATGTGGAATTGAGAAGCTACTAAACCCTATTATTAATTATTGCTTCAGTTCTTATTTTTATGCATTTGGAAAATCAATACTTTGTTCCTTTATTAGAGATAGTAATTTGTGCGATGTTAAATATTCATGCCTTTGAACTGTTCTTATTTTTGTTTTTGAAGTGCTCAAAATCGTCTTGCCAACTAGAGTGCTTCAGGAGGGTGACAATGCAAATAAATACTTAAATGTAGTTATGTGTGAGCTCAATCTTGATGTTATGCATACTGGTTTCTTCGATAAGGCATAGGTACTTTTTGAGACTACATAGCTCTTTTGAGCCTTGCCTGTTCTTTGAAGTGCTACCATCACCATCGATACTTTGAATTTGGAACCAAAGCAGGCTCCATTAGTGCGGCAGGAATGGATAGAGTATGTCCATGAATCATCATATGGAATTTATATTTATTGCATTATGTTAATTCTGAATGAACGGGAAATAAAGTGGCGTGCCAAAATGCTGATAAGTTTATGTTCTCTTCAATTCATTTCTTCTAACCATAAACCATGCATGTTTAGTGCATTCGCACATTTATCTTTGGCATATAAGTAGCTGTCTATCTAAATTCTCTAATTATTTTACATTACTCGTGTTCTGACTTTGTTTCTACCCCATTCTTTTGCAACATACAGCCACTCCATATCTAGGTAAGTGTACACCTTTTTGGGTTTGTATTTTGGACAATTGTATGGGACTCTCAATACATATGCAGAAGTCAAAGATCATATTGACATGCCACATATGCTTGTAGGTGGATTTCTTAAATCTGTTTTATACTAGACGAAGTAACCATTTGGTTTTGTGAAGATTTTGTACACATGAAGTTTGAAGTCTCTATTTCTGTCTTTGCATGATATATTTTTGGTAACGCAGTCGAAGTGCTTGCTTTTCAATCAAATATGAGGTCTTACCTTCTCCAATGTTAAAATAGTATGCTGACCAATTTGAGAGTAGGGACTGCCATCCAAGGATGGCGTTCTGGCTCCAGGATGCATTTGCCTCTCGGGTGATAAAACACTGAAGATGTTGGAAACAGTTCAATAACAAATATGAAGTTTTATAAGATAAATGTTTTTATTTTGCATGCATGTAAAGTTTCATGAAAAAAAAACATGGCGTGCTCTAGGCAAAATAAGCAAACCCAAAATAATCTAAAAGAACAAATCCCAACTCTCTAAATGTTTGGACGAATTTTTTAGTGCTTATATTGTCTTAGATTTGAGGAAAATTTAGATGAGCAGATGGAACATAACATGAACCTGTGTATTTTTTTTCCAGATGTTTCTACAATAATAACGCCATATTTCACCAGGAACACATGCTTGCTTGTTACTTTGAATTACTGTTGTTATCCTAGATTGTTAAGGATTGTGCTAATATGTATGTTTCTTAATCCTTAATCAGTTGTTTCAACCGTTATAATTTTGATACTCACCTAAATATGGACGGGCGCGGCAACGCGCGCTTTTATGGTCTAGTGTTCATGTAAAACTTCATTGTCTGCCCTCATTTAAAGAAAAAAAATCAGACGAAGATACGACTGAAAAAATTACGGCACATCATTATGGAGGTGTTATCTACTCCCTTCTTCCCATGAAACTTGTCACAGATTAATTTAAATTTCGATGTATCCTAGACACTAAATAGTATCTAGATACATCTAGATTTTAATAACCTTTTGACATGTTTCATGAGATCGGAGGGAGCATTTCCCAAGTGCCCCTCTTCTGCCATTAGAAATGCTGACACAAATGGGAAGGCGACAAGGTGCATTCGTTAGTAGGCAAACCGGTGTCCGGCCGCTACATTTCATTGCAGTGGCCCTAAGTTGAGTGTGCACGGCAACGCAACCTAACCAACACTTTCGTGTGCCAAGCCAAGGCACACATATATCTGCACCGTATAAAGGCTGATCCAAGAGAAAAAAAAAGTAGATCGTTACCATTCCCCAACTCGTGCATCGCCAGCAGCATGCATTCGTCGCCGGCCTATCGCATTGATCCGCACCGGCAGCCAACCCGACACATCCTAAAGACATGTTCCCGCGCTCCACGAGCACTCTCGATCACACACTTGGCGATCGAGCACTATATAAACGCATCTGCGCTTGCATGTTCAAGCAGATATAGTGTACGTAGCTCGATCGATCGACATGGCTTCCTCCCCTGGCATATGGTCGGCGATCACCGCAGTTCTGCTCATGCGCGGCCTGTTCGCCGCCTTTCCTGCGGCGTCGAGCGGCCACGTCGACGCCGGTGACATGCTGATGATGAACAGGTTCCTCCAGTGGCAGGCGACGCACAACCGGTCGTACCTGAGCGCGGAGGAGCGGCTGCGGCGCTTCGAGGTGTACCGCAACAACGTGGAGTACATTGAGGCCACCAACCGGCGCGGCGACCTCACCTACGAGCTCGGCGAGAACGAGTTCGCCGACCTCACCCAGGACGAGTTCCTGGCCAGGTACGGGTCTTCTTACTCTTACGACGGAGGATATCGCGGTGATGATGGCACGGACTCGGTCATCACGACGACCGCCGGTGGTAGCGGCGACGGTGATCACATGTGGTCGTCTGGCGCTGGCGGCGACAAGCCTCCACCTCCGCCCAGCGTGGACTGGCGGGCCAAGGGCGCCGTGGTGCCGCCCAAGTCCCAGAGCTCGTCATGCTGTACGTGAACTAACATGACCTCATCGATCTCTTTTGCTTCTCCTTTAAATAATTTGAACGTATGCATGCAGCGAGCTGCTGGGCGTTCGTGACGGTGGCGACGATCGAGACGCTGCACTGGATCAAGACGGGGAGGCTCGTGTCGCTGTCGGAGCAGCAGCTGGTGGACTGCGACATGTACGACGGCGGCTGCAACCTGGGGTCCTACCACAGGGGCTACAAGTGGGTGGTGGAGAACGGCGGCCTCACCACGGAGGCGGAGTACCCGTACCGGGCGGTGCGAGGCCCCTGCAACCGCGCCAAGTCCGCGCGCATCGCCGCCAAGATCACCGGGCAGGGGGCCATCCCGCCGAGGAACGAGCTGATCATGCAGCGCGCCGTGGCCGGGCAGCCGGTCGGCGTGGCCATCGAGGTGGGCAGCGGCATGCAGTTCTACCGGAGCGGCGTCTACTCGGGCCCCTGCGGGACGCGGCTGGCGCACGCCGTCACCGTCGTCGGCTATGGCACCGACCCCTCCACCGGGGCCAAGTACTGGATCGTCAAGAACTCGTGGGGACAGACTTGGGGCGAGCAAGGCTACATCCGCATGCGCCGCGACGTCGGCGGCCCCGGGATATGCGGCATCGCGCTCGACGTCGCCTACCCGTACTAGCGGCGTACATACTCCAGATACCATGCCCTCTGTGGCGTACGGCGTACCGCCGCATATCTACCTCTAGTATCCACATCCCTCGATTACATCGCGAGGGCGCGGTGCCCCGCCGCGTCACGCGCTCGACGTCGCCTACCTGATCATGCGTACGTTCCGAGCTGAGTAAGCTCGTGTACACAGCAGCATCTACCTTTACTCGTGCATTTGTAAACTGTGATGTCCTACCTACCTATCAGGCTATTATATGTGGTGTGTCTACGTGAAACAATATACCGTATTTATCATGTTCTGTTGTTAGACTTTTTTTTTTCCTTTAGTACGCTCCCTGCTCCTAACGCAAACACAACAAAGATTGAGATTGCTCCATGCCTCTTCATAATGAAACTTATGAAGGGGTACACTGAAGGGGTATAAAGTGATCTGGACTCTTTATGTGTTTGAGTTTTATGACGGAGAGATGATCATCTCTCATTTGAGCTTTTCCACTGTGAACATTTAACGCGACACTAGCGCGACCCAGTGCCATAGAAGGAACACAAATTATGGTATGGCGAAGTTGATAACTTATAGGAAAGAGTGATATCCCTAGAAGACATGAAGCTGAGCTTAGCACTTCTTCTAGCCAGAAATTTGGTTGAGTAATAGGGATATTTGTATTGACTGCGAAAATTAGCTATGACAGAGACCACACCTTCCATAATGGGAGCTCTGCCATTGGCATGAACGTAAGCACAACGAGACGTATGTGGAGCGCGACCTATGTATCATGCACCCATTTGTCATCCCTCCATTCAGCTGACGAGACGGGTGTGGCTCGTCTGCAATTGAGTTGTTACTGCATTGGTACAGTAATGAACATGATTTACCGTCCAATTGCATCCAACTGTGCTCTGAAATGCTCCTTTAATATCTTCTTGCTTAATTTCACCATGTCGCAACAGAAAAGATATCTAGCGGCGATGGTGTGGAAGGTCGATGGCTGATTGACTAATCATTCTTCTCATAGCAGACCTCGAGCATGCCATGCATTGCATCACATGCTCAACGTTCAGGCAATAATTTCACCGTTGTCTCCTGTAGTTAGGCCCCTAACCAGCATCCCGAGGCCGGGCAACACGACCTTGCTGTCCGACACGCCTTTTCTCGTGGCTACCGAGTACATGGGCTTAATTATCAATTAGCTTCCCGTTGCGCGTTGATATTCATAGGTAGTGTGGCATTGCGGCATGATACGCGTCGAGGAAGATGACGATAAGGTGGCTGGAAAGAGGAGACTAGCTAGGTCAAGTTAATTGTTGTTGCCATGTGAGCGTGGCCTCCAAATCAGTATCATGTAGGTTTTAGGGTTCCCGTCAAATCCACATAATAACGGTCCTTGACCGTCCACCAAGGACAACTACATATCGAAACATGCATGCGTTACGGGTCTGATTGGGCGTTAAGGCGATGGTTTCCGCATCAGTGGCAAGTACTGAAAATTAAGATGTAATTCGGATGTAGAATTTTCTCCCGGTCATTTTGATATATTGTGTGTTTTTTCGAGTTCGTATGCAACCAGGAATCCAGTTTGATGATTTTGCAACGCAATTTTGCAAAAAAATATGAAATTCATGTTTGTTAATTCTCAGTGGTACTAGATGTCATAATACATGGGCACCTCGAAGGATTTTATTTTTTTAAATTTCTCACTTGGATGCACCAGATCCGCGATAATAAATCACATCAAATTGGAGAAGAGACATAACTATACCAGAGATCCCAATGTCGTATCCAAACATGAACCCACATGTAGCAGCGATTATTCCACGGATCCATACATACCATGTAATCTTTGCCTTAAATCCTTGGTGGCAGCCGGCGCTAGCCTTACCGTCTAGTGCAAAACCTCCAGCCATGTTGTTGTCGAGCGAGCAGAAGATAGTCATGTCGTGAAGACAATAAAAGCAACAAGCCTTGAGTCCACACGAATAAAATAGAGGGCAGGAGTGTGCGTTGGATGGATAAATATTACATTGGATAATGGCTGACGTGGTTACGGCTAAAGTAGGCAGTTAAAACGTCTGCAGCCAATCCACACATAGCGCTCCATCATTTATTCACACCTGAAGCAGTTACCAGGATCCCGATGGTGCTCCCGGGTGAGACCGGGCAGCATGCATGCCATGTCTCAGTTAACAAACTACTTCAAGAGTCTCTGGAGTTCGCATAGAGGAAAGATGGCAATAGTTGGGATGGATTTGGCTACTGAAGCCAGCAGAGATTTCTGTTGCCCGAGCGGTGTCTGATTGGACGTTGAGGCGATGGTTTCCACATCAGTGGCAAGTACAGAAAATTCAGATGTCATTCGGATGTAGAATTTTCTCCCGATCATTTTGATATATTGTGCGTTTTTTTTGAGTTCGTATGCAACCAGGAATCCAGTTTGATGATTAGGCAACGTAATTTTGCAAAAATAGTCAAAATTCATGTTTGTTAATTCTCAGTGGTACTAGATGACATAATACATGGGCACCTTGAAGGATTTTATTTTTTGAAATTTCTCACTTGGATGCACTAGATCCGTGATAATAAATCACATCAAATTGGAATAGAGACACAACTATAACAGAGATCCTAATGTTGTATCCAAACATGAGCCCACAGGTAGCAGCGATTATTCCACAGATCCATACATACCATGTAATCTTTGTCTTAAATCCTCGGTAGCAGCCGGCGCCGGCATTACCGTCTACTGCAAAACCTCCGGCCATGTTGATGTTGAGCGAGCAGAAGATAGTCAGGTCGTGGAGATAATGAAAGCAGCAAGCATTGAGTGCACACGAGTATATAGAGGGCATGAGTGTGCGTTGGATGTATAAATATTACATTGGATAATGGCTGAAGTGGTTAAGGCTAAAGTAGGCAGTTAAAACGTCCGCATCCAATCCACATATCGCTCTCCATGATTTATTCGCACCGGCCTGAAGCAATTACCAGTATCCCGATGGTGCTCCCGGGTGAGACCGGGAGGCATGCATGCCATGCCTCACTTAACAAACTACTTCAAGAGTCTGTGGAGTTCGCATAGAGGAAAGACATCATTAGTTGGGATGGATTTGGCTACCGAAACCACCAGCCATTCATGTTGCGCGGGAGGTGTCTGATTGGGCGTTGATGCGATGGTTTCTACATCAGTGGCAATTACTGAAAATTCAGATGTAATTCGGATGTAGAATTTTCTCTCGGTCATTTTGATATATTGTGCGTTTTTTCAAGTTCGTATGCAACCAGGAATCCAATTTGATGATTTTGCAACGCAGTTTTGCGAAAAAATTCAAAATTCATGTTTGTTAATTCTCAGTGCTACTAGATGACACAATACATGGGCACCTCGAAAGATTTTTTTTAAATTTATCACTTGGATGCAATAGATCTGTAATAATAAATCACATCAAATTGGAGAAGAGACACAACTATACTAGAGATCCCAATGTCGTATCCAAACATGTGCCCACAGGTAGCAGCAATTATTTCACAGATCTATACATACCATGTAATCTTTGCCTTAAATACTCGGTGGCACCCGGCGCTGGCCTTACCGTCTAGTGCAAAACCTCTGGCCATGTTGATGTCGAGGGAGCAAAAGATAGTCAGGCTGTGGAGACAATGAAAGCAACAAGCATTGAGTGCACACGAATATATAGAGGGCAGGATTGTGCGTTAAATGGATAAATATTATATTGGATATTGGCTGACCTGGTTAAGGCTAAAGTAGACAGTTAAAACGTCCGCAGCCAATCCACACATTGCGCTTCATCATTTATTCACACATGAAGTAGTTACCATGATCCCGATGGTGCTCCCGGGTGAGACCGGGCGGCATGCATGCCATGCCTCACTTAACAAACTACTTCAAAAGTCCGTGGAGTTCGCATGGAGGAAAGACGGCATTAGTTGGGATGGATTTGGCTACTGAAACCACCAGCGATACCTGTTGCCCGGGCGGTGTCTGATTGGGCGTTGAGGTGATGGTTTCCACATCACTGGCAAGTACTAAAAATTCAGATGTAGAATTTTCTCCCGGTCATTTTGATATATTGTGCGTTTTTCGACTTCGTATGCAACCATGAATCCAGTTTGATGATTTTGCAACGCAATTTTGCAAAAAAAAGTTGAAATTCATGTTTTTTTTATCTCAGTCGTTCTAGATGACATAATTATACATGAGCACCTCGAAAGATTTTATTCTTTGAAATTTCTCACTTGGATACACTATATCCGCGATAATAAATCACATCAAATTGGAGAAGAGACACAACTATACCAGAGATCCCAATGTCGTATCCAAACTTGAGCCCACACGTAGCACGATTATTCCACATATCCATACATAACATATAATCTTTGCCTTAAATCCTTGGTGGCAGCCGGTGCTGTCCTTACCGTCTACTGCAAAACTTTCGGCCAAGTTGATGTCGAGCGAGCAGAAGATAATCAGATCGCGGAGACAATGAAATCAACAAGCATTGAGTGCACACGAATATATAGAGGGCAGGAGTGTGCGTTAAATGGATAAATATTATATTCGATAATGGCTGACCTGGTTAAGGATAAAGTAGACAGTTAAAACATCCGCAGCCAATCCACACATTGTGCTCTATCTTTCATTCACACCTGAAGAAGTTACCAGGATCTCGATGGTGCTCCCGGGTGAGACCGGGCAGCATGCATGCCATGCCTCGCTTAACATACTACTTCAAGATTCCTTGGTGTTCGCATAGAGGAAATACGACATTAGTTGGGATGGATTTGGCTACTGAAACCACCAGCCATACATGTTGCCCGGGCGGTGTCTCACTGGACTTTGAGGCGATGGTTTCCACATGAGTGGCAAGTATTGAAAATTCAGATGTAATTCGGATGTAGGATTTCTCCTGGTCATTCTGATATATTGTGCGTTTTTTTGAGTTCGTATGCAATCAGGAATCCAGTTTGATGATTTGGCAACGCAATTTTGCAACAAAAAAAGTCGAAATTCATGTTTGTTAATTCCCGGTGGTACTAGATGACATAATACATGGGCACCTCGTAGGATTTTATTTTTTGAAATTTCCCACTTGGATGCACTAGATCCGCGATAATAAATCACATCAAATTGGAGAAGAGACACAACTATACCACAGATCCCAATGTCGTATCCAAACATGAGCCCACAGGTAGCAGCGATTATTCCATATAACCATACATACCATGTAATGTTTGCCTTAAATCATCGGTGGCAGCCGGCGTTGGCCTTACCGTCTACTGCAAAACCTCCGGCCATGTTGATGTCGAGCGAGCAGAATATAGTCAGGTCGTGGAGACAATGAAAGCAACAAGAATTGAGTGCACACGAATATATAGAGGGTAGGAGTGTGCGTTGGATGGATAAATATTACACTGGATAATGGCTGACCTTGTTAAGGCTAAAGTAGGCAGTTAAAACATCCGCATCCAATCCACACATCGCGCTCCATTATTTATTCACACTTGAAGCAGTTACCAGGATCCCGATGGTGCTCCCGAGTGTGACCGAGCGGCATGCATGGCATGCCTCACCTAACGAACTACTTCAAGAGTCCGTGGATTTCGCATAGAAGAAAGATATCATTAGTTGTGATGGATTTGGCTACTGAAACCACAGCGATTCCTGTTGTCCGGGCGGTGTCTGATTGGGCGTTGAGGCGATGGTTTCCACATCATTGGCAAGTACTGAATATTCAGATGTAATTCGGATGTAGAATTTTCTCCCGATCATTTTGATATATTGTGCTTTTTTCCGAGTTCGTATGCAAGCAGGAATCCAGTTTGATAATTTTGCAACGCAACTTTGCAACAAAAAAAAGTCGAAATTCATGTTTGTTAATTCTCGGTGGTACTAGATGACATATTACATGGGCACCTCGAAGGATTTTATTTTCTGAAATTTCTCACTTGGATGCACTAGATCCGCGATAATAAATCACATCAAATTGGAGAAGAGACACAACTATACCAAAGATCCCAATGTCGTATCAAATATGAGCCCACAGGTAGCGCGATTATTCCACAGATCCATACATACCATGTAATCTTTGCCTTAAATCCTTGGTGGCAGTCGGCACTAGCCTTACCGTCTACTGCAAAACCTTCGGCCATGTTGATGTCAAGCGAGCAGAAGATAATCAGATCGTGGAGACAATGAAAGCAACAAACATTGAGTGCACATGAATATATAGAGGCCAGGAGTGTGCGTTGAATGGATAAATATTATATTGGATAATGGATGACCTGGTTAAGGCTAAAGTAGGGAGTTAAAAAGTCCGCAGCCAATTCACACATCGTGCACCATCTTTTATTCACACCTGAAGCAGTTGCCAGGATCTCGATGGTGCTCCTGGGTGAGACCGGGCGGCATGCATGCCATCCCTCACTTAACAAACTACTTAAAGACACCGTGTAGTTCGCATAGAGCAAAGACGGCATTAGTTGGGATGGATTTGGCTACCGAAACCACCATCGATTCCTGTTGCTCGGGCGGTGTGTGATTGGGTGTTGAGGCGATGGTTTCCACATCAGTGACAAGTACTGAGAATTCAGAAGTAATTTGGATGTAGGATTTTCTCCTGGTCATTTTGATATATTGTGCGTTTTTTCGAGTTCGTATGCAACCAGGAATCTTCTAACGCAATTTTGCAAAAAAAAAGTCGAAATTCAGGTTTGTTAATTCTCAGTGGTACTAGATGACATAAAATATAGTCACCTCAAAGGATTTTATTTTTTGAAATTTCTCACTTGGATGCACTAGATCCGCGATAATAAATCACATTAAATTGGAGAAGAGACACAACTATACCACATATCCCAATGTCGTATCCAAACATTAGCCCACACGTAGCAGCGTTTATTCTAAAGATCCATACATACCATGTAATATTTGCCTTAAATCCTCGGTGGCAGTCGGCGCTGGCCTTACCTTCTACTGCAAAACCTCCGACCATATTGATGTCGAGCGAGCAGAAGATAGTCAGATCGTGGAGACAATGAAAGCAACAAGCACTGAGTGCACACGAATATATAGAGGGCAGGAGTGTGCGTTGGATGGATAAATATTACATTGAATAATAGCTGACCTGCTTAAGGCTAAAGTATACAGTTAAAACGTCTGCAGCCAATCCACACATCGTGCTCCATCTTTTATTCACACGTGAAGCAGTTACCAGGATCTCGATGGTGCTCCCGGGTGAGACCGAGCGGCATGCATGTCATGCCTCACTTAACAAACTACTTCAAGACTCCGTGGAGTTCGCCTAGAGGAAATACGACATTAGTTGGGATGGATTTCGCTACTGAAACCACCAGCCATTCCTGTTGCCCGGGCGGTGTCTAACTGGGCTTTGAGTCGATGGTTTCCACATCAATGGCAAGTATTGAAAATTCTGATGTAATTTGGATGTAGGATTTTCTCCCGGTCATTTTGATATAATGTGCATTTTTTCGATTTCGTATGCATTCAGGAATCCAGTTTGATGATTTTGCAACGCAATTTAGCAAAAAAAAGTCGAAATTTATTTTTGTTAATTCTCAGTGGTACTAGATGACATAATACATGGGCACCTCGAAGGATTTTATTTTTTGAAATTTCTTACTTGGATGCACTAGATCCGCGATAATAAATGACATCAAATTGGAGAATAGACACAACTATACCAGAGATCCCAATGTCGTATCCAAACATGAGCCCACAGGTAGCAGAGATTATTCCACGGATCCATACATACCATGTAATCTTTGCCTTAAATCATCGGTGGCAGTCGGCGTTGGTCTTACCATCTACTGCAAAACATCTGGCCATGTTGATGTCGAGCAAGCAGAAGATAGTCAGGTCGTGGAGACAATGAAAGCAACATGCATTGAGTGTACACGAATGTATAGAGGGCAGGAGTAGGAGTGTGCGTTGGATGGATAAATATTACAATGGATAATGGCTGACCTTGTTAAGGCTAAAGTAGGCAGTTAAAACGTCCGCAGTCAATCCACTCATCGCGCTCCATCATTTATCCACGCCTGAAGCAGTTACCAGGATCCCGATGGTGCTCCCGAGTGAGACCGGGCGGCATGCATGCCATGCCTCACTTAACAAAATACTTCCAAGAGTCCGTGGAGTTCGCATAGAAGAAAGACAACATTAGTTGGGATGGATTTGGCTACTGAAACCACCAACGATTCATGTTGCCCGGGCGGTGTTTGATTAGGCGTTGAGGCGATGGTTTCCATGTACATCATTGGCAAGTACTGAAAATTCAGATGTAATTTTGATGTAGAATTTTCTCCCGATCATTTTCATATATTGTGCTTTTTTCGAGTACGTATGCAACCAGGAATCCAGTTTGATAATTTTGCAACGCAATTTTGAAGAAATAAAATTCGAAATTCATGTTTATTAATTCTCAGTGGTACTAGATGACATATTACGTGGGCTCCTCGAAGGATTTTATTTTTAGAAATTTCTCACTTGGATGCACTAGATTCGCGATAATACATCACATCAAATTGGAGAAGAGACACAACTATACCAGAGATCCCAATGTCGTATCAAACATGAGCCCACAGGTAGCAGCGATTATTCCACAGATCCATACATATCATGTAATCTTTGCCTTAAACCCTCGGTGGCAGCCGGCGCTGGCCTTACCGTCTACAGCAAAACCTCCAGAAATCTTGATGTCGAGCGAGGAGAAGATAATCAGACCGTGAAGACAATGAAAGCAACAAGCATTGAGTGCACACGAATATATAGAGGGCAGGAGTGTGCGTTGAATGGATAAATATTACATTGGATAACGGCTGAGCTGGTTAAGGCTAAAGTAGGCAGTTAAAATGTCTGCAGCCAATCCACACATCGCGCACCATATTTTATTCACACCTGAAGCAGTGACCAGGATCTCGATGGAGCTCCCGAGTGAGACCGGGCGGCATGCATGCCATGCCTCACTTAACAAACTACTTCAAGACTCTGTGGAGTTCGATGGAGGAAAGACGACATTAGTTGGGATGGATTTGGCTACTGAAACCACCAGTGATTCCTGTTGCCCGGGCGGTGTCTTATTGGGCGTTGAGGCGATGGTTTCTACATCAGTGACCTAATGAAATTTCAGATGTGTTCGGATGTATGATTTTCTCCCGGTCATTTTGATATATTGTGCGTTTTTTTCGAGTTCGTATGCAACCAGGAATCCAGTTTGATGATTTTGCAACGCAATTTTGCAAAAAAATTCGAAATTCAGGTTTGTTAATTCTCAGTGGTACTAGATGACATAATACATGGACACCTCGAAGGATTTTATTTTTTCAAATTTCTCACTTGGATGCACTAGATACGCGATAATAAATCACATCAAATTGGAGAAGAGACACAACTATACCAGAGATCCCAATGTCATATCCAAACATGAGCCCACAGGTAGCGCGATTATTCCACAGATCCATACATACCTGGTAATCTTTGCCTTAAATCCTTGGTGGCAGTCGGCGCTAGCCTTACCGTCTACTGCAAAACCTTCGGCCATGTTGACGATGTCGAGCGAGCAGAAGATAATCAGATCGTGGAGACAATGAAAGCAACAAGCATTGAGTGCACACGAATATATAGAGGCCAGGAGTGTGTGTTGAATGGATAAATATTACATTGGATAATGGATGAACTGGTTAAGGCTAAAGTAGGGAGTTAAAATGTCCGCAACCAATTCACACATCGTGCACCATCTTTTATTCACACCTGAAGAAGTTGCCAGGATCTCGATGGTGCTCCTGGGTGAGACCGGGCGGCATGCATGCCATCCCTCACTTAACAAACTACTTAAAGACACCGTGGAGTTCGCATAGAGCAAAGACGGCATTAGTTGGGATGGATTTGGCTACCGAAACCACCATCGATTCCTGTTGCTCGGGCGGTGTGAGATTAGGTGTTGAGGCGGTGGTTTCCACATCAGTGAAAAGTACTGAGAATTCAGAAGTAATTTGGATGTAGGATTTTCTCCTGGTCATTTTGATATATTGTGCGTTTTTTCGAGTTCGTATGCAACCAGGAATCCAGTTTGATGATTTTGCAACGCAATTTTGCAAAAAAAGTCGAAATTCAGGTTTGTTAATTCTCAGTGGTACTAGATGACATAAAATATGGGCACCTCAAAGGATTTTATTTTTTGAAATTTCTCACTTGGATGCACTAGATCCGCGATAATAAATCACATTAAATTGGAGAAGAGACACAACTATACCACATATCCCAATGTCGTATCCAAACATGAGCCCACACGTAGCAGCGTTTATTCTACAGATCCATACATTCCATGTAATATTTGCCTTAAATCCTCGGTGGCAGTCGGCGCTGGCCTTACCTTCTACTGCAAAACCTCCGGCCATATTGATGTCGAGCGAGCAGAAGATAGTCAGATCGTGGAGACAATGAAAGCAACAAGCACTGAGTGCACACGAATATATAGAGGGCAGGAGTGTGTGTTGGATGGATAAATATTACATTGGATAATAGCTGACATGTTTAAGGCTAAAGTAGGCAGTTAAAACGTCTGCAGCCAATCCACACATCGCGCTCCATCTTTTATTCACACGTGAAGCAGTTACAAGGATCTCGATGGTGCTCCCGGGTGAGACCGAGCGGCATGCATGCCATGCCTCACTTAACAAACTACTTCAAGACTGCGTGGAGTTCGCCTAGAGGAAATACGACATTAGTTGGGATGGATTTCGCTACTGAAACCACCAGCCATTCCTGTTGCCCGGGCGGTGTCTAACTGGGCTTTGAGTCGATGGTTTCCACATCAATGGCAAGTATTGAAAATTCAGATGTAATTCGGATGTAGGATTTTCTCCCGGTCATTTTGATATATTGTGTATTTTTTCGATTTCGTATGCAATCAGGAATCCAGTTTGATGATTTTGCAACGCAATTTAGCAAAAAAAAGTCGAAATTTATTTTTGTTAATTCTCAGTGGTACTAGATGACATAATACATGGGCACCTCGAAGGATTTTATTTTTTGAAATTTCTCACTTGGATGCACTAGATCCGCGATAATAAATCACATCAAATTGGAGAATAAACACAACTATACCAGAGATCCCAATGTCGTATCCAAACATGAGCCCACAGGTAGCAGCGATTATTCCACAGATCCATACATACCATGTAATCTTTGCCTTAAATCATCGGTGGCAGTCGGCGTTGGTCTTACCATCCACTGCAAAACCTCTGGCCATGTTGATGTCGAGCAAGCAGAAGATAGTTAGGTCGTGGAGACAATGAAAGCAACAGGCATTGAGTGTACACGAATGTATAGAGGGCAGGAGTGTGCGTTGGATGGATAAATTTTACACTGGATAATGGCTGACATGGTTAAGGCTAAAGTAGGCAGTTAAAACGTCCGCAGTCAATCCACTCATCGCGCTCCATCATTTATTCACGCCTGAAGCACTTACCAGGATCCCGATGGTGCTCCCGAGTGAGACCGGGCGGCATGCATGCCATGCCTCACTTAACAAACTACTTCAAGAGTCCGTGGAGTTCGCATAGAAGAAAGACAACATTAGTTGGGATGGATTTGGCTACTGAAACCACCAGCGATTCATGTTGCCCGGGCGGTGTTTGATTAGGCGTTGAGGCGATGGTTTCCACATCATTGGCAAGTACTGAAAATTCAGATGTAATTTGGATGTAGAATTTTTTCCCGGTCATTTTCATATATTGTGCTTTTTTCGAGTACGTATGCAACCAGGAATCCAGTTTGATAATTTTGCAACGCAATTTTGAAGAAATAAAATTCGAAATTCATGTTTATTAATTCTCAGTGGTACTAGATGACATATTACGTGGGCTCCTCGAAGGATTTTATTTTTAGAAATTTCTTACTTGGATGCACTAGATTCGCGATAATAAATCACATCAAATTGCAGAAGAGACACAACTATATCAGAGATCCCAATGTCGTATCAAACATGAGCCCACAGGTAGAAGCGATTATTCCACAGATCCATACATACCATGTAATTTTTTACAACGATGAAGAGATAAGGGGCAAAGGATATTTTCCTTAAATCATCGGTGGCAGCCGGCGCTGGCCTTACCGTCTACAGCAAAATCTCCAGAAATCTTGATGTCGAGCGAGCAGAAGATAATCAGACCGTGAAGACAATGAAAGCAACAAGCATTGAGTGTACACGAATATATAGAGGGCAGGAGTGTGCGTTGAATGGATAAATATTACATTGGATAACGGTTGACCTGGTTAAGGCTAAAGTAGGCAGTTAAAATGTCTGCAGCCAATCCACACATCGCGCACCATATTTTATTCACACCTGAAGCAGTGACCAGGATCTCGATGGATCTCCCGAGTGAGACCGGGCGGCATGCATGCCATGCCTCACTTAACAAACTACTTCAAGACTCCGTGGAGTTCGATGGAGGAAAGACGGCATTAGTTGGGATGGATTTGGCTACTGAAACCACCAGCGATTCCTGTTGCCCGGGCGGTGTCTTATTGGGCGTTGAGGCGATGGTTTCTACATCAGTGACCTAATGAAATTTCAGATGTGTTCGGATGTAGGATTTTCTCCCGGTTATTTTGATATATTGTGCGTTTTTTCGAGTTCGTATGCAACCAGGGATCCAGTTTGATGATTTTGCAACGCAATTTTGCAAAAAAAATCGAAATTCAGGTTTGTTAATACTCAGTGGTACTAGATGACATAATACATGGACACCTCGAAGGATTTTATTTTTTCAAATTTCTCACTTGTATGCACTAGATCCGCGATAATAAATCACATCAAATTGGAGAAGAGACACAACTATACCAGAGATCCGAATGTCATATCCAAACATGAACCCACAGGTAGGAGCGATTATTCCACAGATCCATACATACCATGTAATCTTTGCCTTAAATCTTCGATGGCAGCCGGAGCTGGCCTTACCGTATACTGCAAAAACCTCCGGCTATGTTGATGTCGAGCGAGCACAAGATAGTCAGGTCGTGGAGACAATGAAAGCAACAATCATTGAGTGCACACGAATATATAGAGGGCAGGAGTGTGCGTTGGATGGATAAATATTACATTGGATAATGGCTGACCTTGTTAAGGCTAAAGTAGGCAGTTAAAACGTCCGCAGCCAATCCACACATCGCGCTCCATCATTTATTCACACCTAAAGTAGTTACCAGGATCCCGATGGTGCTCCCGGGTGAGACTGGGTGGCATGCATGCCATGCCTCACTTAACAAACTACTTCAAAAGTCTGTGGAGTTCGCATAGAGGAAAGACGACATTAGTTGGGATGGATTTGGTTACTGAAACCACCAGCGATTCCTGTTGCCCGGGGGTTGTCTGATTGGGCGTTGAGGTGATGGTTTCCACCTCACTAGCAAGTACTGAAAATTCAGATGTAATTCGGATGTAGAATTTTCTCCCGGTCATTTTGATATATTGTGCATTTCTTTCGAGTTCGTATGCAGCCAGGAATCCAGTTTGATGATTTGGCAACGCAATTCTGAAAAAAAAGTCGAAATTCATGTTTGTTAATTCTCAGTGGTACTAGATGACATATTAGATGGGCACCTCGAAGGATTTTATTTTTTAAAATTTCTCACTTGGATGCGCTAGATCCGCGATAATAAATCACATTAAATTGGAGAAGAGACATAACTATACCAGAGATTCCAATGGCGTATCCAAACATGAGCCCACAGGTAGCAGGGATTATTCCGCAGATCCATACATACCATGTAATCTTTGCCTTAAACCCTTGGTGGCAGCCAGCGCTGGCCTTACCGTCTACTGCAAAACCTCCGACCATGTTGATATCGAGAGAGCAGAAGATAGTCAGGCCGTGGAGACAATGAAAGCAACAAGCATTGAGTGCACACGAGTATATAGAGGGCAGGAGTGTGCGTTGGATGGATAAACATTACATTGGATAATGGCTGACCTGGTTAAGGCTAAAGTAGGCGCTTAAAACGTCTGCAGCCAATCCACACATCCTGCTCCATCTTTTATTCACACCTGAAGAAGTTACCAGGATCTCGATGGTGCTCCCGGGTGAGACCGGGCGGCATGCATGCCATGCCTCACTTAACAAACTACTTCAAGAGTCCGTGGAGTTTGCATAGAGGAAATACGGCATTAGTTGGGATGGATTTGGCTACTGAAGCGATTCTTGTTGCCCGAGCGGTGTCTGATTGGGTGTTGAGGCGATGGTTTCCACATCAGTGGCAAGTACTAAAAATTCCGACGTAATTCAGATGTAGAATTTTCTCCCGATCATTTTGATATGTTGTGCGTTTTTTTTCGAGTTCGTATGTAACCAGGAATCCAGTTTGATGATTTTGCAACGGAATTTTGCAAAAAAAAGTCGAAATTCATGTTTGTTAATTCTCAGTGTCACTAGATGACATAATACATGGGCACCTCGAATGATTTTATTTTTTGAAATTTCTCACTTGGATGCACTAGATCCGCGATAGTAAATCACATTAAATTGGAGAAGAGACACAACTATACCAGAGATCCCAATGTCGTATCCAAGCATAAACCCACAGGTAGCAGCGATTATTCCACGGATCCATACATACCATGTAATCTTTGCGTTAAATCCTCGGTGGCAGTCGGCGCTGGTCTTACCGTCTACTGCAAAAACCTCCGACCATGTTGATGTCGAGCGAGGAGAAGATATTCAGGCCGTGGAGATAATGAAAGCAACAAGCATTGAGTGCATACGAATATATAGAGTGCAGGAGTGTCGTTGAATGGATAAATATTACATTGGATAATGCCTGGCCTAGTTAAGGCTAAAGTAGGCAGTTAAAATGTCCGCAGCCAATCCACACATCACGCTCCTGTTGGAGATATTCCCAAGAGGCAATAATAAATGGTTATTATATATCTTTGTGTTTATGATAATGTTTATATACCATGCTATAATTGTATTAACCGAAACATTGATACATGTGTGATATGTAAACAACAAAGAGTCCCTAGTAAGCCTCTTAACTAGCTTGTTGATTAATAGATGATTAGTTTCATAATCATGAACATTGGATGTTATTAATAACAAGGTTATATCATTAATATGAATGATGTAATGGACACACCCAAATAAGCGTAGCATAAGATCACGTCATTAAGTTATTTGCTATAAGCTTTCGATACATAGTTACCTAGTCCTTATGACCATGAGATCATGTAAATCACTTATACCGGAAAGGTACTTTGATTACATCAAACGCCACTGCGTAAATGGGTGGTTATAAAGGTGGGATTAAGTATCCGGAAAGTATGAGTTGAGGCATATGGATCAATAATGGGATTTGTCCATCCCGATGACGGATAGATATACTCTGGGCCCTCTCGGTGGAATGTCGTCTAATGTCTTGCAAGCATATGAATAAGTTCATAAGAGACCACATACCACGGTACGAGTAAAGAGTACTTGTCGGAGACGAGGTTGAACAAGGTATAGAGTGATACCGATGATCAAACCTCGGACAAGTAAAATATCGCATGACAAAGGGAATTGGTATCGTATGTGGATGGTTCATTCGATCACTAAGTCATCGTTGAATATGTGGGAGCCATTATGGATCTCCAGATCCCGCTATTGGTTATTGGTCGGAGTGAGTACTCAACCATGTCCGCATAGTTCACGAACCGTAGGTGACACACTTAAAGTTGGATGTTGAAATGGTAGAACTTGAATATGGAATGGAGTTCGAATATTTGTTCGGAGTCCCGGATGAGATCCCGGACATCACGAGGAGTTCCGGAATAGTCCGGAGAATAAGATTCATATATAGGATGTCATTTTATGTGTTTGAAAATGATTCGAAGGTTCTATGGAAGGTTCTAGAAGGTTCTAGAAAGTCCGGAAGAAACCGCTAAGGAAGGAGGAGTCCCGGAGGGACTCCACCTCCCATGGCCAGCCCACCCTAGGGGGAGGAGTCCCAAGTGGACTCCCCAAGGGGGCCCACCCCCTCACATGGAAGGGGAATCCCACCTCAATGGGATTCCCACCTTGGGTAGGTTTCCCTATCACATGGAAGGTTTTGGGTTCGGTCTTATTCGAGACTTGTAGTCCAACACTTGGGGCATCCACCTATATAATGAGGAGCCAAGGGGAGGGGGCCGGCCACCCAAACAACCACCAAGGTGGCCGCACCCCTTGAGGCCGGCGCCCCCTCTCCCAAACCCTAGCGGCTCTCTCTCCTCCACCACATCCCGCACGCTAGCGAAGCTCCGCCGGATTCTCCACCACCACCGACACCACGTCGTCGTGCCGTCGGATTCAAGAGAGCACTACTTCCGCTGCCGCTGAACGGGAGGTGGACGTCGTCTTCATCAACAACCGAACGTGTGACCGAGTACGGAGGTGCTGCCCGTTCGTGGCGCCGTGATCAAGATCTTCTACGCGCTTGCAAGCGGCAAGTGATCGTCTACCGCAGCAACAAGAGCCTCATCTTGTAGGCTTTGGAATCTCTTCAAGGGTGAGACTCGATAATCCCCTCGTTGCTACCGTCTTCAGATTGCATCTTAGCTTGATTGCGTGTTCGCGGTAGGAAATTTTTGTTTTTGCTACGTTATCCTACAGTGGTATCAGAGCGTGTCTATGCATAGATGGTTGCACGAGTAGAACACAATTGTTTTGTGGGCGTTGATGCTTTGTTGTCTTTAGTCGAGTACTTTGCATCTTGTGGCATGGTGGGATAAAGCGGCTCGGGCTAACTTTACATGACCGCGTTCATGAGACTTGCTCCACGTTCGACATGCAACTTGTATTGCATAAGAGGCTTTGCGGGTGTCTGTCTCTCCCACCATAGTGAAGATTCGATTTACTCTTTCTATTGACAACACTAGTATCACCGTTGTGGTTCATGTTCGTAGGTAGATTAGATCTTACTCGAAACCCTAAACCACGTAAAATATGCAAACCAAATTAGAGACGTCTAACTTGTTTTTGCAGGGTTTGGTGATGTGATATGACCATGATGTGATGATGAATATGTATGAGATGATGATTATTGTATTGTGGCAACCGGCAGGAGCCTTATGGTTGTCTTTAAATTTCATGTTGAGTAGTATTTCAAAGTAGTTGTAATAGTTGCTACATGAGGTGAACAACCATGAAGACGGCGCAATGGACCTTGACGCTACGCCGACGATGATGGAGATCATGCCCGTTGATGATGGAGATCATGTCCGTGCTTTGGAGATGAAGATCGAAGGCGCAAAGACTAAAGGGCTATATCATATCACATATGAATTGCATGTGATGTTAATCCTTTATGCATCTTATTTTGCTTAGAACGCGACGGTAGCATTATAAGATGATCCCTCACATTAATATCAAGATAATAAAGTGTTCTCCCTCGTATGCACCGTTGATATAGTTCGTCGTTTCGAAGCATCTCGTGATGATCGGATGTGATAGACTCAACGTTCACATACAATGGGTGTAAGCCATGTTGCACACGCGGAATACTGGTTGCTTGACGAGCCTAGCATGTACAGACATGGCTGGGACAACGGAAACCGAAAGGTTGAACACGAGTCATATGGATGATATGATCAACATGTTGATGTTCACCATTGAAGCTACATCATCTCACGTGATGATCGGTTTTGGTGTAGTGGATGTGGATCGTGTACCACTTAACAACTATGATGTTGTATTAAGTGGGAGTTCATTAGTAATTAGATTAAAACTTGAACTAATTATCATAAACATAGTCTGAGTAGTATTTTGAATTAATTTGTAGTATTGGCATCCGTTTTTCTACCAATCGCTAGTCTTGTTATTGAGATAGAAATACTGTTAAAATCTGAAAATAAACTTTACGGACTGGTACCGTATTGTTAAAGAATCAAGAAATGATTAAGTCCTATTGCAAAATTTTAGTAAACCTCACATTGTTGATTCAAAGAGCTATGTTTTCAATTAGTACCTAAAGTCATCTTGTCTCCGTGAAACTTGAAGTTCAAATCTGTTTGAAAAGTAAGGAGCTGGAAATTTTAGTTTTCAGAAATAATCAAAGGTATGAGATATATGTGATATCTAAAACCTTATTGCAAGATGATAGAATATAATTTGGTGAGACTACATAAACTCATAAGTTTTATGGGAATGTACGAAGGTTGAAGACGCAAGGCGTCCCAATCCTCCAACTATTGGGGCACTAACAATATTCGCATATCCATGAAATGATCGTCCTTAGTATGCACTGTTGCTAAGACTCGTCGTTTCGAAGCATCTCGTGATGATCGGGTGTCATAGATTCCACGAGTGCATACACCGGGCACAAACCAGATTTGCACATGCGAATACTGAGGTTAAACTTTACGAGCCTAACATGTACAGACATGGTCTTGGAAAGTCATCATGAATTGATGGATAAAATTATGAATGAAATTGTTCATCATATTACAAAGTTACTAATAGTGAAATCTGCACACTTGTCATATGATGATCAACTTCAGAACCTCAAGGTTATTGGTATTTGACCAACAAACCTAGAAGTTATTGATGTTGAAGTGTTTTTCTGAATAATGAGGAAATCTAAAAGAGAAACTACAAAAGATTTTTGGCAGAAAGAAAGAAAGAAAAGACTAGAAAGTCTAGTTCAGGTGTATATAAATGATATGTTATGGTTGTATTCCTAGTTTGATCACACAATGAAATTCTTGGTATTAGTACCATATTGGTTGGTATGAAGTGTCATACAAAACAACACAATACAGGAATACAATGGCCTAAGTGACTGACAAGGAATATGATAGAAATACACTTCTGGAACAAAAATAAAGTGTTATTATGTCCGTCGTTGGCATTCTATCTAGCCCTTAGAATTTATAATAAAGAACTTAATAATTGTTATTTTGCTCTGGTCAAATGAAAACAATGAGTTGTTCAAATTATGACATTACTCCATATACGATGGATAAGTTATTATAAATCTTAATGGTGAAACACACATACATAACACTTACGCTAAAATGCCATAAGGCAATGATTTGAATTCCACTTATTTGTGGAACCGCCATTTAGGTCATGTTAGAGAGGAACGTATGAAGGAACTCCATGCAAATGGATTTTTGGAGTCATTTGATTTTTGAATCGTTTGGCGCTTGCAAATCTTTTCTAAACAGAATGACTAAAATATCGTTCATAGGCCAAGAGTTGAAACGGGCAACTAACTTAGTGGAAAAATACATGATGATGTATGTGGTTCACTGGGCATAGTTGTGTGCGGGAGATTCTTCTACTTCATGAAAACTTCCAACAATGAATTGAGTATATATGTATATATTCGATAAGGAAGAAGTTTGAAACTTTTGAAAGGATTCAAATAAATTTCAGCATGAGGTGGAAATCATCGTAATAGAAAAAGTCAAATATCTATGATTGGATCATATTGGAAATATTTGAATTACGATTTTTAGTGAACATCTAAGAGAGTTATGAAATTGTTCTACAACTCACATTTCTTGGAGTATCATAATGATGATAGAGTATCCAAGAGATGTATCCAAACCTTGTTGGATTAATGATGAAATGACGCCATTATAATTTTTGGGGATTATGCTTTAGAGACTACCGCTTTACACTAAATAGAGCATCATCATGATCCATTGAAATGACACCATACGAGTTATGGCATGGGTATGAACCCTAATAGTTCTTTCTTAAATTTTGTATGCATAGCATAAGTAAATGAGTTTACAACCAAAATCGGATGAATATCTTTGTTGGTTATCCCAAAGAATTGATTGGAAATTCTTTCCACTATGAAGTAAAGACAAAAAGTGTTTGTTAATATTACTTGCTTATTTCCAAGAAATTGTTTTCTAGCTAAGTATTGGAGTGGGAGGACAATAGAACTTGATAAGGTTTATGAACCTGAGCATAATGATCGAGTAGCGCAGCATCGGAAATAGGTTCGGAAGCGGCCACGACGATCATGACTCCCATGACTACAAAGTGTTTTAGCCATGGGGATCGAAGTACCTATTGAACCCTGTAGGTTTGGTTTACTTTGTGATCAAATAAATGATTTGTGGACAAAGGATTGATTTTGAACAATAATAAACCAACTACATACAAAGAAGTTATGATGGGCCCTGACTCCGTAAAGTGGCTATGCGCCATGAAATCCAAGATAGATGAATATTTTTTGAAAGTAAATGGATCTATAAAATTGATGGACTTGGATGCAATATCCTTGAATAAGCACGATTTGTCGAAAAGTTGTTTACGACAAATTTCAAAGAGTTGACTACGATAAGATTAGATCTTCCGTAGCAATGTTTATAGTCTATGTGGATTATTCTAGTAATCACTACATATTTCTTTATGAGATATGCTAGTAGGATAGCAAAATATATTACTTAACAGAGTGTTTATTAAAGATGTATACAAGATACAACCAAGAGTTTTGCTAGTCCGTAGAATACTAGATAAGAATACGAACTTCAATTGGATGAAGTGAGTATTATGGAGTTGGAATCTTCACCAGATGAAATAGTCAAAGAGTTTTTTATTTCATCGTAAACGATGAAGGTGCTTACATTTGCAAGAAATTAAGTGGGAGCTGAGACATATTTGTAATACTTTATGTAGTTGACATATCGTTGATTATAAAGAGTGTAATTATATAATTGATTAAAAGGTTTCATTGAGAATTAACTTCAATGAAAGAATATGGACTGAAACATATTTAGTGTCAAGATCTATGAAGATAGATTGAAAGACATAATAAGTTTAAGTCAAAGTACATAGAAAGGATATTGAAGTAGTTCAATATAGAAATAATAAGAAAATGTTCTTGTCATGTGAAGTTTTAACAAGACTTGAGTGTATCTCACACTCAATGAGTAAAAACACATGAGTGATTTTAAATCACAATTATTATGTACACAATCGAATGTCCTGAGCTCTAAAAGTTAGGAGTATATACCAGAATGATTCATGTGATGATCATTGACAAACAAGAAGAATATCCATGTGTGCTTTAGAAGAACCAGGGATATATATATATATAGTTTTATATGGGTAATGACAAACAAAATCGTTGTAAAGTGTTGCACCGATATTAGTTTGGTCATATATAAAAATAAATTTCAATTTCAATTAGGCTAAGTGTTATTAAAAAGGTAGCACAATGCTAGATTTACAAGAGTTCTAAATATTGTGATGGATTCTACAAAAGAAGGCAGAGTATGTCATTGTTTTTGACAATGATTGAGGATGTTGAGTCAAGAAGTTCTTTGAGAACTTGGTGTAGTTCCGATAGTGTCAGTAACTTGAAGCTATATTGTATGTGACAATATTAGTGACATATTTCAGACCGCGGAATTAAGGTTCCACCAGAAGACCAAACATATTTAATGCCGACTCATTTGGAAATGAGTGATGTGAAGACGCAAATGAATTAAAATACATACGTTTCTGAGTGTGTCAAACCGTTGACTAAAACCTCCGTGAGCAAAACATGATAAAGCACCGTAAGCCAAGGTGTTATATCTTTACATATGTAAACTAGATTATTGACTTAGTGCAAGTGGGAGACTGTTGGAGATATGCCCAAGAGGGAATAATAAATGGTTATTATATATCTTTGTGTTTATGATAATGTTTATATACCATGCTATAATTGTATTAACCGAAACATTGATACATGTGTGATATGTAAACAACAAAGAGTCCCTAGTAAGCCTCTTAACTAGCTTGTTGATTAATATGATTAGTTTCATAATCATGAACATTGGATGTTATTAATAACAAGGTTATATCATTAATATGAATGATGTAATGGACACACCCAAATAAGCGTAGCATAAGATCACGTCATTAAGTTATTTGCTATAAGCTTTCGATACATAGTTACCTAGTCCTTATGACCATGAGATCATGTAAATCACTTATACCGGAAAGGTACTTTGATTACATCAAACGCCATGCGTAAATGGGTGGTTATAAAGGTGGGATTAAGTATCCGAAAGTATGAGTTGAGGCATATGGATCAACAATGGGATTTGTCCACCCGATGACGGATAGATATACTCTGGGCCCTCTCGGTGGAATGTCGTCTAATGTCTTGCAAGCATATGAATAAGTTCATAAGAGACCACATACCACGGTAAGAGTAAAGAGTACTTGTCAGGAGACGAGGTTGAACAAGGTATAGAGTGATACCGATGATCAAACCTCGACAAGTAAAATATCGCATGACAAAGGGAATTGGTATCGTATGTGGATGGTTCATTCGATCACTAAGTCATCGTTGAATATGTGGGAGCCATTATGGATCTCCGATCCCGCTATTGGTTATTGGTCGGAGTGAGTACTCAACCATGTCCGCATAGTTCACGAACCGTAGGGTGACACACTTAAAGTTGGATGTTGAAATGGTAGAACTTGAATATGGAATGGAGTTCGAATATTTGTTCGGAGTCCCGGATGAGATCCCGGACATCACGAGGAGTTCCGGAATAGTCCGGAGAATAAGATTCATATATAGGATGTCATTTTATGTGTTTGAAAATGATTCTAAGGTTCTATGGAAGGTTCTAGAAGGTTCTAGAAAAGTCCGGAAGAAACCGCTAAGGAAGGAGGAGTCCCGAGGGACTCCACCTCCCATGGCCGGCCAACCCTAAGGGGAGGAGTCCCAAGTGGACTCCCCAAGGGGGGCCGGCCCCCCCCTCACATGGAAGGGGGGAATCCCACCTCAAGTGGGATTCCCACCTTGGGTAGGTTTCCTATCACATGGAAGGTTTTGGGTTCGGGTCTTATTCGAGACTTGTAGTCCAACACTTGGGGCATCCACCTATATAATGAGGAGCCAAGGGAGGCCGGCCACCCAAACAACCACCAAGGTGGCCGCACCCCTTGAGGCCGCGCCCCCCTCTCCCAAACCCTAGCGCTCTCTCTCCTCCACCACATCCCGCACGCTTAGCGAAGCTCCGCCGGATTTCTCCACACCACCGACACCACGCGTCGTGCTGTCGGATTCAAGAGGAGCTACTACTTCGCTGCCCGCTGGAAGGAGGTGGACGCCGCCTTCATCAACAACCGAACGTGTGACCGAGCACGGAGGTGCGGCCCTCGTGGCGCCGTGATCAAGATCTTCTACGCGCTTGCAAGCGGCAAGTGATCGTCTACCGCAGCAACAAGAGCCTCATCTTGTAGGCTTTGGAATCTCTTTCAAGGGTGAGACTCGATAACCCTCGTTGCTACCGCCTTCTAGATTGCATCTTAGCTTGGATTGCGTGTTGCGGTAGGAAATTTTTGTTTTCTATGCTACGTTATCCTACAGTGGTATCAGAGCCGTGTCTATGCATAGATGGTTGCACGAGTAGAACACAATTGTTTTGTGGCGTTGATGCTTTGTTGTCTTTAGTTCGAGTACTTTGCATCTTTGTGGCATGGTGGGATGAAGCGGCTCGGGCTAACTTTACATGACCGCGTTCATGAGACTTGCTCCACGTTCGACATGCAACTTGTATTGCATAAGTGGCTTTGCGGGTGTCTGTCTCTCCCACCATAGTGAAGATTCAATTTACTCTTCTATTGACAACACTAGTATCACCGTTGTGGTTCATGTTCGTAGGTAGATTAGATCTTACTCGAAAACCCTAAACCACGTAAAATATGCAAACCAAATTAGAGACGTCTAACTTGTTTTTGCAGGGTTTGGTGATGTGATATGACCATGATGTGATGATGAATATGTATGAGATGATGATTATTGTATTGTGGCAGAGCCTTATGGTTGTCTTTAAATTTCATGTTGAGTAGTATTTCAAAGTAGTTGTAATAGTTGCTACATGAGGTGAACAACCATGAAGACGGCGCCATGGACCTTGACGCTACGCCGACGATGATGGAGATCATGCCCGTTGATGATGGAGATCATGTCCGTGCTTTGGAGATGAAGATCGAAGGCGCAAAGACTAAAGGGCCATATCATATCACATATGAATTGCATGTGATGTTAATCCTTTATGCATCTTATTTTGCTTAGAACGCGACGGTAGCATTATAAGATGATCCCTCACATTAATATCAAGATAATAAAGTGTTCTCCCTCGTATGCACCGTTGATATAGTTCGTCGTTTCGAAGCATCTCGTGATGATCGGATGTGATAGACTCAACGTTCACATACAATGGGTGTAAGCCATGTTGCACACGCGGAATACTTGGGTTTGCTTGACGAGCCTAGCATGTACAGACATGGCCTCGGGACAACGGAAACCGAAAGGTTGAACACGAGTCATATGGATGATATGATCAACATGTTGATGTTCACCATTGAAGCTACATCATCTCACGTGATGATCGGTTTTGGTGTAGTGGATGTGGATCGTGTACCACTTAACAACTATGAGGGATGTTGTATTAAGTGGGAGTTCATTAGTAATTAGATTAAAACTTGAACTAATTATCATAAACATAGTCCGAGTAGTATTTTGAATTAATTTGTAGTATTGGCATCCGTTTTCTACCAAGCGCTAGTCTTGTTATTGAGATAGAAATACTGTTAAAATCTGAAAATAAACTTTACGGACTGGTACCGTATTGTTAAAGAATCAAGAAATGATTAAGTCCTATTGCAAAATTTTAGTAAACCTCACATTGTTGATTCAAAGAGCTATGGTTTCAATTAGTACCTAAAGTCATCTTGTCTCCGTGAAACTTGAAGTTCAAATCTGTTTGAAAAGTAAGGAGCTGGAAATTTTAGTTTTCAGAAATAATCAAAGGTATGAGATATATGTGATATCTAAAACCTTATTGCAAGATGATAGAATATAATTTGGTGAGACTACATAAACTCATAAGTTTTATGGGAATGTACGAAGGTTGAAGACGCAAGGCCCCAATCCTCCAACTATTGGGGCACTAACAATATTCGCATATCCATGAAATGATCGTCCTTAGTATGCACTGCTAAGACTCGTCGTTTCGAAGCATCTCGTGATGATCGGGTGTCATAGATTCCACGAGTGCATACACCGGGTCAAACCAGATTTGCACATGCGAATACTGAGGTTAAACTTTACGAGCCTAACATGTACAGACATGGTCTTGGAAAGTCATCATGAATTGATGGATAAAATTATGAATGAAATTGTTCATCATATTACAAAGTTACTAATAGTGAAATCTGCAACACTTGTCATATGATGATCAACTTCAACCTCAAGGTTATTGGTATTTGACCAACAAACCTAGAAGTTATTGATGTTGAAGTGTTTTTCTGAATAATGAGGAAATCTAAAAGAGAAACTACAAAAGATTTTTGGCAAAGAAAGAAAGAAAAGACTAGAAAGTCTAGCTCATGTGTATATAAATGATATACATGTTATGGTTGTATTCCTAGTTTGATCACACAATGAAATTCTTGGTATTAGTACCATATTGGTTGGTATGAAGTGTCATACAAAACAACACAATACAAGAATACAATGGCCTAAGTGACTGACAAGGAATATGATAGAAATGCACTTCTGGAACAAAAATAAAGTGTTATTATGTTCGTCGTTGGCATTCTATCTAGCCCTTAGAATTTATAATAAAGAACTTAATAATTGTTATTTTGCTCGGGTCAAATGAAAACAATGAGTTGTTCAAATTATGACATTACTCCATACGATGGATAAGTTATTATAAATCTTAATGGTGAAACACACATACATAACACTTACGCTAAAATGCCATAAGGCAAATGATTTGAATTCCACTTATTTGTGGAACCGCCATTTAGGTCATGTTAGAGAGGAACGCATGAAGGAACTCCATGAAAATGGATTTTTGGAGTCATTTGATTTTTGAATCGTTTGGCGCTTGCAAATCTTTTCTAAAAGAGAATGACTAAAATACCGTTCATAGGCCAAGAGTTGAAACGGGCAACTAACTTAGTGGAAAAATACATGATGATGTATGTGGTTCATTGGGCATAGTTGTGTGGAGATTCTTCTACTTCATGAAAACTTCCAACAATGAATTGAGTATATATGTATATATTCGATAAGGAAGAAGTTTGAAACTTTTGAAAGGATTCAAATAAATTTCAGCATGAGGTGGAAATCATCGTAATAGAAAAAGTCAAATATCTATGATTGGATCATATTGGAAATATTTGAATTACGATTTTTAGTGAACATCTAAGAGAGTTATGAAATTGTTCTACAACTCACATTTCTTGGAGTATCATAATGATGATAGAGTATCCAAGAGATGTATCCAAACCTTGTTGGATTAATGATGAAATGACGCCATTATAATTTTTGGGGATTATGCTTTAGAGACTACCGCTTTTACACTAAATAGAGCATCATCATGATCCATTGAAATGACACCATACGAGTTATGGCATGGGTATGAACCCTAATAGTTCTTTCTTAAATTTTGGCATAGCATAAGTAAATGAGTTTACAACCAAAATCGGATGAATGTCTTTGTTGGTTATCCCAAAGAATTGATTGGAAATTCTTTCCACTATGAAGTAAAAGACAAAAAGTGTTTGTTAATATTACTTGCTTATTTCAAGAAATTGTTTTCTAGCGAAGTATTTGAGTGGGAGGACAATAGAACTTGATAAGGTTTATGAACCTGAGCATAATGATCAGAGTAGCGCAGCATCGGAAATAGGTTCCGGAAGCGGCTACGGCAATCATGACTCCCATGACTACAAAGTGTTTTAGCCATGGAGATCGAAGTACCTATTGAACCTTGTAGGTTTGGTTTACTTTGTGATCAAATAAATGATTTGTGGACAAAGGATTGATTTTGAACAATAATAAACCAACTACATACAAAGAAGTTATGATGGGCCCTGACTCCGTTAAAGTGGCTATGCGCCATGAAATCCAAGATAGATGAATATTTTTTGAAAGTAAATGGATCTATAAAATTGATGGACTTGGATGCAATATCCTTGAATAAGCACGATTTGTCGAAAAGTTGTTTATGATAAATTTCAAAGAGTTGACTACGATAAGATTAGATCTTCCGTAGCAATGTTTATAGTCTATGTGGATTATTCTAGTAATCACTACATATTTCTTTATGAGATATGCTAGTAGGATAGCAAAATATATTACTTAACAGAAGTGTTTATTAAAGATGTATACAAGATACAACCAAGAGTTTTGCTAGTCCGTAGAATACTAGATAAGAATACGAACTTCAATTGGATGAAGTGAGTATTGCGGAGTTGGAATCTTCACCAGATGAAATAGTCAAAGAGTTTTTTATTTCATCAGAAACGATGAAGGTGCTTACATTTGCAAGAAATTAAGTGGGAGCGCTGAGACATATTTGTAATACTTTATGTAGTTGACATATCGTTGATTATAAAGAGTGTAATTATATAATTGATTAAAAGGTTTCATTGAGAATTAACTTCAATGAAAGAATATGGACTGAAACATATTTAGTGTCAAGATCTATGAAGATAGATTGAAACACATAATAAGTTTAAGTCAAAGTACATAGAAAGGATATTGAAGTAGTTCAATATAGAAATAATAAGAAAATGTTCTTGTCATGTGAAGTTTTAACAAGACTTGAGTGTATCTGACACTCAATGAGTAAAAACACATGAGTGATTTTAAATCACAATTATTATGTACACAATCGAATGTCCTGAGCTCTAAAAGTTAGGAGCATATACCAGAATGATTCATGTGATGATCATTGACAAACAGTAAGAATATCCATGTGTGCTTTAGAAGAACCAGGGATATATATATATATAGTTTTATATGGGTAATGACAAACAAAATCGTTGTAAAGTGTTGCACCGATATTAGTTTGGTCATATATAAAAATAAATTTCAATTTCAATTAGGCTAAGTGTTATTAAAAAGGTAGCACAATGCTAGATTTACAAGAGTTCTAAATATTGTGATGGATTCTACAAAAGAAGGCAGAGTATGTCATTGTTTTTGACAATGATTGAGGATGTTGAGTCAAGAAGTTCTTTGAGAACTTGGTGTAGTTCCGATAGTGTCAGAACTTTGAAGCTATATTGTATGTGACAATATTAGTGACATATTTCAGACCGCGGAATTAAGGTTCCACCAGAAGACCAAACATATTTAATGCCGACTCATTTGGAAAATGAGTGATGCGTGAAGACGCAAATGAATTGCAAAATACATACGTTTCTGAGTGTGTCAGAACCGTTGACTAAAACCTCTCCCGTGAGCAAACATGATAAAGCACCAGAAGGCCAAGGTGTTATATCTTTACATATGTAAACTAGATTATTGACTCTAGTGCAAGTGGGAGACTGTTGGAGATATGCCCAAGAGGGAATAATAAATGGTTATTATATATCTTTGTGTTTATGATAATGTTTATATACCATGCTATAATTGTATTAACCGAAACATTGATACATGTGTGATATGTAAACAACAAAGAGTCCCTAGTAAGCCTCTTAACTAGCTTGTTGATTAATAGATGATTAGTTTTATAATCATGAACATTGGATGTTATTAATAACAAGGTTATATCATTAATATGAATGATGTAATGGACACACCCAAATAAGCGTAGCATAAGATCACGTCATTAAGTTATTTGCTATAAGCTTTCGATACATAGTTACCTAGTCCTTATGACCATGAGATCATGTAAATCACTTATACCGAAAGGTACTTTGATTACATCAAACGCCACTCGTAAATGGGTGGTTATAAAGGTGGGATTAAGTATCCGGAAAGTATGAGTTGAGGCATATGGATCAATAATGGGATTTGTCCACCCCGATGACGGATAGATATACTCTGGCCCTCTCGGTGGAATGTCGTCTAATGTCTTGCAAGCATATGAATAAGTTCATAAGAGACCACATACCACGGCAGTAAAGAGTACTTGTCGGGAGACGAGGTTGAACAAGGTATAGAGTGATACCGATGATCAAACCTCGGACAAGTAAAATATCGCATGACAAAGGGAATTGGTATCGTATGTGGATGGTTCATTCGATCACTAAGTCATCGTTGAATATGTGGGAGCCATTATGGATCTCCGATCCCGCTATTGGTTATTGGTCGGAGTGAGTACTCAACCATGTCCGCATAGTTCACGAACCGTAGGGTGACACACTTAAAGTTGGATGTTGAAATGGTAGAACTTGAATATGGAATGGAGTTCGAATATTTGTTCGGAGTCCCGGATGAGATCCCGGACATCACGAGGAGTTTGAATAGTCCGAGAATAAGATTCATATATAGGATGTCATTTATGTGTTTGAAAATGATTCTAAGGTTCTATGGAAGGTTCTAGAAGGTTCTAGAAAAGTCCCGAAGAAACCGCTAAGGAAGGAGGAGTCCCGGAGGGACTCCACCTCCCATGGCCAGCCAACCCTAAGGGGAGGAGTCCCAAGTGGACTCCCAAAGGGGGCCACCCCCTCACATGGAAGGGGGAATCCCACCTCAAGTGGGATTCCCACCTAGGTAGGTTTCCTATCACATGGAAGGTTTTGGGTTCGGGTCTTATTCGGAGACTTGTAGTCCAACACTTGGGGTCCACCTATATAATGAGGAGCCAAGGGGGGGCCGGCCACCCAAACAACCACCAAGGTGGCCGCACCCCTTGAGGCCGGCGCCCCCCCTCTCCCAAACCCTAGCGGCTCTCTCTCCTCCACCACATCCCGCACGCTTAGCGAAGCTCCGCCGGATTTCTCCACCACCACCGACACCACGCCGTCGTGCTGTCGGATTCAAGAGGAGCTACTACTTCTGCTGCCCGTGGAACGGGAGGTGGACGTCGTCTTCATCAACAACCGACCGTGACCGAGCACGGAGGTGCTGCCCGTTCGTGGCGCCCGTGATCAAGATCTTCACGCGCTTTTGCAAGCAGTGATCGTCTACCGCAGCAACAAGAGCCTCATCTTGTAGGCTTTGGAATCTCTTCAAGGGTGAGACTCGATAATCCCTCGTTGCTACCGTCTTCTAGATTGCATCTTAGCTTGGATTGCGTGTTCGCGGTAGGAAATTTTTTGTTTTCTATGCTACGTTATCCTACAGTATCGAGCCGTGTCATATAGATGGTTGCACGAGTAGAACACAATTGTTTTGTGGGCGTTGATGCTTTGTTGTCTTTAGTTCGAGTACTTTGCATCTTTGTGGCATGGTGGGATAAAGGCTCGGGCTAACTTTACATGACCGCGTTCATGAGACTTGCTCCACGTTCGACATGCAACTTGTATTGCATAAGTGGCTTTGCGGTGTCTGTCTCTCCCACCATAGTGAAGATTCAATTTACTCTTTCTATTGACAACACTAGTATCACCGTTGTGGTTCATGTTCGTAGGTAGATTAGATCTTACTCGAAACCCTAAACCACGTAAAATATGCAAACCAAATTAGAGACGTCTAACTTGTTTTTGCAGGGTTTGGTGATGTGATATGACCATGATGTGATGATGAATATGTATGAGATGATGATTATTGTTGTGGCAACCGGCAGGAGCCTTATGGTTGTCTTTAAATTTCATGTTGAGTAGTATTTCAAAGTAGTTGTAATAGTTGCTACATGAGGTGAACAACCATGAAGACGGCGCCATGGACCTTGACGCTACGCCGACGATGATGGAGATCATGCCCGTTGATGATGGAGATCATGTCCGTGCTTTGGAGATGAAGATCGAAGGCGCAAAGACTAAAGGGCCATATCATATCACATATGAATTGCATGTGATGTTAATCCTTTATGCATCTTATTTTGCTTAAATGCGACGGTAGCATTATAAGATGATCCCTCACATTAATATCAAGATAATAAAGTGTTCTCCCCTCGTATGCACCGTTGATATAGTCGTCGTTTCGAAGCATCTCGTGATGATCGGATGTGATAGACTCAACGTTCACATACAATGGGTGTAAGCCATGTTGCACACGCGGAATACTTGGGTTTGCTTGACGAGCCTAGCATGTACAGACATGGCCTCGGGACAACGAAACCGAAAGGTTGAACACGAGTCATATGGATGATATGATCAACATGTTGATGTTCACCATTGAAGCTACATCATCTCACGTGATGATCGGTTTTGGTGTAGTGGATGTGGATCGTGTACCACTTAACAACTATGAGGGATGTTGTATTAAGTGGGAGTTCATTAGTAATTAGATTAAAACTTGAACTAATTATCATAAACATAGTCTGAGTAGTATTTTGAATTAATTTGTAGTATTGGCATCCGTTTTTCTACCAATCGCTAGTCTTGTTATTGAGATAGAAATACTGTTAAAATCTGAAAATAAACTTTACGGACTGGTACCGTATTGTTAAAGAATCAAGAAATGATTAAGTCCTATTGCAAAATTTTAGTAAACCTCACATTGTTGATTCAAAGAGCTATGGTTTCAGTTAGTACCTAAAGTCATCTTGTCTCCGTGAAACTTGAAGTTCAAATCTGTTTGAAAAGTAAGGAGCTGGAAATTTTAGTTTTCAGAAATAATCAAAGGTATGAGATATATGTGATATCTAAAACCTTATTGCAAGATGATAGAATATAATTTGGTGAGACTACATAAACTCATAAGTTTTATGGGAATGTACGAAGGTTGAAGACGCAAGGCGTCCCAATCCTCCAACTATTGGGGCACTAACAATATTCGCATATCCATGAAATGATCGTCCTTAGTATGCACCGTTGCTAAGACTCGTCGTTTGAAGCATCTCGTGATGATCGGGTGTCATAGATTCCACGAGTGCATACACCGGCACAAACCAGATTTGCACATGCGAATACTGAGGTTAAACTTTACGAGCCTACATGTACAGACATGGTCTTGGAAAGTCATCATGAATTGATGGATAAAATTATGAATGAAATTGTTCATCATATTACAAAGTTACTAATAGTGAAATCTGCAACACTTGTCATATGATGATCAACTTCAGAACCTCAAGGTTATTGGTATTTGACCAACAAACCTAGAAGTTATTGATGTTGAAGTGTTTTTCTGAATAATGAGGAAAGCTAAAAGAGAAACTACAAAAGATTTTTGGCAGAAAGAAAGAAAAGACTAGAAAGTCTAGCTCAGGTGTATATAAATGATATACATGTTATGGTTGTATTCCTAGTTTGATCACACAATGAAATTCTTGGGTATTAGTACCATATTGGTTGGTATGAAGTGTCATACAAAACAACACAATACAAGAATACAATGGCCTAAGTGACTGACAAGGAATATGATAGAAATGCACGTCTGGAACAAAAATAAAGTGTTATTATGTTCGTCGTTGGCATTCTATCTAGCCCTTAGAATTTATAATAAAGAACTTAATAATTGTTATTTTGCTCTGGTCAAATGAAAACAATGAGTTGTTCAAATTATGACATTACTCCATATACGATGGATAAGTTATTATAAATCTTAATGGTGAAACACACACACATACATAACACTTACGCTAAAATGCCATAAGGCAAATGATTTGAATTCCACTTATTTGTGGAACCGCCATTTAGGTCATGTTAGAGAGGAACGCATGAAGGAACTCCATGAAAATGGATTTTTGGAGTCATTTGATTTTTGAATCGTTTGGCGCTTGCAAATCTTTTCTAAACAGAATGACTAAAATATCGTTCATAGGCCAAGAGTTGAAACGGGCAACTAACTTAGTGGAAAAATACATGATGATGTATGTGGTTCACTGGGCATAGTTGTGTGCGGGAGATTCTTCTACTTCATGAAAACTTCCAACAATGAATTGAGTATATATGTATATATTCGATAAGGAAGAAGTTTGAAACTTTTGAAAGGATTCAAATAAATTTCAGCATGAGGTGGAAATCATCGTAATAGAAAAAGTCAAATATCTATGATTGGATCATATTGGAAATATTTGAATTACGATTTTTAGTGAACATCTAAGAGAGTTATGAAATTGTTCTACAACTCACATTTCTTGGAGTATCATAATGATGATAGAGTATCCAAGAGATGTATCCAAACCTTGTTGGATTAATGATGAAATGACGCCATTATAATTTTTGGGGATTATGCTTTAGAGACTACCGCTTTTACACTAAATAGAGCATCATCATGATCCATTGAAATGACACCATACGAGTTATGGCATGGGTATGAACCCTAATAGTTCTTTCTTAAATTTTGGTATGCATAGCATAAGTAAATGAGTTTACAACCAAAATCGGATGAATATCTTTGTTGGTTATCCCAAAGAATTGATTGGAATTCTTTCCACTATGAAGTAAAAGACAAAAGTGTTTGTTAATATTACTTGCTTATTTCCAAGAAATTGTTTTCTAGCGAAGTATTTGAGTGGGAGGACAATAGAACTTGATAAGGTTTATGAACCTCGAGCATAATGATCGAGTAGCGCAAAGATCGAAATAGGTTCCGGAAGCGGCTGCCACAATCATGACTCCCATGACTACAAAGTGTTTTAGCCATGGAGATCGAAGTACCTATTGAACCTTGTAGGTTTGGTTTACTTTGTGATCAAATAAATGATTTGTGGACAAAGGATTGATTTTGAACAATAATAAACCAACTACATACAAAGAAGTTATGATGGGCCCTGACTCCGTTAAAATGGCTATACGCATGAAATCCAAGATAGATGAATATTTTTTGAAAGTAAATGGATCTATAAAATTGATGGACTTGGATGCAATATCCTTGAATAAGCACGATTTGTCGAAAAGTTGTTTACGACAAAGTTCAAAGAGTTGACTACGATAAGATTAGATCTTCCGTAGCAATGTTTATAGTCTATGTGGATTATTCTAGTAATCACTACATATTTCTTTATGAGATATGCTAGTAGGATAGCAAAATATATTACTTAACAGAAGTGTTTATTAAAGATGTATACAAGATACAACCAAGAGTTTTGCTAGTCCGTAGAATACTAGATAAGAATACGAACTTCAATTGGATGAAGTGAGTATTATGGAGTTGGAATCTTCACCGGATGAAATAGTCAAAGAGTTTTTTGATTTCATCAGAAACGATGAAGGTGCTTACATTTGCAAGAAATTAAGTGGGAGCGCTGAGACATATTTGTAATACTTTATGTAGCTGACATATCGTTGATTATAAAGAGTGTAATTATATAATTGATTAAAAGGTTTCATTGAGAATTAACTTCAATGAAAGAATATGGACTGAAACATATTTAGTGTCAAGATCTATGAAGATAGATTGAAACACATAATAAGTTTAAGTCAAAGTACATAGAAAGGATATTGAAGTAGTTCAATATAGAAATAATAAGAAAATGTTCTTGTCATGTGAAGTTTTAACAAGACTTGAGTGTATCGGACACTCAATGAGTAAAAACACATGAGTGATTTTAAATCACAATTTATTGTACACAATCGAATGTCCTGAGCTCTAAAAGTTAGGAGCATATACCAGAATGATTCATGTGATGATCATTGACAAACAGTAAGAATATCCATGTGTGCTTTAGAAGAACCAGGGATATATATATATATATAGTTTTATATGGGTAATGACAAACAAAATCGTTGTAAAGTGTTGCACCGATATTAGTTTGGTCATATATAAAAATAAATTTCAATTTCAATTAGGCTAAGTGTTATTAAAAAGGTAGCACAATGCTAGATTTACAAGAGTTCTAAATATTGTGATGGATTCTACAAAAGAAGGCAGAGTATGTCATTGTTTTTGACAATGATTGAGGATGTTGAGTCAAGAAGTTCTTTGAGAACTTGGTGTAGTTCCGATAGTGTCAGAACTTTGAAGCTATATTGTATGTGACAATATTAGTGACATATTTCAGACCGGAATTAAGGTTCCACCAGAAGACCAAACATATTTAATGCCGACTCATTTGGAAAATGAGTGATGCGTGAAGACGCAAATGAATTGCAAAATACATACGTTTCTGAGTGTGTCAGAACCGTTGACTAAAACCTCTCCCGTGAGCAAAACATGATAAAGCACCGAAGGCCAAGGTGTTATATCTTTACATATGTAAACTAGATTATTGACTCTAGTGCAAGTGGGAGACTGTTGGAGATATGCCCAAGAGGAATAATAAATGGTTATTATATATCTTTGTGTTTATGATAATGTTTATATACCATGCTATAATTGTATTAACCGAAACATTGATACATGTGTGATATGTAAACAACAAAGAGTCCCTAGTAAGCCTCTTAACTAGCTTGTTGATTAATAGATGATTAGTTTCATAATCATGAACATTGGATGTTATTAATAACAAGGTTATATCATTAATATGAATGATGTAATGGACACACCCAAATAAGCGTAGCATAAGATCACGTCATTAAGTTATTTGCTATAAGCTTTCGATACATAGTTACCTAGTCCTTATGACCATGAGATCATGTAAATCACTTATACGGAAAGGTACTTTGATTACATCAAACGCCATTGCGTAAATGGGTGGTTATAAAGGTGGGATTAAGTATCCGGAAAGTATGAGTTGAGGCATATGGATCAATAATGGGATTTGTCCACCCCGATGACGGATAGATATACTGGGCCCTCCGGTGGAATGTCGTCTAATGTCTTGCAAGCATATGAATAAGTTCATAAGAGACCACATACCACGTATGAGTAAAGAGTACTTGTCAGAGACGAGGTTGAACAAGGTATAGAGTGATACCGATGATCAAACCTCGGACAAGTAAAATATCGCATGACAAAGGGAATTGGTATCGTATGTGGATGGTTCATTCGATCACTAAGTCATCGTTGAATATGTGGGAGCCATTATGGATCTCCAGATCCCGCTATTGGTTATTGGTCGGAGTGAGTACTCAACCATGTCCGCATAGTTCACGAACCGTAGGGTGACACACTTAAAGTTGGATGTTGAAATGGTAGAACTTGAATATGGAATGGAGTTCGAATATTTGTTCGGAGTCCCGGATGAGATCCCGGACATCACGAGGAGTTTCGGAATAGTCCGGAGAATAAGATTCATATATAGGATGTCATTTTATGTGTTTGAAAATGATTCGGAAGGTTCTATGGAAGGTTCTAGAAGGTTCTAGAAAATTCCGGCAGAAACCGCTAAGGAAGGAGGAGTCCCGGAGGGACTCCACCTCCCCATGGCCGGCCTAAGGGGAGGAGTCCCAAGTGGACTCCCCAAGGGGGCCGCCACCCCCTCACATGGAAGGGGGAATCCCACCTCAAGTGGGATTCCCACCTTGGGTAGGTTTCCCTATCACATGGAAGGTTTTGGGTTCGGGTATTATTCAGAGACTTGTAGTCCAACACTTGGGGCTTCCACCTATATAATGAGGAGCCAAGGGGAGGGGGCCGGCCACCCTATGGAAGGTTCTAGAAGGTTCTAGAAAAGTCCGGAAGAAACCGCTAAGGAAGGACGAGTCCCGGAGGGACTCCACCTCCCATGGCCGGCCAACCCTAAGGGGAGGAGTCCCAGTGGACTCCCAAGGGGGCCGGCCACCCTCACATGGAAGGGGGAATCCCACCTCAAGTGGGATTCCCACCTTGGTAGGTTTCCTATCACATGGAAGGTTTTGTGTTCGGGTCTTATTCGGAGACTTGTAGTCCAACACTTGGGACTTCCACCTATATAATGAGGAGCCAGGGGAGGGGGCCGGCCACCCAAACAACCACCAAGGTGGCCGCACCCCTTGAGGCCGGGCCCCTCTCCCAAACCCTAGCGGCCTCTCCTCCACCACATCCCGCACGCTTAGCGAAGCTCCGCCGGATTTCTCCACCACCACCGACACCACGCCGTCATGCCGTCGGATTCAAGAGGAGCTACTTTCCGCTGCCCATGGAAGGTGGACGTCGTCTTCATCAACAACCGAACGTGTGACCGAGTACGGAGGTGTGCCCGTTCGTGGCGCCGTGATCAAGATCTTCTACGCGCTTTGCAAGCGGCAAGTCGTCTACCGCAGCAACAAGAGCCTCATCTTGTAGGCTTTGGAATCTCTTCAAGGGTGAGACTCGATAATCCCTCGTTGCTACCGTCTTCTAGATTGCATCTTGGCTTGGATTGCGTGTTCGCGGTAGGAAAATTTTTGTTTTCTATGCTACGTTATCCTACAGCTCCATCATTTATTCAAACCTGAAGAAGTTACTAGGATCTCAATGGTACTCCCGGGTGAGACCGGGCGGCATGCATGCCATGCCCCACTTAACAAACTACTTCAAGAGTTCGTGGAGTTTGCATAGAGGAAAGACATCATTAGTTGGGATGGATTTGGCTACTGAAACCACCAGCGATTCCTGTTGCCCAGGCGGTGTCTGATTGGGCGTTGAGGCGATGGTTTCCACATCAGTGGCCAGTACTGAAAATTCAGATGTAATTCGGATGTAGGATTTTCTCCCGGTCATTCTGATATATTCTATTTTTTTCAAGTTCGTATGCAACCAGGAATCCAGTTTGATGATTTCAATTTTACAAAAAAAGTCGAAATTCGTGTTTGTTAATTCTCAGTGGTACTAGATGACATAATACATGGGCACCTCGAAGGATTTTATCTTTTGAAATTTCTCACTTGGATGCACTAGATCCGCGATAATAAATCACATCAAATTGGAGAAGAGACACAACTATACCATACATCCCAATGTCGTATCCAAACATGAGCCAACAGGTGGCAGCGATTGTTCCACAGATCCATACATACCATGTAATATTTGCCTTAAATCCTCGGTGGCAGCCGGCGCTAGCCTTACTGTCTACTGCAAAACCTCCGGCCATGTTGATGTCGAGCGAGCAGAAGATAGTCAGGTCGTGCAGACAATGAAAGTAACAAGCATTTAGAGGATTATTTGCTAACACATCGGACACCAAGACATTTCTTCGGCAAACAACATAATACAACGAAGGATTTTGATCGGTCAGAGGAGTTTGTCCCAACCAAGTATCCTCCCAAAATCTGGTTAAATGGCCATTTCCAACAGCAAAAGATCCTCTCTCTCGAAGAAGTCGTCTTTCACTCTCATTAAGTCCTTCCAAAAGGGGGAGTCTATTGGCTTCGCTGTCACAAGTGACATCATTTTATTGTAAAGGTGCCACACACCATCTTCATTAAGTAATTTGAAAAGCCATTTTCTTAATAAACACCTATTTTTGATCTCAAGTACCTCGATACCTAGCCCCCTTGATCCTTTGGTCGATAAATAATATTTCACTTGGTCAATCAGTATTTTCACTCAGACAGATCACTTTTCCAGAAAAAAGGAGACCAGTAAAAATCCAACCTTTTCAATACCCCTTTAGGTATTTCAAGGAAAGATAGCATGAACATAGGTAGACTTATCAAAACCAAATTTATAAAGATTAGCCTATTTCCGTATGAGAGTAGCTTGCCTTGCCAGCAACAAACTTTCTTTTCAAACATGTCCTATACTGGGTTCCATTCTTCATTCAAAAGCCTCCTATAGTGAATTGGTATGCCTAAATATTTAGAAGTTAGGGAGCCGGCCTCACACCCAAAAATACGTTACACTGATCCACCTCATCTTCCACCTTGCCAAAACAAAATATCTCACTTTTGTGGAAATTTATTTACAATTCGGACAACTATTCAAAGATACAAAGAATTAGTTTCATGTGACTGCCTTCTCGAGGTTGTGCTCCATGAATAATATTGTATCATCTGCATATTGAAAAATGAAAACCCCACCCTCAACTAGATGAGGAATAAGGCTGCCAATCTGCCCATCCTCTTTAGCCCATGCTATGAGGATGGCCAACATATCAACAATAATGTTAAATAAAAGAGGGGATAGGTGGTCTCCCTGGCGAAGGCCCTTTTTTGTACGAAAGTAGTGGCCAATGTCGCCATTGACTTTAACACCTATAGAACCCCCCTCCACAAAATTTGTGATGAGGTCACACCACTTTTGGTCAAAACCTTTCATTCGCAAAGTTTGTTGGAGAAAAGACCACCTCACTTTATCATAAGCCTTTTAAAAGTCTATTTTAAACCAGACCCCATTCATTTTCTTCTAATGAAGCTTATGGATCGTCTCATGCAAAAGCACCACACCCTCAAGAATGTGCCGGCCAGACATAAACACTGTTTGGGAAGGTCTAATAACATTGTGAGCTATCCCGGTTACCGATTAGTCTCTACCTTTGTGAAAAATTTGAAACTTACATTTAGCAAACATATGGATCTTTATTTTCTGAATCTGTACCACATCTTCTCTTTTTGGTAACAGAGTAATCACCCGAAAATTTAGCTTGTACTGCGGCAAGACACCTTGTTGCAAGACGGCCAAAATAAAGTATCAGATAGTAGCTGCATTGACAATGTGACCGGGCAAGCTAACTTGCTTGAAGACTCCCCACACACTTCTTGATCATCTGAACACATCTGTGATAAGAATATCTCAAGATGTAAAGTGACGAGACATAATGAAGTTGATTTCAAATCCATAGCACTATGAGACACTTCAACATGTAGTGAGTGTAGAAAATTATAGAACCATAATATTTGTTTCGTGTTTATTTCGGTAACCCTCATGGGATATATCTATAGAAGTACAAAAGTGAGGAGACTTGGAGTACAAGATGTTATCTCTAGAGTCCTAGTCTATCTCAGTGTCCTATACATATTCTAACGTTTCCCCACGGTCGTAGCGGAAGTGAAGCGGACGATTGCGACTGCACTTGAAGTCTCGCGCTTCCGTCCTCTTCTCATCCTTGTCATAATCGGTGTCTCCTTCTGGTGTCTTCTATCCCCTCCCACTGTCACAGCGGGAGTGTCGTGGACGCAAGTGATGATGCGAACGTTGTTGACTAGAGTTGTTGCCGATGTGTCGCTGTAGACATAGCCTTGATGTCGATATCGAGGTAGCCGATCGTGATGTAGCCGCGGTTGAGGTGGGTGTGGTCGATGTCGTAGTCGTCGTATGTTGTGTGTCCGCTAGTGCCGGAGGTGCAAAAATATGTGTTGGTTTCTTCTTTATTTTTTTGGACAGGGATGCTCTCATGGTCGATGTTTTACACCTTCTAGAGGTACCGTCAGGGGCGTCTTGCAGATGTCAAAGGACGCGGTAATAAGTGAGACCACCAGTTTTGGCAGGACTGGAGGAAGCCCACCAAGCACACACGATTTTACATACAAATTGCGCGGTTGTAGGGCATCACAATTGTGACGCCGGTTTGTCGATGCAGTCTTAGTCGTTGGATGCGGTCAATACCGTCGTCAATGTCGTGGACGCGGTCATGCTGTCATCGTGCCTTGTAGTTGTACTATCAGATGGCGTCGCAGTTGTTTCTTCTGTGTCCATCATGTGGACGATGTTGTGTGGCGGCGGCGGTGTGTTGACGACGATGTCGCTGAAGACCATGTTGATGTAGACCTTGGCGATGATGTGTCAGCGATGAAGCAGCAGGCGTGTCGATGATGTGTCGCTTCGTAGCGACAATGGTTATGATGTCGTATTGTTGGAGAAGTCAATGAAGTTACCACACCGGCATGCGTGTGGTTGATGTCGCTTCTCGTATACGTACTCGATGACGTTCTTGGCTCGTAGCTTGGCGTAGTCACACAACTTGATTTCGTGGTTCGGCACGCGGACTATCAAGCCACACCAATCTGCACTTCATCGAGCCAAAGACTTGGAGTACAAGATGTTATCTCCTGAGTCCTAGTCTATCTCAGTGTCATATACGTATTCTAACAGTGAGCAACAACTAAGGAATTTCTATCGCTCTGATTCTTGCAATAAATAACTCGACAATACATGGAATCATGCCATGCTGGACCAGGCTTCACTCCCAACCCACTGATTTCACCAAGCATTGTCTCATTGTGTGTGTCTTCCCATTTGCAGTTTACAAATAGTGATTAAAAGTGCACGCACATGAATACAGTTCTGCATGATAAGTAAAACAAAAATAAATGTTATAGTAAGAATATACCTGCCCCTATGAAAATACACAGCTGTTGTATCCAGCCAGACAATTCTCGACCATTGGTAAACCAACAACTCGGAAAAGCACTTCCTGCAAATGTGAATTATGTTCTCAACTTGTGTTGAATTAGTTGATGTGCACTTTCATAGACCATTATTTTTGATCTGTTGTGAATGTCGAAAAAAAGGATAGATCAAACCAAAATTTCTGAGAAATCTAGCTCATTAACCTTTCGTTGATTACGTTTTTTCGAATGGGGGAACCTTTGGTTGATTAGTTAGCTTAACAAGAACTTCCTTTTTTGAGGGAAGTTTCACAACAACTTCTTTTGTCCCCAAACAAAGTACGTTAAATACAGCAAAGAAACAGAATTTTCTTTGAGGTACGTGAGGTATCTAAGGAAATGGAATGGACCAATCATCCTTGTACATGCTAAATCAATCGACAAAGATGCATAGGTTTTACAGCCGGAAAACGAGCCCCAAGAGGGTGTGATCTTTACTAATCTTCAAGGATTCCATAAAATGGTTCTGGAGATGGATTGTCTATAGGTTGTTAACCTCTAGAACACTTGTCACGGCTCGTTCGGTCGTGGCTCTAATTCTGCAAGAAATAGGAGACCTAGCTCTAAATTTTGATCTTTTTGTTATTCAGCATGTAACAAGATCAACTAATCAAATGTAGTAGTTATTGTTGTAGTTGTGCTATGCTACTACACAGATAATTAATAACATATGTAAGTTGTCTATGATGAGGAGACACTTCTCCAAATCGTTCATAATCGTATACATGGTCTTTTGAAAATATTTAACCGTGTAGGGATGCACTACTGTACCCATACACTTTCGATCAACCCCTCAAGTAAGGTACTAAAACAGTTATGCCATCAATATATCACAACACAACCCTTCCCTTTACTACAGATCAAGGCCAAGAAGCCACCTAACTAAGGGTACTCATGTCGAGATTCTGGCCGAATCTTCGAGATGAACCTAATTATTTGTGTCTAGGACTATAGAAGGAAACAACGTCTGCGGGATGAATCCAACTTCAGCACTCGATAAACAAACATGCCGCACTTACACGTGCGTGCAAGATATAAATAAACAAGGGCTACAAGGCACACTCGGGTTAACATTGGCAATTCCCATGAATCATGGATTTGGGTTTTAGGGAGAAGACGGCGATGGAGATTCTAGGAGCGAGAGTATTCACACGATGTATCCAGGTTCACGTCTCCGCGGTAGAGAATCACTATGTCCTGCTAGCAATCTAGTATAGTGTAATAGTTGTGTTACAAGGAGCCGCCATAGGCGGAGTTGTCCCTGCCCCTGCCTGACTTTATATATGCAACCAGCTAGGGTTTACAAGAGTCCTAGTCGAGTCGTGTTGATGTAGGCTACTTTCTTCTATGAGCTTTCCTTAGTTGCCTAGCTTCTTGGCCTTTGACTGTTTGTTGCACCATAGGCTTCATGGGCCTTCGATTGAACCGCACCTGGTATTGTAATAATGGGTGCCCGGCAGGTTATACCCTTGACAGTAGCCCCCGAGAATCTACTCGAGTCGCAGACTCAGGTTGAGTCTCTGAACCATGACATTTTCATCTTTATAACATGAACCGAATTTTTATTCGAGTAACAATTTTACTATCTTCGATCAATATTTTTATAATGGGGATAATGGTATGATGAGTCTGGTGCATCTGACGGACCATGAACCGGTTAATTGCTTCTAGGCAAAAACATTGTGGACCTAATTCAAACTCGAGCCCCTGGCCTCGAATTCTGATTACTGGCGTAATTCAGCTCGGACCGCGGAGGTCTTACCAAGTTCTGATTTCTAGCTGAATCTTAATCGTACCCAACACGTCCGTACGAATCTTTCATCATATCGTCGATATAGAAAATACTCTAGGAGACCGCAGCTTGTACGATACCAGGCTGCACAGGACCGATCTTGGGGTCTTATCTTCATGCGGAAAAGCACAACCTGCAAATGTGAATTTTGTTCTCAACTTGTGTTAAATTATTTGGTGTGCACTCTCATTGTCCATTGTTTTTTATATGTTCGGAATGGCAAAAAAAAGGATAGGTCAAACCAAAATTTCTGAGCAATCTAGCTCATTAGCCTTTCGCTGATTACGTTTTTTCGAATGGGGGAACCTTTGGTAGATTAATTAGCTAAACAAGAACTTTCTTTTTTGAGGGAAGCTTAACAACAACTTCTTTTGTCCCCAAACAAAGTTCATTAAATAGAGCAAAAAAAGGGAATTTTCTTTGAGGTACGTGAGGTAGCCAAGGAAACGGAATGGACCAATCATCCTTTTGTATGTAGGATTTGAGAACGTACATGCTAAATCAACCGACACAGATGCATAGGTTTTACAGCCGGAAAACGAGCTCCGAGAGGGTGTGATCTTTGCTAAGAATCGAGGATTCCATAAAGTGGTTCTGGAGACGTATTGTCTGGAGGTTAACCTTTGGGACACTTGTCACGGCTCGTTCGGTCGTGGCTCTAATTCTGCAAGAAATAGGAGACCTAACTTTAAATTTTAATCTTTTTGTTATTCAGCATGTAACAAGATCAACTAATCATTTGGTCCATCCATATGCGATGCTTGCATGTACAGTGAAGGGTACGAATAGCCGGCTTGACTGTATCCCAGATTTTCTGATCATTAGCTTTCGGTCTCAACGATCAGGTGACATGCTTGATCAATAAAGCTCTCAAATTTCCCATCAAAAAAAGAGCATCTGGTAGACCTCCACGTACACGTACGCAAAAGATATACTCAGTGATGGTATAGTACCTAAAGAGTAACACTACATCTTTTTGGCACATGAGCACTAGTGCTCCTAGTATTTAAAAATTATATTTCTGTGATTTTAGAAAATCTGAAATTAAATGCACATGTACATATAAACATTCTGAAGGTATGGTGTAAATTTCGGATGCAAATATGTTGTATTTTGAACTATACGAAAAGGAGGAATTTGTGACAAAAAACTAGATTTTCCATCCTACAAATTTGTTATTTTCTTTAGCTTAAAATACAACGCAATTTCTACCAAATATTCAGAACATGTTTATGTATTCATGAAATAAAATTTATGGTTTTCTGAAACACATAAATATAATTTTTAAATATTACAAAATTGGGAGCACTGGCACCGGATGCACCAAATCTGCTCCCTACATCTACGGACAATTTTGTGCGGAATTCCGTACGTGTAGGATTTCTGGTATCTGAATACCTTGAAGTATTTTACAAAATATCCCCTCGCGTCGCCCCCCCAGGCGGCGCTAGGGGCGCACCTCGCGCAGCGCCGCCAGCCCGCCGCCGTCTGACCTCCCCTGCCGCTGCCGTCGCCGGCCCTGGCGGCGGCGGTGGCGGCGCCCCTCTGCTGCCAAAAGGTGGCTCAGGGGAGGCCCTCTCGCGCAGGTGGTGGACCGGCCCGTGGGGGCGGCGGCGGTCGGGGAAATGGACGCCGAGCCGGCGGGCTCGGGCTGATGCGGCGGCGGAGCGGGAGCTGCGGTGGCGGCGCCGGTGCTGTGGGGCGCGGAGCTGTTCCTGCGGCGACTGTGGAGGGGCGCGCGCCCGATGGGCTTGGCGGGCCGATGGGCCCGTCGGACCCGGATGGCGCTGGCACGGCGGTGCAAGGTGGATGATAGCGGCGCGGCTTGGCGCCCGCGGTGCGGGTGCTGGCTCGGCTGGGCGCGGCGTCGAGCGGTGGCTCCGCTGGGTGCGACGTCGAGCGGAGGAAGAGGTCGCGCGGAGGCAGGTGGCCGGTGATGCGCGGGTGCCGATGATACTCTGCGTGGGGCGGGCGCGGCGTGGTGCGGATGCCGGGGCAGCGGCCCCGGGTCTTGGTTCCGGCATGGGTGGTGCGGCCAGGGGCGCCGTGGCCGCCATGGCCGGTGCGAAGTGTGGCTGCAGCGGCGGGCTCGGCGGGTCGGAGGTGGCCGGAAGGCTCTGTGTGATGGTTGCGCCGCCGTCGCACAGGAGGTGTTTGTCTCAGTGGGTGTGCAGGCCGGCGGTTCCGCGGATTTCCCCGCCTTGGTCCGGCTGCGCGGGGTTGGGGAGTCTCGAGTGCTCCGGGCGAAAGCCTGACGATGCGACGTCCTTGGACGCCGTTCTCCCTCTTGGGGGGTCGTGTTGGAGCTCTTCGATTCTCCTCGGCCTCGGACCTCCTCTTCGGGTGAAGGCCTGACTCTGCCTGCAGGGTCGGACGACGGCGTCGAGCTTCGTCGTCTCCCCTCTTGAGGGCGTCGTCTTGAAGATTGAGGTTCCTGTGTGCGCGCCCGTGGGCTGGGCTCACACAACATCGTGGTTGGCAGCGGCTAACGATGTTTTGGGTGCGATGGTGGCGTTGCGAGCTTTGTGGCAACGATGACGGTGGTGAGCGGAGCCGGGTCGCGGCATGTCCTTCGTCACCGACAGTCCGTGTTGTGTCCCGCTGTGAATTTGTGAAGTCGGAGCTGCGTGTCTCGGGGCGGGCAGGCTGGCAACGATGACACTCTTTCTACAGTGGCCAGCGGATCCCGTCGATGCAAGGTTTGCAGATTCTCCGGTGAAGGTCTCCGTCGAAGTCGGAGCTGCCTGCTCCTCGACGCTTTGGGTTGACTGTTTGGCATAGGCCGGCGTGGTTTGCGGCGTCTGCTGCGGCGAGGCTTCGTCGGCGGTTGGCCTAGGTGAAGTCGGAATCGCTTGCTCGGGTAGGAGTGACGACGATGACGCCCGGTGTTGGCCTCGACGGTGTTTTTTCTCCTAGGCGACGTCTGTGTCTCGTGTGGGTAGCCAGGTTGGCCGGGTCTGCACAATGTGGTGTTTTCATGACTACATTGGTGCACTTGTAACGGTTTTCGGCCGGTTCCCCGTTAATGAACTGGTCAATTCCACTCCTTCTTTTTTAAATAAAATGAGGCAATGCTGCCCGTTTTGTTCAAAAAATACCTTGAAGTCGTTTCAGACTAGGTCTCAGCCCATATATATAGCAGCAGGATCGTTTCCCTAGCTACCTCTTTAAATACTCCGTAGATGCGATCGCCTCTCGTCGCGGTGCCGGTGATCGACAATGGAATCCATTACAGAGGAGATCGTGCGGGAGATCTTGCTGAAGCTGCCGACGAGGGACGTCGCCCGGTGCCGCTGCGTCTCCAGCCAATGGCGCCGCCTCCTAACCGATCCCTCCTTCATCCACCTCCACGTCAACGCCCCCCACGTCATCTCGGGCACCGGCGCGCAGGCCTTGCTCTCCATGGAATCCCGCGACCGGCGCATCGGCCTTGAGATTGCCATCATCGACGTCTTGTCAGGAAAGACCATGTGCCGCGTCACCGACCTCCCCACCCGCTACCGCCCCGCCAACGCCTGCAACGGTTTCCTCCTCATCGCGCACCCCAAAAATAAACCCGTGTACCTCTGCAACCCAATCACCGGCGAGAAACAGAAGGTTCTGCCACCTCTAGAGATGGAGCACGTCTACCGCCGCAGCTACGCCATGGGGTTCAGTCCACCCTCGGGCCCGTACAAGCTCTTCCGCCTCTGCTTCCCATATTCTATCCACTTGTTCGAGACATCTGACAATAACTACATGGAGGTGTACACCTTTGGAGACGATAGTGGTGGGTCATGGCGGCGGCACCCGTACACGTTCCCATCTAGCAATGGATGCCGTCTTCGCCAGATGCCGCCTCTTCTCGTGGATGGCAAGCTGTACGTGTTGATGGAACGGCCGGGGATTGACACATTGGCCGAGTTCGACAGGATGCTGGTGATCGACGTGGCGAGCGAGGCGCACGGCATGTACCACCTCCCGGAAAATTTCATAGGGGAGGTCACAACATCGGTGCATGCATTCGACATGGGCGGGAGGTTGTGCATCGCGAGGCACATTGCTGGGAAGCGGCTGCTCCACTTTTGGGTCATGGAGCCACTAAGGGGGCAGCAGATGGACCACGAGAAAGACAGGAGTAGGTGGGAACTGCGCTACACCTTCTATGTAGACGAATACGGTCGCAGACACGACGACAGGCAGGCAGGCGGCGCCTGGCTCAACAATGGCGACGGGATGCTCTGCTATAGACTGGGCGACTACCTCTACATCTACGACACTACCAAGGACGACCAACAGAGGAAGACGAAGAGTGATTTCTCAGAATGGGACCAGCGGATCCAACTGCCGGCGGCTCCATCTTCTCACAAACAGCGATGGAACGTCTACAGCGGGTACCGGCCCAGCCTATTCTCGCCGCACAATCTTGTCTGCACGAGAAACAACGATGAACAAGAAAAATATGAGCATGACTTGGCACATGCTCTGAGATACAAACACAAGCATATGGACCCACCCGATTGCAATGTTCGAGGTGCCAAGAGGGTTCGCCACAACAACTCGTAATTCCAATTATAACCTACCCACCGATCAACGTCACAGTCCATACTTCATCTTAATTATAGGAGAAAGTTGTACTACATGAATTTTATCCTTGTACCACATGAAAGTTGTAGGATCGAAAAGCTACTTTCTCCACGCTTCTTTGTCAAGCATGTGTTACAGCTTCCTAGGATCATCTTTGGTACTACGGTGTTGTCGTCTCGATTTTCTTGTTGCATTGTTGCCATTTCGTATCCGTTGCTATGCCATACATGATGTTTACATAAGAGATACAAATAGTTCTTTGATTCTGGTGGCGTCATCATAAATATATACTCTTAACATCGTCTACTCCTTCCGTCCACACAAAAATGACTCAAATCCAGTGGCGAAGCCAGATACAAGCTGTGTATTCAGCTGACTACACAGGTTTTGAGGTATACAAGCAAAATTAGTGCAGAAAATAATGAAATTTTGGCTAAATGGATACATTTGACAACACTTTAAAATGACTACATAAGTTTGAAGTTCTGGCACCGCCACTGCTCAACTCCCAGTTTTATCAAAATATACATGTTAGAGCCAGAATTAGAGCAAGTCCCGGGCAAAAAACGACTCTAAAAACCTCATCTAATAGCATAAAATATTTAGTACGATTTCAAAAATGAACATATGCTTAGACAAAGTTGGCATCTTTCCATCCACAAAGTTGAGACATATTTCCGTCAAAAATGAAATATTCCTGTCCACAAAAAGATGTCTAAGTCTGGACGTGTTTTAATGTGTAGATACATGCAAACTTAGGTAAAGTTGAGACATCTTTTATGGACAGAGGGAGTAGTTTGCAACTCTGCTCAAATTACGAGCAAGCAATGGCGATCTTGATGGCTCAAACCGTTCTCGCGATTCGAAAGACGACAAGTGAGGAAACAAGGGTCGCACTTGGGGGGACGGACGTCTGTCTAAATTACAATTTGCTTGTTGTCCATGTTTGAGATTTAGCAAATCAAGAAAATCTTTTCATGAATCCTACCTCATAATAGTACTCTTTCTCCCCTCATTTATTACACTGATTTTTTTGTAATACCCCCTCCGTCTATAAAAGGGTGTCAGAGGTTTGTCCAAATTCAGATATATCTATACACTAAATAATGTTGAGATACACTCAAATTTAGATAAACTTATAACATCCTTTTATGGACAGAGGTAGTATTAAATTATATCTTTTAAACAAGCCTAAAAGAGTTTGTTTTGATAGAAATCAAAATTTTAATATGTTTCATCAAGTTTTAAAGTTGATTTTTCAAAAACTTTCAACAATTATTTAGTATTGGTGTCATCTCTAAGCTCCCTTCACTAGGAAATATTCAAATGGTTCGCAAATTGAATTTGTGATTCAAAAAATAGGAAAAAAAGAAGGATTGAGAACTAGATGTAGTAATTAGGTTGAGAGGGAACCTAAAACTGTAAAAAGAAAAGGAAAAAAAGAAGGATTAAGAAGGTGGCCCGTGCACAGGAGAGTTGTATTTCTCCATGCTTATGGTTATACATGTTACCTGATTTAGACATATCACAACGAATATTTTTGAGTGGAGATTTTTGACTCCTGAGCTTCAATGCTCTCTGCATGTTAAAATCTTCGAAAGTTATATTATGGGTCAAAACATATGCTACTCCGTACAATAACCACCATTAGGTAGCTGCTGACACTAGGTAAAGACGCGCTCATGGAAGGAAGCGAGACCCTCCAGCCTCCCGTAACCCTCCAGCCTCCCCAGCCCTAAACGCCGTCGCCGCCGCTGCCGGTAGCGCCGCCGGCGCAAAGACCCTCGAGGCGTGGCGGCGGCGGGGGCCCTTCCTCGTCGACACCTGGTGGACGGCGGCCGGATCTGTTGGAGATATGCCCAAGAGGCAATAATAAAAGTGGTTATTATATATCTTTATGTTTATGATAAATGTTTATATATCATGCTATAATTGTATTAACCGAAACATTGATACATGTGTGATATGTAAACAACAAATAGTCCCTAGTAAGCCTCTTAACTAGCTTGTTGATTAATAGATGATTAGTTTCATAATCATGAACATTGGATGTTATTAATAACAAGATTATATCATTATATGAATGATGTAATGGACACACCCAATTAAGCGAGCATAAGATCACGTCATTAAGTTATTTGCTATAAGCTTTCGATAGTTACCTAGTCCTTATGACCATGAGATCATGTAAATCACTTTATGTAAAGGTACTTTGATTACATCAAAACACCTGCGAAATGGGTGGTTATAAAGGTGGGATTAAGTATCCTAAAGTATGAGTTGAGGCATATGGATCAACAAGTGGATTTGTCCATCCCGATGACGGATAGATATACTCTAGGCCCCTCTGGAATGTCGTCTCAATGTCTTGTAAGCATATGAATAAGTTCATAAGAGACCACACCACGGTACGAGTAAAGAGTACTTGTCGGAGACGAGGTTGAACAAGGTATAGTGTGATACCGATGATCAAACCTCGGACAAGTAAAATATCGCGTGACAAAGGGAATTGTATCGTATGTGAATGGTTCATTCGATCACTAAAGTCATCGTTGAATATGTGGGAGCCATTATGGATCTCCAGATCCCGCTATTGGTTATTGGTCGAGTGAGTACTCAACCATGTCCGCATAGTTCGCGAACCGTAGGGTGACACACTTAAAGTTGAATGTTGAAGTGGTAGAACTTGAATATGGAATGGAGTTCGAATATTTGTTCGGAGTCCCGGATGAGATCCCGGACATCACGAGGAGTTCCGGAATGGTCCTGAGAATAAGATTCATATATAGGATGTCATTTTATGTGAATTAAAATGATCTATGGAAGGTTCTAGAAGGTTCTAGAAAAATCCGGAGAAACCACCAAGGAAGGTGGAGTCCACATGGGACCCCCCCTCCTGGCCAATCCTAGTGGGGTGGAGTCCCAAGTGGACTTCAGTCCGGCCACCCCTATATGGAAGGTGGAACTCCCACCCCAGTGGGAGTCCTAGCTGGGAAGGTTTCCCACCATATGGAAGGTTTTGGGTTCGGTCTTATTCTGAGACTTGTAGTCCAACACTTGGGGCTTCCACCTATATAATGAGGGGCCAAGGGGAGGGGCCGGTCACCCCAAGACCACAAGCTGGCCGCACCCCCTAGATGGCCGGAGCGGCCCACTATCCGAAGAATAAGAAGATTTGGGAGTTCAAGATATATTAAGGAAAGCTAGAGTTGTAATAGGAAGTGTTATTTGTAATCGGCGGGATGAGTTAGAAACCGTCCGACTCGTAACTTGTACAAAACGAAACCCCGCCTACCTCCTATATAAGGGGGAGTCGAGGGACAAAGAAAGGATCGAATCTCTTGTCAAAGAACCCTAGTTTTCATAATCGTCGAGTACTTTTCGCCTAAAACCTTCTTGATCTACTTTACTTAGCAAACCCTAGTCTACAATCTGTAGACATTGACAAGTTAATCCTTTTCAATTGGCGCCGTCCGTGGGAATTAGAGGGCAAGGATCTGATCTCGATGGCACGCTCAAGATCTTCGACTTCATCATCAAAGCAAGCAACGCGATGGATCGAGGTAACAAGGGAAAAACTGATCTATTCAATTTTATTCCTCACCCGCCCTCCGTATGGATGCATGTGCCTATCGGAGGAACCCATCATCATGACGTTCGGAGAATTCCGATTTGGCGCCAACAAGGAAGGATCCTACCGTCTCGAAGTTCCGATCTCGGAATTTTCAGCGGTCGATTCTAACTTTTCGACAAGTGACGAGGAGTTTTCGTCGCCATACTTCGTCGACAACAAGGCAAGGAAAGCTCGCCAAGATCTTCAGCAACACATCCTTCGAGTCGTCTGCGGACTCCTTTATAAGCAGCGACTCCGACAGCGTCGACAGCTTCAACTTCATCGACAAGTCTCCTGCCATCGGAAAGGTCTTCACCACTCTATATGATGGTGTCACCAATCCCGATAAAAATCAATGCAAAATATCATCAAGCTATGTGGTAGAAGGGCAGGCACATCAGACCCGCAAACATCGAGGCTTTCGACGAGTTGGGAAATCCATACGTCGATCCCGCTGATCTCGTACATGGCTTAGGCACTAAATATCCTGGATCCTCAACCGCGCAAGAGTACAGCTCCCGCAAGAAGCGTGGGATAGGGCCGCGAAAGCCATGGATGGTTCGTAACCTATGACCACCACTGCTACTGTACAAGAGCTTCAAGCATATCAATATAGACTTGCTCGATGGGAGAGTTGGAAAAACAGACAACATCCCCAATAGGAGAAGAAGCGCTTCTCCGCAGGACGCCGAGCAGATTTAAGTCGACAATCTAGAACCTCGGGAGACAGTCACAGAGCTCGAGGAGAGCAATGTCTCGGCTGCAAAACATACCCGAGGCAGAGAGAGGAAACATAATCCAAAATCTCGACATGTCCTTTATGTCGATCGATGAAAGAGGAAATATCATCCCAAAAACGCCAGAGGCAGGTTACATGGCAACACAAGCTTATATCTTGGCATCCAGACCACCTGCTGGGGACCCGGGAGAACCATTGTTCAATATGGCGATGGCTGGAGTAGGAGTTATGGGAACAACGTTTGCAACAACGCTCCCGAAGAAAATCCTAGGCAAAATAGTCCACCGACCTTCGTGTTAGTTCAAGACCACAAGAGCAAGTGGAGCAAGAGACACAAGCAGTCCAAGTAAGGGTGGACGAGCGCGACAAGAAAGGAGGGAGCGTCAGCACTGCCGAGCTTGCCGACGAAGATATGGGGGCTCCTGTTTACGAGAAGAGCTAAAAACTCGTAGTCCTGGGGCAAGGGTTCAAGTTACCCTGAATTTCAAGAAGTCTGACGCAACAAGTAAGATCTCGAGGATTGGTTCGGGATTATCTCGAGATGGTAAAATTGGTAGGAGGACAGAGCAACAGATATGCAAAGTATCCAAGTTCACCGGAGTTGTGCCGCAAGATCTTGGATAAAGAAACTCCCTTTAAATTCCATCGACAACTGGGAGACCTTTGAGGACATCTTCGTAAATTCCGATCCACCTGCAAAAAACCTGCATCGTTGGAAGAGCTGAGGGCATGCCGACAAAAACACGACGAGTCGATGAGGAAGTATATACAGCGATGGAACATCATAAAGAACTCAGCAGAGGATATATCTGACGAGAGGGCAATAGATGCGTTCGTGGCAGGAGTCCGTCGAGCAGATTTCATCGAGGACTTAGGGAGAACAAACCCTAAGACCATATCAACACTCATGGAGATAATAAATGGGCAGATGGAGAAGACGTAATATACAACAAGGACAAGTCGCGTAAGAGGACTGGTCAAATTATCAAAATAGAAGGCGACGCCGCTCTCACAACAACGACGCTCCCTGCCATATCGCGGTTTTCGGGAAATCCTGAGAAAGGCCTAGATGATTATCAAAGGGAGCAACGAGCAACAAGGCGACAATAGAGGTGATTTTCACGGCAACATGCAAAATAGTGGACCAAGGATTCAAAGACCTTATGTGTCTCCCTGAGAGATGATGAACTATCTGCAATAAATGCATTTTTACTCGAAGGCAATGGAAAGAGATACCAGACATTCTAAAGACTGCTGCACTGTGCAATGCCATGAGGTCACAGGAATCGCAAATGCCTGCCAGTCACCGTAAATCCTGAGCCAAGGAGCGAGATTCATCTTCCACCTCCTCCGCAATACCGACGAAATCGACACTGGGGCCTAGAATAGCGGCAGCACCACACCCACTTCCATATGTTGACCCCAACTCTAACGGTGTGGTCTCGATGATTCGTAAAGCTAGGCCGTCCAATGTGGCGCAAACTTACGAAGCCAATAGGTGCGTGGTGCAGAAGATGCTCTCCACCCAACAGCCGAGTACTTAAATTGGCTCAGGCAAGATATCTGGCCACAACGTTGTACCATCAGCAAGAAGTCCCGACCAGACACGTGCACTCATCTTACCCGCTGTATTCATGGTTTTGACGTGTCGAGAGTTTTCTACAGATGGCGGTACAGCCTTAAACCTTATGTATGCACATACATTGAGGAAGATGAACATATCCCCAGCAAATCTGAAACCAATCGACACGTTTCTACCTGGATTACACCAGAGAAGTCAAGTTACCCATTGGGCAAGATCAACCTCAACGTTCAGTTTGGAACCCGAGAAAACTATGCTGTGATAGAGAATCCGAGTTTGAAGTGGTGGATTTCCGCTGATTGCTTTACGAATGCATCACTGATGCCAGGTTCATGGCAAGGTCGACATACATATCCTGCTGTGGAGGCTGCCTGGCCTAAAGGACCTATCACAATCAAAGAAAGTTTTGCGATAACTGCGACAAAGATTTTCATCGACTGTCAAACTTTCGGGATGCAAGGACATGACTGTTAGTTCACTCTAGACATTATGATGCTGTGAGGTAGGAAGATCTTCTAAGGAGCCTACTTTCAATACAACCAAAGAATCAAAAGAGGTACAGATCCACCCATTGTATCCAGGTAAGAAAACGATGGCCCATTGCCGCAAACATGATGTCGCATAGGAAAGGCCGCTGAGTTCCTCCAGGTGGAGCACTCGAGAATCTTCAGATGGTGTCCAGCTGACAGAGTGTTCTTAGAACCTTGCCGAGCACCACCTCTCAATTTGGATCCTCAGACGCATCAGCAGCAACCTTTATGGCGAAGCTGAGCCTAGCCGCGAAATCCATGTTATCTGAAATAGATCGACTCAAAGATGGCCGGTTTCATCGCAGAAATATCTACGTAATATGGGTAGCTAACCCAGTGATGGTGCCCAAGAAACACACAATAGTCCTTCACATGTGCGACTTCACGTGCCTCAATAAACATTGTCCCAAGGATCACTCTCTCCCAAGGATCGATCAAATCATCGACTCTACTCAGATGCTAACGCTTTTCCTTTTGACGCATATTCTGGTTATAACCAGACAAGATTAAAAGAAGAAGATGAAGTTCAAGAGCAAACATCACCCTTATGGCGTGTTTTAAAGTAAGGAAACAATGCCCTTGGTCTCAAAACGCTGAGCAACATATCGGATGCGTAAATGCCTAGCAAACAATGCATTTGGAAAACGTACAAGTCTACATCGACGATGTCGTAATAACATCAAAGAAAGGGCCGACTTTGATCGAAGATTTTAAGGAAACCTTCGACAACCTCGACAAATTCTCGCTGCTTCAAGCTGAACCTACTAAATGCTCCTTTGAGTTCCTTACTGAGATTGCTTCCAAGTACAAGTAGGGGATTGTATTAATCCCGAGAAAATACAAAGCCATTGTCACTATGAGAAAGCCAATAAAGTTGAAAGAAATAACAGCCTAACGGGGCGAGGTCGCAAATTTTAAGGTATTCACAGTTAGAGAAAAGGCGCCACGTCTTATCGATCAAACAAGGGGAAAAATTTCAATAGAACGAGGAAGCGCATGTGAGCCTCTCGGTAAACATCTCAAACGCACAATACCGACACCACCAATATTGGTGGCGCCGAAAGAGAAAGAACCTCCTTCAGAGCATTGCAGCCACAGCACGGCCCTCGTAGTCGAGAGAGAAGAAGAAGGTAAGCTCACGAGTCTGGAGGCCGAGATATTTCACTGGCACTAAGCCACTCTCCAAACAATGCAGATTCGCAATATCAGAAACTAGCATACGGAGTATTCACGACAAGAAGAAATTGCGACACTATTTTTCAGCACATCCGATAATGGTCAATGAGGCTCCCTTATCAAATATACCGAACAACCTAGAGTTAATGGGTCGTGGTTCCTTGGGGAATAGAACTTCTCTGGACATCACGATGAAAAGAAAGGCACAAATCGCAGGTCTTACCGATTTCATTGCAGAATGGATGAGCTACAAAACACGGACCCCCTGTATTTACTTAGAACTTGACCATGAACTGGACCAGTCCAAAAGATTGGAAGGTAATGAGCAGGCGTGATATTAGTCTCACCCGAAGGCGACAAGTTGAAGTATGTTCTTGATGACGTTCCCAAACGCATCTAACAATGAAGCAGAATATGAAGCTCTAATAAGCACGGATGAAGATACAAAGCTGTGGTTCAAACCCTGATCGAAAATTTTCTGCCATTCACGCTATAGCACACAGTCATGAAACAATGCGATACTTCAACGAAAGTATGATAGCATACAAAGAGGTATGAGCTGGAGAAGTTATTCGATGGTTGTGAGGTAAACCACATCAAGCAGGATGAGCAACGATGAAGCTGACGTTTTGGCAAACATCGAGGTCACAATGCCTCGCGATTCCTCCAGGTGTGTTCTGGGAAGAGATTAGCGAGAGATCAACAAAGCCAAGAAAAACAAAGAAGGAGAAAAAAGAGAAATCCTCGAGTATCGCCAAAGACACATAAGAAGAAGAAGAAGAGCAAGAGCTAGTCATGATGGTGCAAATTCCATGGATGCAAGCTTACATATCATATATCCTAAGGAAAACCATACCCGACGATCCGGGGCAAGGAATAATTAGGCGATCAAAAGCTTTTACTGGGTAAAAGGGGAACTGCACAAACGCAGATTAAAAGTACAACGGTGTGTTACACCCGAAGAAGGAAGGATCATCCTAAAGGACGTGCACGCGAATATAAGGGCACCACGCGAGTAGCAGAGCTATCGCTGCTAAGGTTTTCTTGCAGGATTTTATTGGCTCACAGAATCGAGGATGCAAAGGAAATAGTGCGCACTTGCGACGCGTGTCAAAGATTTGTGCAAGACCTCACTCACCAGCAGCGGAACTTATGCCAATCCCACTGTCTTGGCCCTTTGCTCAATGGGGTCTCGACATGGTGGGTAAATTGCACAAAGCTTCGCCAGGAGGATATGAGTACTGCTGTGGCAAGACAACAAATTTTCAGTGGATAGAGGCACCAATAAATTCACCAGATGCATCCGCAATAAATGTGAAGAGCATTGTCTTTCGCTTTGGAGTACCTCACAGCACCTCATAATCATAATTACTTCCAAGGTTCAAAGCATAGTGTAAGTGGGCATAAACTAAGTTTTGCGTCCTGCCGCACATCCACAAACCAATGGTCAAGTCGAAAAGGCCAATGGCATCATCTCGTAATAACAAGAAGCGCCGTTAGGACCTTTAGAAAAAGCTAGGCATACTTGGCCGAGGAGCTACCAAGTGTTTTGTGGAGTATCCGAACAACGCCAAATACAGCGACGCAAGAAACGCCGTTCTTTTTGGTCCACGGAGCTGAAGCAGTCTTGCCAATAGAAATAGAACACGATTCTCCACGAGTCATAGAATATGACGGAAACTTCGAGAAAAGCTAGAGTAGATGGTCGATGCACTCGATGAAGCTCGAGACGAAGTCCTGTCACGAGTCGCCAAATATCAGTGGACTTAAAACTATCACGCCGACGATTGCGGCAAGATCTTTCCAAGTGGGTGACCTGGTTTTACGACTCAATCAAAAGAGGAAACCCGAGTCACCGTGGCTAGGACCATACATCGTCACGTATGCAGAAGGAGGAGCATACATAATCAAAGACAAGAAGACAGGGATTGACGAGCCAAATCCCCGGAACGTGGCACAGCTCAAAGCTTTACGCCAGATGTCTAAAATATAGTCTCCCCTTTGTAAAGCACAATGTACCGAAACGCCCATGAAGTTTTGACGCACTTTTTCCTCTTTTCGGGGCACCGAGTGGGGCCGGAGAAGGTTTTTAATGAGGCGGACTCGTGTGCTGCAATATAATAAAGACAGTGGAATTATATATCTTCTTCCCGACAAGACCGGGGGTTTTCCTCTACAGATACAATATATATATATATATAAACACAGTGTCGACAAACGCAAAAGAAGCATCTTGCCTTGGTAAAAATAATACTCGCCAAAACAAAGGAGATATAGACAAAATAGTGATCAACAAAAAGCTCGGGGGCTTGCACCCGCACAAAATAGTACACAATGTATATTATCTTGCCTTGGGACAACCTCGCATTATAATAAACAAAAGATATTGCAATCAAAACGCCCGGGGGCTTGGCGATAAAAATAAAATACAATGACTTTACAATATAGCTCGTTTATACAGGATACAAATTTCGGAATAAGTTCGTCTTCAAGGATTTCCCAATATATTGTCTATGGTTAAGCGCTCGTTATTTACAGCACGAGTACTATGCTCAGCGTAGCTACCCTTCACGAAGAATTCGGAATCCATCCGGAGAAGTTCATCCATCATATCTTCGGCAACAGGAGTAACAATGTCATCATATTTGCCGAAGTTTCTTTTCTTCTTCGACATCTTCTCCAAGCACTTTGGGACAACTTGCCCCACGTCTAATTTCGGGTAGCAAATTTTTATCATGATCATCGCAAACCTTGCACCAGCAGCTAGTTGAGCTCGTACAAAGCCGTGGATGCGAGGAGCATCTCGAAATTTGTCCATCAACGCAGGAAGGGTCTCTGGCATCTTATTGCGAGGAAACATGGTACCATAAACCAGAGACAAAGTCCTTGTACCGAAGTCAAGATACTCGCGAACCTGAAGTGCACGATCTTGAAATCTCACGATTTGGCGGGTCCGTTCAGGTGTACCCCAAAAAGTCGACCCATGTTCACGTGCAAGCCGAAGAAGAACATTGGAACGAGCCTCGACACGTTCATCTTCAGTTGTAGTATAAAAAGCACCTATTGTTTTAATTCAGTGGGCAATGAGGAGGCAAGCAGCAAAGGAAAAAGAAGCGAGATAAAGATAATGAAACTTACCCGCCATATCCAAGCTAGCATCTGTTAGTAGCTGGAGCATAGAATTTTCTCGAGATGTAGTTGCGGCAGCCTCAGCAACAAGAGTCCTTTTCAGCTATGGCATCCCGAGCTTGTTGGAGCGCACTTTTCCTTTTCGAAGATTCTACTGCTCCATAAGTATAAGCGACTGCTTCTTCACAGATGGAGTTGTACTCGAAGTTCTTTCAATTCTTCTATCAGATCCATACTCGAAGAATCATCAAGGTTAACAGGGACAGAAGACTTCTTCGAAAGGGACGAAGGAAAAACTTCGGGAGGACCAGGAATTGACGAATAATTGTCAAAAATCAACTGAAAAATAGAAAAACGTCGACATCAATCATTGAGACAAAGTTCGACTTCCATTCATTCTTGTAGTATATACATGTCTATTACAAAAGAGGACCTCTACAAGACCTAATCATCGCCAGGAGCATTACAGCGACAGTACCAAAAGGAGGAGGTAAACTAAAACAAAGCAAAAGAATATGAAACTAGACCTCCGGCCTTGATGAGCTGGGAGTCGAGGGTGGCTTGATCCCGAGATATGCCAAGATTTTCTTCGTGTTGGGTTTGGCTGCCTTAATCAGCGATCTCCACCTCGACTGCTCTATTTGATTGGGTCGCCAACCTTCATCCAATCAATAGTTTGTTGGCTGTCAGCAACCAGGGCAAAAGGCTCGACAGCAACCTTCATGTTTTTGGCGCATTTTCAGTCCAAGGTCTTCTGATGAATTGAAGCTCTTGGCGAGGTCAAGGAAAGTTGGGTTCCTCTTTCTTTGGGAAAAAAATAAGGAAAAGCCGCGACAACCCCTTTGGCCTGATCAATGCCTTCCGTGCCTCTGATCCATGAACCTCGAGGAATGAAAGGGCGTCAAGAAGAGGATCATTGGCGGGTTCTTCAAGTTGAAACTCTTGAGCTGTTCTAGCTGTCAAAAATGAAACTTATTGAGCAACAAAAGAGCGCAGAGAAGGAAATACAAAAAATAATAAGTGGTACTTACCGACGAAGCGGCGACTTTGTGTCCTTAAGCGCTTAAGGATCGCCTCTTCGCGAGCAGATTGGGCAGCCATGTGATCGCTCAGTGAAGTTTCAGCGGTGTGAAGCCTTTTTCTAAGATCTTCGACACCAACAGCCACCTTGGCCTTGTCAGCTTCTGCCCTAGCTTCAGTAGCATCCAATTCGGCCTTTTTGCGAGCCTTTTCACTATGCTCTAACCGTTGAGCAAGTGTGTTGGCACGCTCATTGGCTTCCGTCAGTTTTTCTGGCAAAGAAGAAAAATATAGTTAAAAACTTCGACAACAAAGGAGCAAAAGGGCAGAGGCAAAAAGAAGTAGCAAAATATTACCTTCAGTTTTATTAGCATATTCACGGTACCCAACAAATTGGGCACCGATGCGAAGAAGATCTTTGATCATAGGCTGTTAAAAAAAGAGGACAAAGAGAAAATGGGGGTATGAGAAAAATATGATGATACACAGAAGTAAACAAAGAAAACATAAACAATGACAAAAAAGTAAAGAACTTACATCCTCCATGAGAAGGTTCGAGGAGCTACTCAATTGGAGAGTAGGTTCCGCGATAATCTCCGTCCTTGCCCTTTTCGGTGAAGAGGCTCGGGGGCTTGTCGGAGGAGTCGCGGTGCCGACATTTTGTCGAGGAGGCGACGTTTCTTCCCTTCGACTGGCGTTTCCGAGGCGACTAATGTATGTGACGTACTCGTTCGAGTAGCCACATCAACAGTTGGTAACACTTCTTCATCATCACTACGAGTACAAGTCGACAATATAAAGGCAAGATAGACAAAAATCTTCAAAGTACAAAAAAAACAGGGAGATGGTACTTACGAACTGATAAGAGTTCCGAGGTATGGATCATAAGCCGACTCCGGATGAGAAGGAACAGTTTCTTCGGGTTTGGAGGTGCCGGAAGCTTCGGCGTCATCCCTTTTCCTTTTGTTCTTTGGGGAAACAGCAGGAGGAAGGGATTAAGGCGACTCGCTGGCTTCAGATTCAACTTCCTTTTCATGGGAAGTTAGATTTGTGAGAACCTGCGACTTCACTTTCATAAAGAGAAGAACCTTGATTGTCTTCGGCAACGATAGCTTGTTCTTCGACTTCTCCATCCTCAGGAAGGGGAGGAAGAGAAGCCATAGTAGGATGGTTCTGCAAAAAATAGCGACAAAAGAAAAATTAGCGAGATATCAATACAGTGAGATGCAGGGAACATTTGGAACAAGATAAAAATTCGAGAAGACAAAATACCTCGGGGAGAGGATTGGTGGAGCTGTATGGTTCCACGCGGCAAGAGGAAGGAACAGGATCTTTCTTGTTTAAACGGGAAATTCTTCGAATCAGCTTCTCCAAGTCCTTTGCAGAAAGATCACTGGAGAGCCTATTGGCGTCGCTTCACCAAAGATATGTCCAAAGGGGATTTTTATGAAATTCGAAGAGGTCGCACTCTAATTCTAAGAAAGTAGGCAGTGATTTGAACACCAGAAGCTCTTTGCCTCGAGTATTTTGAAGTGACGAATACGAGACATAAGTGCTTCTCACGCTTTTTCTTTCTAGCTTTTATCCCAAGAGCGGCGGCGCTGAATTTTGGCATTTCCGTCGAAGGGGATTATGTTGTGTTCCACAGAGTTGGCACTTTCTTCGTGAATGTAGAGCCACTTTGCGCCACCCTTGGACAGAATCGGGAAATTTGACGTCGAAGTAATCAACGTGGCCTGGATACAGGGACATAACGCCGCCTATGTTATAAGTGGCATTGCGGGAGGCATTGCGGCGGAGAAGGAAAATACGTTTCCAAAGAGCCCAGTTAGGAGGGATTCCAAGGAAACATTCGCACAGCGGATAAAAATGGAAATGTGGAGGATGGAATTGGGGGTCAATTGGTGCAGTTGAATCCCATAAACAAAAAGAAGGCCGCGGAGGAAATCGTGAATTGGGGCGAAAGGCCGCGGATGAGGTGATCGACGAAACTAACCCGGTACTCCATTGGAGGGTTGGGATAGCTTTCTTCGCTGGGAAAGCGGATGGCATCTTCCTTCTTCATCAGGCCAAGCTTCTTCATCATGTTGAGGTCTTGGTTGGAGATTTTGGATCTCTCCCACTCAAGATCTTCGGCGGCCATCTCAGATTCTGGAGTGCTGTGGCGAGTGAGACGCGTGCGTGGTGGCATCAATGGCAGTGGACAAAGCAATGGTTGGGCGTGCGGAAGATCAAACAGAGTTGGGCGCAGGGGAAGTTTTTGCAGAGGGAAACAGATGTGCGGCGCAAGCGAAGGACTGGACCGAGGTTGAAGAAAGGTTTATATAGGATTCGGATGAAGCAGTGCACCGTTGGATGAAGAAATCGTGTGGTGAAAAAGGATCTCGTAGATACAAGGGTAAAAAGGTATTTTGAGAAGGAATGGAACAGGTGTTACCGTACGTGCGCCAGAAAAGCGGAGGACGTGTGTCCCCACTTGCACGACGTGTCAACGTGGTGGGAACAATGGACCCACAAGGCAGAAAAAATCCCAATTATTGATAGAGATGAAGAGAATTTGACAAAGGAGAATATGTCGACAAGAAAAATAAAAAGAGAATGGCGACAGGGTAAATCATTTGAATACTCTTGGAGCCTTTGATCAAATACAAGTTTTTGCCCAAACGCTCGGGGGCTACTTTGGAAAAAATAGAAAATTTCGAGTATGACAATATAGAAATGGCGAGAGCCTATGACCAAATCCAAGAATTTGTTCATAGCCTCGGGGGCTACTCCCATCGGGAGTGCTGGTCGCGCACCCGATAAATATAAAAATATCGAGAAGGATTATAAATATAGCGGCAAAGGATACTAATCTGTGGAGCCTACACCCAAGCACAAGTTCTTGTCGTAGCCTCGGGTTACTCCCATCGGGAACGCTGTTCGCGTGCCCGATGAATTTTTTCAAAATAGAGAAATGAAGTGAGTATATTTCGAGTTACAGATAACTCTACATATACTCCCATCGGGAAGACAAAATAAAGTCATCAAATATGACTCGATAAAATGTGCTATTCCAAAGGCGAAAAGCACTCGACAATATATGTTGGAGATATGCCCAAGAGGCAATAATAAAGTGGTTATTATAATATCTTTGTGTTTATGATAAATGTTTATATACCATGCTATAATTGTATTAACTGAAACATTGATACATGTGTGTTATGTAAACAACAAGGAGTCCCTAGTAAGCCTCTTGTATAACTAGCTTGTTGATTAATAGATGATCATGGTTTCGTGATCATGAACATTGGATGTTATTAATAACAAGGTTATGTCATTAGTTGAATGATATAATGGACACACACCCAAATGAGCGTAGCATAAGATCAAGTCATTAAGTTCATTTGCTATAAGCTTTCAATACATAGTTGTCTTAATCCTTCGACCATGAGATCATGTAAATCACTTACACCGAAAGGGTACTTTGATTACATCAAACGTCATTGCGTAAATGGGTGACAATAAAGGTGGGATTAAGTATTTGGAAAGTGGGGTTGAGGCATATGGATCAACAGTGGGATTTGTCCATCCCGATGACTGATAGATATACTCCGGGCCCTCTCGGTGGAATGTCATCTAATTAGCTTGCAAGCATATGAATAGTTCATAAGAGATCACATACCACTGTACGAGTAAAGAGTACTTGTCGGTAACGAGGTTGAACAAGGTATGGAGATACCGATGATCAAACCTCGGACAAGTAAAATATCGCGAGACAAAGGGAATTGGCATCGTATGTAAATGGTTCAATCGATCACTAAGTCATCGTTGAATATGTGGGAGCCATTATGGATCTCCATATCCCGCTATTGGTTATTGCTCGGAGAGGAGTCTCGACCATGTCTGCATAGTTCGCGAACCGTAGGGTGACGCGCTTAAGGTTTGATGTCGCATAAGTAGATTTGAGTATGGTATGGAGACGAAGTTTGTTCGGAGTCTCGGATGTGATCCAGGATGTCACGAGGAGGTCCGAAGAGTCCGGAGAATAAGATTCATATAAGGGAAGTTGATTTCTGGGTTTTCGGAAATGTTCTGGATCGTTCCGTGTTGACTGGAAGGTTCTAGAAGGTTCCGGAAGGGCCCACCATGGGGCCCACGACCCGGGAGGCCCACCGTGGGCCGAGGGATGCTCCCTGGCCTAATGGGCCAGGGGCACTTGGCCCCCAAGGCCCAGGCCGGCCAACCCCCTAGGGTTTCCCTGGGGGGGATCAACTTGGGGGAGGGGAAAGCCCTCTCCCCCCTTGGCCGCCGCCCCCCCTAACCCTAGATGGGAAAGGGGGCCACCCTGGCCGGCCAGCCCCCTATATAAAGAGGGGGAGGGGGTGGCCAACACCATCCCCCCATTGCCTCCTCCTCTGGCCTCTCTCCTCCACCATACGCTGCCCGGGCTTAGGCGAAGCCCTGCAGTTTTCTTCTCCACCACCACCACCACGCCGTCGTGCTGCTGGACGTTGGAGGAGATCTACCACACCTCCGCTGCCCGCTGGAACGGGAGAGGAAGGAGCTTCATCGACACCGTACGCGCGATCGAGTACGGAAGTGCTGCCGGATTGCGCACCGGGACGATCGTCACACCAACAACGAGATTAATCTCGTAGGCTTTGGAATCTTCGAGGGTTAGTCTCATCTTCATCTCGTTGCTTAGATCTAGTAGATTGGATCTTGGGTGTTCCATAGATTAGATCTGTTGGTTTTATTCGCTTTGCGGTAGGAAAATTTTGTTTTCTATGCAACGAACCCCATCAGTGGTATCAGAGCCACGTCTATGCATAGATCTGTTGCACGAGTAGAACACAATGGTTTGTGGGCGGTGATGCTTTTGTTGCTTTAGTTTGTGTACTTTGCTTCTTGCGGGATGGTGGGATGAAGCGGCCCGGGCTAACTTTACATGACCGCGTCTCATGAGACTTGCTCCACGCTTGACATGCAACTTGTATTGCATAAGTGGCTTTGCGGGTGTCTGTCCTCTCCCACCATAGTGAAGATTGTAATTTGCACTTCTATTGTCAACACTAGTATCACCGTTGTGGTTCATGTTCGTAGGTAGATTGGATCTTACTCGAAAACCCTAAACCACGTAAAAGATGCAAACCAAATTAGAGGCGTCTAACTTGTTTTTGCAGGGTTTGGTGATGTGATATGGCCATTATGTGATGATGATTATATTCGATGTATGAGATGTTCATTGATGTATTATGGCAACCGGCAGAGCCTAATGGTTGTTTTTAATTTTTGTTAAAGACCTGCGTGTCTATTCATCATGTAATAGCTTTATTCCAAGTAGTTGTTATAGTAGCTATAAGTGATGGACAACCATGAAGCGGCGCCACTGACCTTGACGCCATGCCGGTGATGATGGAGATCATGTCCGTGCTTTGGAGATGAAGATCAAAAGCACAAGAAGAAAGGCCATATCATATCACATTATGAATTGCATGTGATGTTAATCCTTTTATGCATCTTATTTTGCTTAGATCGCGACGGTAGCATTATAAGATGATCCCTCTCACTAAATATCAAGATAATAAAGTGTTCATCCTTAGTATGCACCGTTGCTAAGACTTGTCGTTTCGAAGCATCTCGTGATGATCGGTGTGATAGACTCTACATGTGCATACAACGGGTGCAAGCAGATTTGCACACGCGGATACTAAGGTTGCCTTGACGAGCCTAGCATGTACAGACATGGTCTCGGAACACGGGATACCGAAAGGTAGAGCATGAGTCATATGAATGATATGATGAACACTTTGAGTGTTCGCCTTTGAAACTACATCTTTTCTCGTGAAGATCGGACTTGGTGTAGTGGATTTGGTTCGTGTAATCACTAAGACAATGCGAGGGATGTTGTTTTGAGTGGGAGTTCACCTAGTTAATCTAAGAATTAAAACTGAACTCATTTTATCATAAACTTAGTCTAAACTTTGCAAATATGTTGTAGATCATGGCGCCCCCCTCCATCAATTAACCAGTTCCTAGAGAAAGAAAAGCTTAAGGGCAATGGTAGCAACTTCACCTGACTGGTCCCGTCATGTGAGGATTTTCCTCACTGGCGTGAGCAGGCATTTTGTGCTCGAAGCACCGCTAGGGTCCCCCACCACCTCCCAGTGTCCGAGGACATAAAGAATGTTTATGAGACTCGGTAACTCAAGACTCCGAAATTCAGTGTGCCATCTGTGCAGGTTTAGAGGCAGAGCTCCAAAAGCGTTTTGAGCACCACGACCCATGTGAGATGATGCGTGAGCTCAAACTTATCTTTGAGACTCATGCAGCCGTGGAGAGCTATGAGGCCTCGAAACAGTTCTTTAACTGCATGATGGAAGAGGGTAGCTCCGTTAGTGAGCACATGTTCGCCATGTCCGGACATGCGAAGAAGCTCTGACTTGGGGATTGTGATCCCTAACAAGCTGGGTATTCATCGTGTCCTCCAATCACCGCCACCAAGTTACAAGAACTTCGTGATGAACTACAACATGCATAACATGAACAAAGAGTTACCCGAACTCTTCTCCATGCTGAAGTCTGCTGAAGTAGAAATTAAGAAGGAGAACCAAGTGTTGATGGTCAACAAGACCACCAGGAAACAGGGCAAGCCTAACAAGGGCAACTTCAAGAAGGGCGGCAAGAAAGTTCGCCTCTCGAGAAGCCTAAGGCCGGTCCTAAGCCCGAGACTGTGTGCTACTATGCCTGGGGAAGGGGCACTGGAAGCGGAACTGCCCCAAATACTTGGCCGATTCGAAGAGCGGCCATGCCAAGAAGAAAGGTATATTTGATATACATGTTATAGATGTCTATCTTACTGGTTCTCGTAGTAGTGCCTGGGTATTTGATACTGGTTCGGTTGCTCACATTTGTAACTCGAAACAGGAACTGCGGAATAAACGAAGCCTGGCAAGGGACGAGGTGACGATGCGCGTTGGAAATGGATCCAAGGTCGATGTGATCGCCGTCGGCACTTCCTCTACATCTACCTTCGGGATTAGTTTTAAACCTCAATAATTGTTATTTGGTACTGCGTTGAGCATGAACATTATATCTGGATCTTGTTTAATGCAAGACGGTTATTCGTTTAAGTCGAGAATAATGGTTGTTCGATTTATATGAATAATGTCTTTTATGGCCATGCACCTGAGATGAATGGTTTATTCTTGTTAAATCTCGATAGTAGTGATACACATGTTCATAATATTGATGCTAAGCGAATTAAATTGAATGATAATTCTACTTATATGTGGCACTGGCGTCTTGGTCACATTGGAGTGAAGCGCATGAAGAAACTCCATCCGATGGACTTCTTGAGTCACTTGACTTTGAGTCACTTGACAGATGCGAAGCATGTCTAATGGGAAAAATGACTAAGACTCCATTTTCTGGTACAATGGAGCGAGCTACTGACTTATTGGAAATCATACATACCGATGTGTGCGGACCAATGAGTGTAGCATCGCGCGGTGGTTATCGTTATGTTCTAACCTTCACGGATGATCTGAGTAGATATGGGTATATTTACTTTATGAAACACAAGTCCGAGACTTTTGAGAAGTTCAAGGAATTCCAAAGTGAAGTAGAAAATCAACGTAACAAGAAGATTAAGTTTCTGCGTTCTGATCGCGGAGGCGAATATCTGAGTTATGAGTTTGGCATGCATTTAAAGAAATGCGGAATACTTTCACAGTTGACACCGCCGGGAACACCAGAGCAATGGTGTGTCCGAACGTCGTAATCGAACTCTCTTAGATATGGTTCGTTCTATGATGTCTCTACCGATTTGCCATTATCGTTTTGGGGCTATGCTTTAGAGACAGCCGCATTCACTTTAAATAGAGCACCATCAAATCCGTTGAAACGACACCGTATGAATTATGGTTTGGGAAGAAACCTAAGCTGTCGTTCCTTAAAGTTTGGGGTTGCGATGCTTATGTAAAGAAGTTACAACCTGACAAGCTAGAACCCAAAGCGAGAAATGCGTCTTCATAGGATACCCTAAAGAAACAATTGGGTATACTTTCTATCACAGATCCGAAGGCAAAATCTTTGTTGCCAAGAACGGATCCTTTCTTGAGAAGGAGTTTCTCACAAAAGAAGTGACTGGAAGAAAAGTAGAACTCGACGAGGTTGATGAACCTTCTCTCATAGATCAGAGTAGCGCAGTGCCGGAAGAAGTTCCTGTGCAGCCTACACCGATAGGAGAGGAAGCAAATGATGATGATCATGAAACTTCGAACGAGGAAGCTACTGATCCTCGCAGACGACGAGGGAACGTACCACTCCTGATTGGTATGATCCCTGTCTAAATGTCATGATTGTGGACAACAATGATGAGGCCCCTGCGACGTATGAAGAAGCGATGATGAGCCCAGATTCCAACAAATGGCAAGATGCCATGAAATCCGAAATGGGATCCATGTATGATAACAAAGTATGGACTTTGGTAGACTTACCTGATAGCCGCAAGGCTGTCGAGAATAAATGGATCTTCAAGAGAAAAACAGATGCCGATGGTAATATTACTGTCTATAAAGCTCGACTTGTCGCAAAGGGTTTCCGACAAATTCAAGGAGTTGACTACGATGAGACTTTCTCACCTGTAGCGAAGCTAAAGTCTGTGAGGATTTTGTTAGCAATAGCTGCATTTTTCGATTATGAGATTTTGCAGATGGATGTCAAAACGGCGTTCCTTAATGGTGACATTGAGGAAGAGTTGTATATGGTACAACCCAAAGGTTTTGTCGATCCTAAAATGCTGACAAGGTATGCAAACTTCAGCGTTCCATTTATGGACTGAAGCAAGCATCCCGGAGTTGGAACCTACGCTTTGATAGAGTGATCAAAGATTTTGGTTTTATACGGACTCATGGTGAGGCCTGTATTTACAAGAAAGTGAGTGGGAGCTCTGTAGCGTTCCCGATATTATATGTAGATGACATATTATTGATTGGGAATGATATAGAACTTTTAGGCAGCATTAAAGGTTATTTGAATAAGTCTTTTTCAATGAAAGACCTTGGTGAAGCAGCATACATTTTAGGCATCAAGATTTATAGAGATAGATCAAGACGCCTAATAGGCCTTTCACAGAGTACATATCTGGACAAGATTCTAAAGAAGTTTAGAATGGATGAAAGCAAGAAAGGGTTCTTGCCTATGTTGCCAGGTAAGGTCTTGAGTAAGACTCAAGGTCCCGCTACGGCAGATGAAAGAGAGAGGATGAGCAAGATCCCCTATGCTTCGGCAGTAGGCTCTATCATGTACGCCATGCTGTGTACTAGACCGGATATCGCACATGCTGTTAGTTTGACCAGCAGATATCAAAGTGATCCAGGAATGGAACACTCGGACAGCGGTCAAGAATATCCTGAAGTACTTGAAAAGGACTAAGGATATGTTTCTTTGTTATGGGTGACCAAGAGCTCGTTGTAACCAGCTACACCGATGCAAGTTGGAACACCGATCCCGATGACTCTAAGTCTCAGTCTGGGTACGTGTTTATATTGAATGGTGCGGCAGTAAGCTGGAGCAGTTCCAAGCAATGCACGGTGGCGAAATCTTCAACAGAATCTGAATATATAGCGGCTTCAGAGGCTTCATCGAAGCGGTATGGATGAAGAGGTTCATTGTTGAGCTTGGTGTGGTTCCTAGTGCATTGGACCCGCTAGTCATTTATGTGACAACATGGTGCCATCGCCAATGCAAAGGAACCAAGGTCACACAAGAAGCTGAAGCATATCAAGCTGCGTTTTCATTCGATTCGCGAGTACATCGAAGATGGTGAAGTAGAGATTTGCAAAGTACACACGGATCTGAATGTAGCATCCGTTGACTAAAGCTCTCCCAAGTGGCAAAGCATGACCAACACCAGAATGCCATGGGTGTTAGGTACCTTACAATGTAATCTAGATTATTGACTCTAGTGCAAGTGGGAGACTGTTGGAGATATGCCCAAGAGGCAATAATAAAGTGGTTATTATAATATCTTTGTGTTTATGATAAATGTTTATATACCATGCTATAATTGTATTAATCGAAACATTGATACATGTGTGTTATGTAAACAACAAGGAGTCCCTAGTAAGCCTCTTGTATAACTAGCTTGTTGATTAATAGATGATCATGGTTTCGTGATCATGAACATTGGATGTTATTAATAACAAGGTTATGTCATTAGTTGAATGATATAATGGACACACACCCAAATGAGCGTAGCATAAGATCAAGTCATTAAGTTCATTTGCTATAAGCTTTCAATACATAGTTGTCTTAATCCTTCGACCATGAGATCATGTAAATCACTTACACCGAAAGGGTACTTTGATTACATCAAACGTCATTGCGTAAATGGGTGACAATAAAGGTGGGATTAAGTATTTGGAAAGTGTGAGTTGAGGCATATGGATCAGTGGGATTTGTCCATCCCACACGGAGATATACTCTGGGCCCTCTCGGTGGAATGTCATCTAATTAGCTTGCAAGCATATGAATAGTTCATAAGAGATCACATACCACGGTACGAGTAAAGAGTACTTGTCGGTAACGAGGTTGAACAAGGTATGGAGATACCGATGATCAAACCTCGGACAAGTAAAATATCGCGAGACAAAGGGAATTGGCATCGTATGTAAATGGTTCAATCGATCACTGTCATCGTTGAATATGTGGGAGCCATTATGGATCTCGGATCCCGCTATTGGTTATTGCTGGAGAGGAGTCTCGACCATGTCCGCATAGTTCACGAACCGTAGGGTGACGCGCTTAAGGTTTGATGTCGCATAAGTAGATTTGAGTATGGTATGGAGACTCGGAGTCTCGGATGTGATCCAGATGTCACGAGGTGAGGTCCTAAGAGTCCGAATAAGATTCATATAGGGGTTGATTTGGTTTTAATGTTCGGGACTGTCCTGTTGACTGAAGGTTCTAGAAGGTCCTGGAAGGTTCCACCATGGGGCCCACGACCCGGGAGGCCCACCGTGGGCCGAGGGGATGCTCCCTGGCCTAATGGGCCAGGGGCACATGGCCCCCAAGGCCCAGGCCGGCCAACCCCTAGGGTTTCCCTAGGGGGGATCAACTGGGGGAGGGGGAAAGCCCCTCTTCCCCTTGGCCGCCGCCCTAACCCTAGATGGGAAAGGAGGGCCGGCCAGCCCCCTATATAAAGAGGGGAGGGGGCCGGCCAACCCATCCCCCCATTGCCTCCTCCTCTCGCCTCCCCTCCACCATACGCTGCCCTGCCAGCGGCCCTTCTCTCCACCACCACCACCACGCCGTCGTGCCATTGGACGTTGGAGGAGATCTACCACACCCCGCTGCCCGCTGGAACCGGAGAGAAGGAGCTTCATCGACACCGTACGCGCGACCGAGACGTAAGTGCCGGATTGCAGCACCGGGGACGATCGTCTACACCAACAACGAGATTAATCTCGTAGGCTTTGGAATCTTCGAGGGTTAGTCTCATCTCCATCTCGTTGCTTAGATCTAGTAGATTGGATCTTGGGTGTTCCATAGATTAGATCTGTTGTTTTATTCGCTTTGCGGTAGGAAAAGTTTTGTTTTCTATGCAACGAACCCCATCAATATATTCTCAGAACGCCAAAGTTGCGATCAATTTCTGAATGCCGCAAATTTGCGAAGGTAAGACCCCGTATCCGTTCGTGGGCGTGGCATCGCAAAGACTTCGCTTTTCCGTATCAACAGATACGAAGAAAAATTCTAACGGACGCGTTAGGTACCCGATAAATTTGACTGGGACTCGACAGAATGGTAAGACCTTAAGCGCACTGTCGAAGTTTACACCGTATCCCGGATCATGTCCGGACGGATCTTGAAGTAGGCTTTGCGGATTGCCACTAGAGCACTTAACTAGTACCCGATCCGTCGATGAACTAGCCCCAACTACCATTATCCCTTGTACAATATAGAATTTTATGTGAAGAAGCATAAATAAAAGCTCTCGAATAAATATAACAGTCGAGATTTTCCTTGACTCTACGATTCAAGCAAAATCTCGGGGCTACCGACATAGGCATCCCAATGGGCCTGCCAAGATGGTACCCGAGTTTATGAAGGCCCACTATCCGAAGAATAAGAAGATTCGGGAGTTCAAGATATATTAAGGAAAGCTAGAGTTGTAATAGGAAGTGTTATTTGTAATCTCGCGGGATGAGTTAGAAACCGTCCTGACTCTGTAACAGGTATAAAACGGAAACCTCGCTCCACCTCCTATATAAGGGGAGTCGAGGGACAAAGAAAGGATCGAATCTACTGTCAACAGAACCCTAGTTTTCATAATCGTCGAGTACTTTTCGCCTAAAACCTTCGAGATCTACTTGCCCTCTACTTTAGCAAAACCCTAGTCTACAATCTGAGACATTGACAAGTTAATTTGTCACGGCCACACCAAGATAACCTGGCCGCCCTCCAGACATGGCCTCTCCCCCCTTGGATTTAGCCGCCCCGCTCCTCCACCATATCCCGCACGTAGCGAAGCTCCGCCGGATTTCTCCACCGACACCACGCCGTCGTGCCGCCGATTCAAGAGGAGCTACTACTTCCGCTGCCCGCCGGAACGGGGAGGGACGTCGCCTTCATCAACAACCGAACGTGTGACCGAGCACCGAGGTGCTGCCCGCTCGGCCTGTATCAAGATCTTCTACGCGCTTTGCAAGCAAGTGATCGTCTATCGCAGCAACAAGAGCCTCATCTTGTAGGCTTTGGAATCTCTTCAAGGTGAGACTCGATAATCCCCTCGTTGCTACCGTCTTCTAGATTGCATCTTGGCTTGGATTGCGTGTTCGCGGTAGGAAAATTTTTATTTTCTATGCTACGTTTTCCTACAGGATCTCCTTCCTCAACGCATGGCGGGCGCGCGGATGGGTTGAGCGGCGGCGGCCTGCGCCGCCCTTCTCCCGTCGGCTCTCCTCAGACGGCTCTACGCGGCGGGATGGGGGCGGCGGCAGCGCCGGCCTCCCTCCTCCCGTCGGCTCTCCGCAGCATCTACAGAGGTTGGTGGTGGGCGGCGGCCAGGCTCATGGCCTCGCGCTACCCCCCGCCTCTCGCCGGTGAGTGGAGGCGATCTCGGGCTTCACCCGCGACACGAGGTCGCCCGGGGCAGCAGCCTTGGTACGACGGAGAGGTGGTCTCTTCGCCGGAGAGGGTCGGCCTGCGGTTGGTGGTGGTGGATCTATCGATCTATCACCGCGGCCCAGGCGGCGAGATGGAGATGCTAGCGCCGGCGACGGAGTCGCCAGGAGGGTTGGAGTGGCCAGCCCGGTGGTCGCCGACGTGGGGTCCGACCCGAATAAAGGCTGGTCCTAGGGTCTCTCTTCGTGAAGAGGAAGACTCACCAGGCCTGGACTCGTGATCTAGCCGGAGGCTGAGTCTCGAAGGCTCCGCGGCCGAATGTAACAGTTTTTGCCCGGAGTTTGGCCGGATCGGTGTGGCCCTGGCCGTGCGCACTCCATACTTTTATTCCACCGATTGGTTCTCCGGAGGGAGCGGCGCTAAGCTCTTTTTCTGTGTTGACATCAAGTGATCATGGAGATATGCTCAAGAGGCAATAATAAAGTGGTTATTATAATATCTTTGTGTTTATATAAATGTTTATATACCATGCTATAATTGTATTAATCAAACATTGATACATGTGTGTTATGTAAACAACAAGGAGTCCCTAGTAAGCCTCTTGTATAACTAGCTTGTTGATTAATAGATGATCATGGTTTCGTGATCATGAACATTGGATGTTATTAATAACAAGGTTATGTCATTAGTTGAATGATATAATGGACACACACCCAAATGAGCGTAGCATAAGATCAAGTCATTAAGTTCATTTGCTATAAGCTTTCAATACATAGTTGTCTTAATCCTTCGACCATGAGATCATGTAAATCACTTACACCTAAAGGGTACTTTGATTACATCAAACGTCATTGCGTAAATGGGTGACAATAAAGGTGGGATTAAGTATTTGAAAGTGTGAGTTGAGGCATATGGATCAACAGTGGGATTTGTCCATCCCGATGACGATAGATATACTGGGCCCTCGCGGAATGTCATCTAATTAGCTTGCAAGCATATGAATAGTTCATAAGAGATCACATACCACGGTAGTAAAGAGTACTTGTCGGTAACGAGGTTGAACAAGGTATGGAGATACCGATGATCAAACCTCTGATAAGTAAAGTATCGCGAGACAAAGGGAATTGGCATCGTATGTAAATGGTTCAATCGATCACTAAGTCATTGTTGAATATGTGGAGCCATTATGGATTCCAGATCCCGCTATTGGTTATTGCTCGGAGAGGAGTCTCGACCATGTCCGCATAGTTCGCGAACCGTAGGGTGACGCGCTTAAGGTTTGATGTCGCATAAGTAGATTTGAGTATGGTATGGAGACGAAGTTTGTTCCTGAGTCTCAGATGTGATCCAGATGTCACGAGGAGGTCCTAAGAGTCCAGAGAATAAGATTCATATAAGGGAAGTTGATTTCGGGTTTTCGGAAATGTTCGGATGTTCCTGTTGACTGAAGGTTCTAGAAGGTTCGAAGGTTCCACCATGGGGCCCACGACCCGGGAGGCCCACCGTGGGCCGAGGGGATGCTCCTGCCTAATGGGCCAGGCACTTGGCCCCGCGCCCAGGCCGGCCAACCCCCTAGGGTTTCCCCGGGGATCAACTTGGGGGGGAGCCCTCTTCCCCCTTGGCCGCCGCCCAACCCTAGATGGGAAAGCCACCCTGGCCGGCCAGCCCCTATATAAAGAGGGGAGGGGGTGGCCGGCCAACCCATCCCCCCATTGCCTCCTCCTCTGGCCGCCTCTCCCTCCACCAACGTCACCAGGCGAAGCCCTGCAGTTTTTCCTCCACCACCACCACCACGCCGTCGTGCTGCTGGACGTTGGAGGAGATCTACCACACCTCCGCTGCCCGCTGGAACGGGGAGGAGGGCTCCATCGACACCGTACGCGCGACCGAGCACGGAAGTGTGCTGGATTGCAGCACCGGGGACGATCGTCTACACCAACAACGAGATTAATCTCGTAGGCTTTGGAATCTTCGAGGTTAGTCTCATCTTCATCTCGTTGCTTAGATCTAGTAGATTGGATCTTGGGTGTTCCATAGATTAGATCTGTTGGTTTTATTCGCTTTGCGGTAGGAAAATTTTTGTTTTCTATGCAACTAACCCCTTCAGTGGTATCGAGCCATGTCTATGCATAGATCTGTTGCACGAGTAGAACACAATGGTTTGTGGGTGATGCTTTTGTTGCTTTAGTTTGTGTACTTTGCATCTTGCGGTGGGATGAAGCGGCCGGGCCAACTTTACATGACCGCGTCTCATGAGACTTGCTCCACGCTTGACATGCAACTTGTATTGCATAAGTGGCTTTGCGGGTGTCTGTCTCTCCCACCATAGTGAAGATTGTAATTTGCACTTCTATTGTCAACACTAGTATCACCGTTGTGGTTCATGTTCGTAGGTAGATTGAATCTTACTCGAAACCCTAAACCACGTAAAAGATGCAAACCAAATTAGAGGCGTCTAACTTGTTTTTGCAGGGTTTGGTGATGTGATATGGCCATATGTGATGATGATTATATTCGATGTATGAGATGTTCATTGATGTATTATGGCAACCAGCAGGAGCCTAATGGTTGTTTTTAATTTTTGTTAAAGACCTGCGTGTCTATTCATCATGTAATAGCTTTATTCCAAGTAGTTGTTATAGTAGCTATAAGTGATGGACAACCATGAAGCGGCGCCATGACCTTGACGCCATGCTGGTGATGATGGAGATCATGTCCGTGCTTTGGAGATGAAGATCAAAAGCACAAGAAGAAAGGCCATATCATATCACACATTATGAATTGCATGTGATGTTAATCCTTTTTGCATCTTATTTTGCTTAGATCGCGACGGTAGCATTATAAGATGATCCTCTCACTAAATATCAAGATAATAAAGTGTTCATCCTTAGTATGCACCGTTGCTAAGACTTGTCGCTTCGAAGCATCTCGTGATGATCGGTGTGATAGACTCACATGTGCATACAACGGTGCAAGCCAGATTTGCACACGCGGATACTAAGGTTGCCTTGACGAGCCTAGCATGTACAGACATGGTCTCGAACACGGGATACCGAAAGGTAGAGCATGAGTCATATGAATGATATGATGAACACTTTGAGTGTTCGCCTTTGAAACTACATCTTTTCTCGTGAAGATCGGACTTGGTGTAGTGGATTTGGTTCGTGTAATCACTAAGACAATGCGAGGGATGTTGTTTTGAGGGAGTTCACCTAGTTAATCTAAGAATTAAAACTGAACTCATTTTATCATAAACTTAGTCTAAACTTTTGCAAATATGTTGTAGATCATGGCGCCCCCTCCATCAATCAATTTTAACCAGCTCCTAGAGAAAGAAAAGCTTAAGGGCAATGGTAGCAACTTCACTGACTGGTCCCGTCATGTGAGGATTTTCCTCACTGGCGTGAGCAGGCATTTTGTGCTCGAAGCACCGCTAGGTCCCCCACCACCTCCTCCAGTGTCCGAGGACATAAAGAATGTTTATGAGACTCGGGTAACTCAGTACTCGAAATTCAGTGTGCCATCCTGTGCGCTTAGAGGCGAGCTCCAAAAGCGTTTTGAGCACCACGACCCATGTGAGATGATGCGTGAGCTCAAACTTATCTTTGAGACTCATGCAGCCGTGGAGAGCTATGAGGCCTCGAAACAGTTCTTTAACTGCATGATGGAAGAGGGTAGCTCCGTTAGTGAGCACATGTTCGCCATGTCCGGACATGCGAAGAAGCTCAGTGACTTGGGGATTGTGATCCCTAACAAGCTGGGTATTCATCGTGTCCTCCAATCACTGCCACCAAGTTACAAGAACTTCGTGATGAACTACAACATGCATAACATGAACAAAGAGTTACCTGAACTCTTCTCCATGCTGAAGTCTGCTGAAGTAGAAATTAAGAAGGAGAACCAAGTGTTGATGGTCAACAAGACCACCAGTTTCAAGAAGGGCAAGCCTAACAAGGGCAACTTCAAGAAGGGCGGCAAGAAAGTTGCTAGCGCCTCCTGAGAAGCCTAAGGCTGGTCCTAAGCCCGAGACTGTGTGCACATCGTCAGTGGAAGGGGCACCGGAGGAACGCCCTGAAATACTTGGCCGATCTCGAAGAGTGCCATGCCAAGAAGAAAGGTATATTTGATATACATGTTATAGATGTCTATCTTACCGGTTCTCGTAGTAGTGCCTGGGTATTTGATACTGGTTCGGTTGCTCACATTTGTAACTCGAAACAGAAACTAAATAAACGAAGCCTGGCAAGGGACGAGGTGACGATGCGCGTTGAAATGGATCCAAGGTCGATGTGATCGCCGTCGGCACGCTCCCCTACATCTACCTTCGGGATTAGTTTTAAACCTCAATAATTGTTATTTGGTACCTGCGTTGAGCATGAACATTATATCTGGATCTTGTTTAATGCAAGACGGTTATTCGTTTAAGTCCGAGAATAATGGTTGTTCGATTTATATGAGTAATGTCTTTTATGGCCATGCACCGAGATGAATGGTTTATTCTTGTTAAATCTCGATAGTAGTGATACACATGTTCATAACATTGATGCTAAGCGAATTAAATTGAATGATAATTCTACTTATATGTGTCACTGTCGTCTTGGTCACATTGGAGTGAAGCGCATGAAGAAACTCCATTCCGATGGACTTCTTGAGTCACTTGACTTTGAGTCACTTGCAGATGCGAAGCATGTCTAATGGGAAAAATGACTAAGACTCCATTTTCTGGTATAATGGAGCGAGCTACTGACTTATTGGAAATCATACATACCGATGTGTGCGGACCAATGAGTGTAGCATCGCGCGGTGGTTATCGTTATGTTCTAACCTTCACAGATGATCTGAGTAGATATGGGTATATTTACTTTATGAAACACAAGTCCGAGACTTTTGAGAAGTTCAAGGAATTCCAAAGTGAAGTAGAAAATCAACGTAACAAGAAGATTAAGTTTCTGCGTTCTGAGGCGAATATCCGAGTTATGAGTTTGGCATGCATTTAAAGAAATGCGGAATACTTTCACAATTGACACCGCGAACCCACAACGCCATGGTGTGTCCGAACGTCGTAATCGAACTCTCTTAGATATGGTTCGTTCTATGATGTCTCTTACCGATTTGCCATTATCGTTTTGGGGCTATGCTTTAGAGACAGCCGCATTCACTTTAAATAGGGCACCATCTAAATCCGTTGAAACGACACCGTATGAATTATGGTTTGGGAAGAAACCTAAGTCGTCGTTAGTTTGGGGTTGCGATGCTTATGTAAAGAAGTTACAACCCGACAAGCTAGAACCCAAAGCGGAGAAATGCGTCTTCATAGGATACCCTAAAGAAACAATTGGGTATACTTTCTATCACAATCCGAAGGCAAAATCTTTGTTGCCAAGAACTGATCCTTTCTTGAGAAGGAGTTTCTCACTAAAGAAGTGACTGGAAGAAAAGTAGAACTCGACGAGGTTGATGAACCTTCTCTCATAGATCAGAGTAGCAGTCTGAAGAAGCCCTAGCAATCTACACCGATAGGAGAGGAAGCAAATGATGATGATCATGAAACTTAACGAGGAAGCTAAACCTCGCAGATCGACGAGGGAACGTACCACTCCCGATTGGTATGATCCCTGTCTAAATGTCATGATTGTGGACAACAATGATGAGGACCCCGCGACGTATGAAGAAGCGATGATGAGCCCAGATTCCAACAAATGGCAAGATGCCATGAAATCCGAAATGGGATCCATGTATGATAACAAAGTATGGACTTTGGTAGACTTACCTTAGCCGAAGGCTGTCGAGAATAAATGGATCTTCAAGAGAAAAACAGATGCTGATGGTAATATTACTGTCTATAAAGCTCGACTTGTCGCAAAGGGTTTCCGACAAATTCAAGGAGTTGACTACGATGAGACTTTCTCACCTGTAGCGAAGCTAAAGTCTGTGAGGATTTTGTTAGCAATAGCTGCATTTTTCGATTATGAGATTTGGCAGATGGATGTCAAAACGGCGTTCCTTAATGGTGACATTGAGGAAGAGTTGTATATGGTACAACCCAAAGGTTTTGTCGATCCTAAAAATGTCGACAAGGTATGCAAACTTCAGCGTTCCATTTATGGACCGAAGCAAGCATCCGGAGTTGGAACCTACGCTTTGATAGAGTGATCAAAGATTTTGGTTTTATACGGACTCATGGTGAGGCCTGTATTTACAAGAAAGTGAGTGGGAGCTGTAGCGCTCCCGATATTATATGTAGATGACATATTATTGATTGGGAATGATATAGAACTTTTAGGCAGCATTAAAGGTTATTTGAATAAGTCTTTTTCAATGAAAGACCTTGGTGAAGCAGCATACATTTTAGGCATCAAGATTTATAGAGATAGATCAAGACGCTAATAGGCCTTTCACAAAGTACATATCTGGACAAGATTCTAAAGAAGTTTAGAATGGATAAAAGCAAGAAAGGGTTCTTGCCTATGTTGCCAGGTAAGGTCTTGAGTAAGACTCAAGGTCCGGCTACGGAGATGAAAGAGAGAGGATGAGCAAGATCCCCTATGCTTCGGCAAAGAGGCTCTATCATGTACGCCATGCTGTGTACTAGACCGGATATCGCACATGCTGTTAGTTTGACCGTAGATATCAAAGTGATCCAGGAATGGAACACTGGACAGCGGTCAAGAATATCCTGAAGTACTTGAAAAGGACTAAGGATATGTTTTTTGTTATGGCGGTGACCAAGAGCTCGTTGTAACCAGTTACACCGATGCAAGTTGGAACACCGATCCTGATGACTCTAAGTCTCAGTCTGGGTACGTGTTTATATTGAATGGTGCGGCAGTAAGCTGGAGCAGTTCCAAGCAGTGCACGGTGGCGAAATCTTCAACAGAATCTGAATATATAGCGGCTTCGGAGGCTTCATCGGAAGCGGTATGGATGAAGAGGTTCATTGTTGAGCTTGGTGTGGTTCCTAGTGCATTGGACCCGCTAGTCATTTACTGTGACAACACGGGTGCCATCGCCAATGCAAAGGAACCAAGGTCACACAAGAAGCTGAAGCATATCAAGCTGCGTTTCCATTCGATTCGCGAGTACATCGAAGATGGTGAAGTAGAGATTTGCAAAGTACACACGGATCTGAATGTTGCAGATCCGTTGACTAAAGCTCTCCCAAGGGCAAAGCATGACCAACACCGAATGCCATGGGTGTTAGGTACCTTACAATGTAATCTAGATTATTGACTCTAGTGCAAGTGGGAGACTGTTGGAGATATGCCCAAGAGGCAATAATAAAGTGGTTATTATAATATCTTTGTGTTTATGATAAATGTTTATATACCATGCTATAATTGTATTAACTCGAAACATTGATACATGTGTGTTATGTAAACAACAAGGAGTCCCTAGTAAGCCTCTTTGTATAACTAGCTTGTTGATTAATAGATGATCATGGTTTCGTGATCATGAACATTGGATGTTATTAATAACAAGGTTATGTCATTAGTTGAATGATATAATGGACACACACCCAAATGAGCGTAGCATAAGATCAAGTCATTAAGTTCATTTGCTATAAGCTTTCAATACATAGTTGTCTTAATCCTTCGACCATGAGATCATGTAAATCACTTACACCGAAAGGGTACTTTGATTACATCAAACGTCATTGCGTAAATGGGTGACAATAAAGGTGGGATTAAGTATTTGGAAAGTGTGAGTTGAGGCATATGGATCAACAATGGGATTTGTCCATTCCGATGACGGATAGATATACTCTGGGCCCTCTCGGTGGAATGTCATCTAATTAGCTTGCAAGCATATGAATAGTTCATAAGAGATCACATACCACGGTACGAGTAAAGAGTACTTGTCGGTAACGAGGTTGAACAAGGTATGGAGATACCGATGATCAAACCTCTGACAAGTAAAATATCGCGAGACAAAGGGAATTGGCATCGTATGTAAATGGTTCAATCGATCACTAAGTCATCGTTGAATATGTGGGAGCCATTATGGATCTCCAGATCCCGCTATTGGTTATTGCTCTGAGAGGAGTCTCGACCATGTCTGCATAGTTCGCGAACCGTAGGGTGACGCGCTAAGGTTTGATGTCGCATAAGTAGATTTGAGTATGGTATGGAGACGAAGTTTGTCGGAGTCTCGGATGTGATCCGTGATGTCACGAGGAGGTCCGAAGAGTCCTGAGAATAAGATTCATATAAGGGAAGTTGATTGGTTTTAAATGTTCGGATTGTTCCGGTGTTGACTGGAAGGTTCTAGAAGGTTCCGGAAGGTTCCACCATGGGGCCCACGACCCGGGAGGCCCACCGTGGGCCGAGGGATGCCCTGGCCTAATGGGCCAGGGCACTTGGCCCCCAAGGCCCAGGCCGGCCAACCCCTAGGGTTTCCCTGGGGGGGATCAACTTGGGGAGGGAAAGCCCCTCTCCCCCTTGGCCGCCGCCCCCTAACCCTAGATGGGAAAGGGGGCCACCCTGGCCGGCCCCCCCCCTATATAAAGGGGAGGGGGTGGCCGGCCAACCCATCCCCCATTGCCTCCTCCTCCGGCCGCCTCTCCCTCCACCATACGCCCGGCTTAGGCGAAGCCCTGCAGTTTTCTTCTCCACCACCACCACCACGCCGTCGTGCTGCCGGACGTTGGAGGAGATCTACCACACCTCCGCTGCCCGCTGGAACGGAGAGGAAGGAGCTTCATCGACACCGTACGCGCGACCGAGTACGGAAGTGCTGCCGGATTGCAGCACCGGGGACGATCGTACACCAACAACGAGATTAATCTCGTAGGCTTTGGAATCTTCGAGGGTTAGTCTCATCTTCATCTCGTTGCTTAGATCTAGTAGATTGGATCTTGGGTGTTCCATAGATTAGATCTGTTGGTTTTATTCGCTTTGCGGTAGGAAATTTTTTGTTTTCTATGCAACGAACCCCTTCAGTGACTAGGGATCCATGATGAAAGTCGGAAGAAGAGAAGTTCATGAAGGCCAGAGGGGAGGACTAGCTAAGGGAGGTTCAAGTCTCCGCGCCTGAGGGACTTGCTGTTCCGACTTCACAAGCGGTATGCAAGTGGGGGCGACAACATAGGTGAAGTTCAGAGTCCCGCCTTTCAGGGTGAAAACCCAAGGTCTGGCCTTAATCGGTTGTGCCTGCAATGACCTTGTTGGAGGCATTGTTATGAGAGCGACTATCTTCAGGGTGAAAACCTAAGATCGTTGATCGGGCGACGATGGTGTTAGCGCACCGTTACCTTCTTGGAGGCTTTTGGAGATCAGATTTTTCGTGTTGTCTTGGCGGTGGATGTATTGCTGTTGTTAGGCCCGAGATACTGTAGCGGGACTTTTGTTTCTTAGTTTTCTTTTCTTTTTTGGTCGTGCATCCGTAGCGCTATTGTGCATACATTGTCACAGTAGGCCGTAATTGGTATCTTTTTGATATTAATATATTCCCTTTATCGAAAAAAAAATATAAACATGCAAAATCTCAATTCGAAATGTTCTGTATTTTGAGGGACACAGAAATGATAAAAATGTCAATCGGAGTATAGTAATTTCAAATTTCCAAAAAAAAAATCAACTTCATCATTTTTATGCAGCTTAGAATACAAAACCTTATCCGGCCGCCTTTTACCGTGTATTTAGCTCCATCTCCACGGACTGAGGCGCGTAGTCAGGGTCTAACTTTTGAATAGTAGATGTTCATTTCAAGAAGATAGACTTTGGACAGACGTGATTCCCAGATTTCTGGTGTACGGCAAAGCGTAAACCTTCCGTCACCAACAGTCACACGATCGCGTCTTGACCCAGCCTCTCCAGCCAGGTACCGGCGCCGCAACTCTCGGCTGCCGCTACCACAAGTCCACAAACACCAAAGACAATGGACAAGCAATCTTCCACGAGTCGGGTTCATCCAGGTTTCATGTCATTTGCACTAATCATCACAGATAATAGTAAAACGGACACACTAACAATCTAACATACTCCAGGGAGCTGACTTAGCTAACAGGTAGAGTTGGTCGAGTTATCTTACAGGGGTAGATCGAAACTTCTCATGTGAATGGAAGCCTATATACTACTACAAGAGCAGCTTCACAATCTGCGATGGAAGCTTCTTTGTCTTTTCTTTTTGTAACAATAAATAACGCGGCAAGGAGATAAAATGAAAGAATGCACCAAAGTCTTGCTTCGTCCGTCCCGGTGCGGTCACAGCGACATAATGTACATGCAATCGGAGGGGCCTCCGCTGGTAAGGAGGAAAGAATGTTCAATCCATCTTGGGCAGTATGTGGCAACGGTCGATGTGGGTGTTACCCCGACTTGTACCGCTTCGTTGAGTGTGGGAGCTCTTGAGCAGGATCACCCAACATTGCCTGCTGATGGCCCATCATTTCGTTTCCAGGACCTAGACCAGGGAGCTCCTACATGGATGTAAACACCAAGTGTCAACTTGGAAAAAAACAGGGATAAATAAGCTAGACAACGGAATGTTCAGATGCATTTGAAATGATCGCTTCTGAACTCTTTTAAGATGTGTAATGGCAGCCTGAATTTTACGGATTAAGGTGATTCAAAATTTTGGTACTATGCATGAACAAGCTAATCATTCAACTTTGTGCAGTTCCCTATAAACTGCAAATCCTACAATAAATAGGGGAGTCGAGTCTGATAAGAGTGGCGTACCTGAAAACTGGAGGATTGTCCAGCGGTAGTAGGTCTTTTGACAGCCCGCTTGCCCAGGTTGATCTGGACAGAAATGTTGGCTTGGGACAAATCTACACCCGAGCTTTGAAGAGCATGAGTCAATGTATTAAGTAACCTGTAGTTAACAAAAACTAAGTGTGTCAATGTACTTGGTTGGCTAATGGTGAGAAATATTTTCACAATATGCTCTGTAAACTCAGACATGGCGACAGGATAATACAACCAAGGGGGTCAATTTGAATTGAAGCATTATGAGGACACCTTAATTTAGTAGCAACCAAAACAAAGGCAGTTGTCCAGTTTTGACTGAAAATAAATTGCAACTACCATAACTATATGACCCATGGTACTCAAGTAGCAACATAATAAAGAGAGAAAATATTCTTTGCAACGTACTCTTGGGAATATTGGCTTGATACGCTGATTGTTCCTTCGTCAATCGTCAATTGCTGGTTATTTAACATGTCACTGTTCACCCCACAGTCATCCACACCAGACGCATCTGCCCATTGGGGTTGAGACTGGGGTGTTGCGTTATCTACATACAGGAAAAAAATGATGAATAACCAATACTACTTCCTGTCTGGGAACAGAAGCACAGGTGGATGGTCAAACATACTCAGAATATTTGTTGGAGTATCCGCTGATCTACAGGAAACACTAGCTATATGATCAATTTCAGCCTGATCTGGTGCCCCTGAGGCAGCTGCGGACGCTACCGTGGTGTGGTTATCATCAAGTTTGCCTGTGATATTAAATTCAGGGGAGGACCCATTTGTGATGAATTGTGAAGGGTCAGGCAAGGCATCTCCTGCGATTTGCCCCTTACTCTGGAGCACAACGAAAATAGTATGTGTAAGAATTTGGTCAGAAAGTTCAAACAAAATCTAAGATTTTATTCGGAGATGGCATTCAATTACGAGAAACAAAATTTACCTGTGCATTTTTCCAGGATGAACGAAAATACATGTTTGACTGCAAAATACGGAGCAGTGTTCAGATACAGCCATCCAAGAACCAATGTTAATTTTGAACAATACTAATTGCATATTGATGATTCGGAAAAACAATTACCCATGGGAGTAACTTTGCATTTTCTTCGTTCCATTCTGGAAATGAAGCCTCGTACTTCTGTTCTTTTTCTTGTAAAAACCGTATATATTCGATAACCTGCATTATAAACGGTGTCAAATGAGAACCAAGTTAATCAAACAGGAGACAAACTCAAATTACATAGAATGCTCCTGAGAGCCTTACCTCTAAGAGAAACGTTGCTTTGTCTCTCTTTTGATCAGTGTGTGGTAACAGATCCCGAAGTATCTGAAACCTGTTAAGATAACATGAAGAAAAAATAGTTACTACACCGAGCCCAGTGCTTGTCTGCGGCTCACAAATGGTCTTGAAACTAATTCCAGATAAGCTCATCTATGGAGGTACATTGTGTCTGTGATTTTTTCGAGAAAGCATGAATCTATGTTGTTCTATAATGCACAGAATTTGATAGTTTACATACCTCTAGCGTTCAAATAAATCTATTGCAACATTACTGAAATCTTTGACTAACTAAAATTTCTACAACATTATTGATGTTAGCCCTTAGAAATTTAATCACCAAGGAACAATGCCAGTACATTCTGATGATCTGAACGAACTACAGGAGTTCAGGAATCCTCACCGGTCATTGATCTTGCTTCGGCGACGCTGCTCAGTTGCAGAATGCTTTGACTTTGGTGTGTTTGGCCGCTGATCCGTGCCACTGCCACTGCAGCTCCCGCCCTTCCCATCAACCCTCACAGCCAAGTCTGCTATATAAAGAGCACACATTAGTACAAAACTGTAGGTGTGGTATTGTAAAAATCGGCAACCCTATTTTGCGCGCTTAATGCAGAAGATTGCATCTAACCTAGTAATATTTGGCTCATTTTGATGTTCAGAATGGTCGTGATGAACTGTATCACAATTGCATTACAGGAACAGGACATGAATGCCACAATTAATGTTGGCAGCCAAGATACTATTTGAAAGACTAACAGGAAAATTTGGCCTAACTACAAAAAGGTGCTCAGCAGCTGGCATGCCTCTCCAGAGCCGGTTGGACTTTGAGAAAGAAGGCAGAGTAAGGTGAATATCTCAGCAGCCCTTGGGTGCGAGTGATCCCAAGCATGGAAGTTGTGCATCTCTCCATCGACCTCAATGGAGCTGCATCCCGTTGCTTTGGTGACACCCTTCTCTCTCATGGTGACCCGCACGCCAGCAACATGGCTCCACATCCCGGCAGATGCGTACATGTTTGCTAGCTGCACGTAGTGCCCTGCATTGGACTGCTCCAAATCAAAGATATGCTGCGCTGCCCTCTCAGCCATGGCCATGTTTGAGTGCTCGTGCATCTTGCAACCGTGGAGTAAGGCACCCCACACGCTCATCTCTGGCTTGATGGGCATGTCAAGTATAAACCGATAGGCTCTGTCAAGCTGACCAGCACGAGCAAGCAGGTCGACCACGCAAGCGTAGTGCTGGTGTCGAGGCTCGATCTTGTAGTCAGGCTTCATGGAGTGAAAGTAGAACCACCCTTTCTCCACAGCACCTGCATGGTTGCACGCTGACAAAAGCCCCAAGAAAGTCACATCATTTGGTTTCACCCCCGCGAGCTTCATATCCTCAAACAGGCAAATGGCTTCGGGGAGATAACCGTGCACCCCGTAGCCTGAGATCAATGCACTCCAGACAACCACATCCCGTTCCTGCGCACGCATCTGTTCAAATACTTCGCGCGCCCGGGAAATGCTCCCTGACTTGGCGTACATGTCAATCAGCGCAGTGTTCACGAGCACATCCTCCCTGTACTCGCTGCGGCGTACGTAACTCTCCATCCATACAGCCAGCTCAGTGGAGCCGAGCTGAGCACATGCCATGATCACCGACCGTAGCGTGACGGAATCAGGGGCCATGGTACTCGCGAAAATCTGCATCTGCTTGAACAGATCCACTGCCTCGCTGGCAAGCCCGTTCTTGGAGTAGCCCGATATCATGGCATTCCACAGGATCACATTCACCCGTGGGGGCGGGATCCTGTCAAAGAGAGCCCTCGCAGCCACGACGCACCCAAACCTGGCGTACATGGCCGTGAGCGTGGTCACGACATCCTGCTCACCGCCAAGGCCTCCCTTGACCACCAAGGAATGAGCCAACGTGGCACCCGGCAAGTCCTCGAGCTCCATGTACGCCTTGAGGACCGTGACGAGCAGCACGAAATCAGGGCGGACATCGCCGCTCATCATCGCCGCAAACAGCCGTAGCCCTTCCAAGGGGCTGCCGTTCTGCACGAGGCCCGAGATGAGAGAGGTCCACGAGACGACGTCCCTGTCGCGCTCACGCATTCCGTCGAACACGAGACGGGCACGGGCGGCGTCCCCGCAGGAGAAGTACATTGCGATGAGCGTGTTGTGCAGGAACCGCGTGGTGTCGCCGGCGTGGGCGGTGAGGCGTAGCGCGTGGGCGTGGGCGGCGCGGCCAGGGACGGCCCTGAGCACGTCGCCGAGGGCGGGGGCGGGCGGGAGGAAGGCCGGGTGGCACGCGCGGAGGGCGAGGTAGTGGCGGAGCGCGAGGGGAGTGAGGCGCAGGCGGGACGCGAGGCGGGCGGCGGCGTGGAGGAGGTATGGGTGCGGGTGGGGGATGCGGTCGAGCAGGTGGCGGGCGAGGGGACGGAGGCACGGGGACGGGCGGACGCGGCAGGCGGCGCGCAGCAGGAGGAGGAGCGCTGGCGAGCCGACGAGGAGCCGGCCGGAGACCAGGAGGTGCGCGTGGAGCTGGTGGACATGCGACGGCCGCGCGCACCGCGCGTCCATGCCCGTCGCCGTTAGCTCGCGCGAGCTCCTCACTTCCACTCTAACTCCTCACCCATGTGTACACAAGACGGGGCTTTTTCTAGCAAAAACTCGACTGAAAATAAAATAGAGACAATCGGAAGAAACGCCCCCGCGGCCCAGCGCCTCCGAGAACCGAAATTGGTCATGGACGAAAGCGGAATTGAGCGGAATTGGGGTACAGTACCTTGCAGCGAGGAGGAGACCTCGCGGCGCGCGGCGAGGCCGTCGTCGTCGTCGTCGAAGCCGTCGCCGCCGTTGGATCTGGAGCCGGATTCCATGAACCCGCGACCGCCGCCGCGCCGCTTCCTCCCCGGCGGATGCTGCCTGGGCGCGGAGGCGGCCTGTCCGGCGCCGGCGAAGGGGAGCGTCCACTGCTGGTGGTGGTGGTGGCCTGCACCTGCAAGGTGGAGCACACGACACAGACCTTGCTTCAGCTCTCTCTAATTTCCCCAACCGCAACACGATTATTCTGGGCCCATATGGCAGTGGAAGTGGCGACGATGCGTGGGGACCACTGCGTGGGCTTAGCGGGAGGTTAGCTATGGGCCGGAGCCGGCACCTGCTGTTCACGCGGTGGGCCAGGCGAGCGGGGACATGAGGTTCGGTTGCACGGGCCGTAGGGCCCAGCCATTATCTTGGCCCACACAAGGAGAGGCCCATCTTGTCCCCGATCTCTTTATTTTTTTGTAACCAGCGGCTACAGCGGAGGAAGGTAGGTAGGTGAGCTTTGCGCGGTGACGTGGTAAAGAGGGAAGCCGACGTGATCGATCGTGACGCACGTACGCGTGCCCCTGCACGTCGCCGTCGATCGGCGACCGGAAAGCAAGCAAAGCAAAGCGACGGAGCCGAAGCAGCATCTACGACCGCTTTCTCGTCCGCAGACCACTACAGCCCGCGGCCAACGGCGGAGAGAGTGAGAGAGAGAGAGAGAGAGCTGTGATGATCGGATAAAGCTAGGTACCTGCGTGCGCGCTGATCGGCTGCGCCGCCGTGGGCTGGCCCCAGAGCACGAATGCCGGCGGCTCCGGCTTGACCACCGCCACCGGCGCGGGCGCCGGCGTCGTCCGTGCTCCGGCTCCGGGCACCTGCTGGCTGACGGTGAACGTGCCGATGCCGCCCGGCAGCGCGTGCTGCCTGTCCGGGACGGATGCCGCCGGCGGGTTCTCCAGCGGCTGCAGGAAATCGTGCGTCTTCAGAAAGAAGCCTGCAGTAAGAAAAGTAAAAAATCGTCAACAGCCAGAACAAAAGCGTGCTACTAAAAAAACCAGTGAGCAGCTAACGCTAGGATTATGCTGGCCTAATCATGGTTAAGCTCGTGGCCTCGTTGTGCAACGTGGGGCCCGGCCAGATAGGCTAGACGGACGGAAGGGGAAGCCGTCGACGGCAGCGCTTGCGTCCAACCCACACGTGATGGATCCCATCGTCGTCGCTTCCCGCTGTCGCTTGGCAGCACGATCTTGACGCGAAGATTTCGAACCCCGGCCCAATCAATCATCGGTCGTCGCACGCCACCGTAACGACGAGCAGTGCTACTCCATTTCTCACGCGTGTTGGTCTGGATTCCTCCCTTAATTCAAGGCTTGTCTCGAAGGAATTGCATGGCCAAAAGTCACGGTTCGGCGAAGAACTCGATCGCCGGTCGCATTCTTCAGGGGCGAAAAGCTCACGATTTTTTTTGAACAGCCCTGCAGATCTAAGTATCTATAGCCTACCGTCCTAGCTATCAATTCGTAATTGCACCGTAGTATTGCAATTCCAGCCGGCAGAGAATTGTTGCGATCAGAGAGAGAGAGAGAGAGCAATGGAGTGGAAGCGGTGAGGCGTACGTACCTTGAGATGCGGCGGCGGCGGGCTTGGAGTCGTGGAGCTGCAGCGAAGGATCTTTCCCGGCGACGGCTGCGGAGGCGTAGAGGGAGAGGAAGTCGTGCGTCGCGTTACTGTTCCCTGCAGTAGGTGGAAGCTTTCGCCGAATTAGGCAACGGCAGCGGCGTAACGCCATGGATCATGTAGCAGGAGCAGAGGGAAACTATGGCATTTTAGCCGATCACGCACGCGCGGCGTGTGTGCGTACCTTGGATGCCCATAATTCCAGCAATTCAGTCGAGGATCAGCTGCATCGCCTCGCCGCAAGTCGCGGCCGGACTCGCCGCCGTCCGCGCAATTCTCTCCGGCAGGGACAGGAACGGTCGCCGGAACGATCTTGCCCGCTCGCTGGCGCGCGCCCGACACCGTGGAGACCACGCGCGAGCTAGCTCGCTAGGACGGAGCGGAAGGCCGGGGGGAACTCTCGCTCGCTCTCTCTGCTCTGGTGCTACGGCCTGTTCGTCTTCTCCTCCTCCTCCTGTACCAGCGGCTAGCTAGGTAGGCAGGCAGAAGCAGGTCGTGTGAGCCGGTGGGCAACTTTATACGGCCCGCGCCCGCGCGCGGGCGCGCGGCCCCTCGCACCTGGTCATCGGTACGCCGCGCGAGAGACGACGCCAGTACGTACTGCTCCCTGCGTGACGGCCCTGTCGCGCGCGGCGCTCGCACGTGCCGCGGCGGGCCCACTTCGGCGGCCGTAGATTGGCGCGTGGGGCGATCCCGAGGAGTGGTGGGTCTGGTCGGGAAGTCGTGCGAGTGCGGAGTGCGGCCGGCCGGGGAGGCCGACGTGGACAGGGGCGTCACGTGACGGTTGCTGGGCGGGGCCGGAGGGTGGTGGTGGGGCAGAGCGGCACATGGCGCCGGGTATTGCGGGCATCCCGTGGATTGCGACGGGCGGGCCGCACATGTGCGCCAGATTCCGCCCGCTTCGCTTCCACACCTTGCGTCCTTTTCCATGTCACGCGCTCGCACGAGATTATTTTTGATTGATCCCACCAAACACAGTAGCGATGGGGAGATCGGTAAAGTTTGATACAATCTCCTGAACCTAATGCAGGTGCAGTGCTAAACGGTCTTTAATTAACACCTAATAACCTCCCGCGGTAACTCATTTCGAACGCACCTCCCGCGGTAACTCATTTTTGAGCTGCTCGGTTTAGGCTCGCTTACGCCAAAGCCTCGTGGCTCGCTTTCCGCCTTCGATCGCCTCCACGTCGTAGCTTTTACAGGCACGCCGACGCGCTCCGCACGCCTTTCGCTTTCTGTCCTATCTCCTATCGATCCACGGTGAAAGTGAAATCAGCCGTGAAAGAGAAGCGCGCGCGGCTCAAATCTATCATCGCCTGCGGCAAAGTAAATCTAGGTGCCGGCTCCACCAGCGCCAGGCTTCGTCACCGCTGAACAGGCGCATGATCGCTTCACGTGGCTCGTACAATGCCGCCACCTGATCGGCTATGGCGCGCGCGCGCGGCTCCCTTTTACCGCGCGCAGGGATCGGAAAAGAAAGACCGAGACGCATGGCGACTGATCCTCGGTAGATCGAGTTCACGTGCATGCACAGTCCATCAGCGCCGCTTTCACCTGCGCCCCAGGAGTGACGAGTTGAAGACGGCACCGCGCGCACGTTCATCGTATCCGCGCAAGCAAACCAACCAGCCAGCCGTCCGACGATCGATGACTATGCGTGCGGCACCGGCACGCGCGTCGTGATCGTCTGATCGATCGACGGCCGGATGGCGCGCTGGCCCTCTTCCCCAGTTTGGCGTGCGCGGCTTGCCTTCGTGCGTGCGGCAGGGTCGGAAAAGCGGATCTGCGTGGGGGTCAGGTAAGGTCAGGCCGTGTCGTGTCACTGTGTCAGGTCGGTTGGCCCGGCGCCGTGTCCTGCCATGCATGTCGCGTGCCGGCCACATGGCCACGTACGCTGCTCAGATCGCTTTGCAAGATTTGCTCCCCTCGTTCAATCGAGCCTTTGGATGAGTACGTATCATTGTGCCTACTACCCCGTTCCAACAGTGTATCTACGTCTGTCCGTTTTAGTTTTTTTTTTCTGAAGTAACCATACATTTTTTATTCGACAATTTGTCTACAAAGATTACATATATGCTGACCATTCAGGGACAAACATGCTTCTCAATCAAACTTGCAAAAAAACCCACAAGAACTAAAATCAAAATTCCACCTTGAGAGAAACGTGTGCCGCCCCTAACTATCGTGCACCATCGTCCTAAGCCGCCACCAAGGAAGTGTCGAAAAATAAGAAGAATAGCCGCCATACCCAGATCTAGGAGAGCACCTTCGCATATAAGGATGATTTCCGAGCCGATGAACCGGATCGTCGCAAGTGACGAGACTGAGACTTGTGGCACGTTGGCCAAGGATCTTTCCAGTGATCACCAGATCCCAACAACGTCAACTTCATCAAACACGGTCGAAGAAGAAGAACATCGCCGCCTCTTCGACAAGGTCAGTGACCTTCCTGGATGCAAAGCCTACCATGTCCCATATGGCGTAGGCTATGACATGTCCCATCGTACACGCCCATGCGCCACCCTCCCATCTCGGTTGCTTGCGATCTCGTTGGCGCCGGATGTCCCGTTCTAACAGGGCTTCCTCCCGTCACATGTCCTTGATCTCAGCAGTATACAGGGGCGAAGCTAGAACTATTCATGGGTATGCAATGAATACCCAATATTTTTTGCCAAAAAAATCAGCATTTAAGCTCCTATATGAATGCATATATATGTTAGAGTTCTTTTGTACGTGTTTAACTCGTCTGTAGGGAAACAACGTGCTGTCCAGGCCATCCCGAGTTCAGCCCCTCCAATGTGGGCCAAAATACCCAATTTGGGCTTTCACCGGGCTGGTTCCCCTTGGTTTGGCCTGCAGCCAATCGAATCCAGCTCCTGGAAGCATCGAACGACACCGCCCAACGCGAACCGCTCCTCTTCCTCTTCGTTCCACCCTTGCTCGGGATCGATCTCTTGCTCGCGTCGTCAGACTCCCGGCGCCCGTCCTCCACGCCCGTCGCCCTCCTGCTCGGCGCTCGCCACTCCCTGCCGGCTACCACGAAGGTATGAACCGACTCGCGCAGTCGCGCTGTCCCCTTTCTACTGGGCTTCACTCTGACGCCGCGGAACAAATTGAATCAATACTCAATTTAGTGGATATGAATCATAGGATTAGGCGAACAGCGGGTTAGCGGCACACCTAAATTCTGGCACGATCTCTGCAGCACCATACAAGAACCAGCAGTTCATCAATATTGTCCGTCACTGCTGTCAGTGAGTGAATTCACAAGAAGTGACCAGTTCACTGTTCACGCACGGTAAAAATAGCTTCAGTTATAATATGTGATTCTATTTTTATCCAATTGTGATTCTCCTTAATTAGTTAAAAGAATCACTTGTAGATCTAAAAAATGAAGCACAAGCAGCTGATTTGAAACGTTTGTGGGATAAAGCTGCAAAGAAACCGAAGATAGTTACTGAGGTTGGAAGCCAAAACCAAGATGAAAATGTGAGCAATCCTCCTTCCAATGAAAATGTGAGTTAAATTGCATTTTTATTGTTCTTCCAATACAATTTATTTACTTGAGAGCTGAGACGTTGTCACTACTATGAAGTATCAATAATTTGTAATTCTGTTCTTGTTATTCTGAAGCAACATATATTAATTATATTGTTGTGTTGGATTTTTTTAAAACTTTGAATACCCAATATAAAAATCCTGGCTCCGCCACTGGCAGTATATCTCCCATCAATATCTCATCTAGATTGCTTACACGATCAAATATGTAGGCTTCATGGTGACGCCTCATACGCCTAGGGATTTAAACCTTACTCGATGGCCTGTCGGGTTCTCCGTAACTGTTCAATCGAAGCTGAGCTGAGGACATTTCACCAGGCATATTGTAAAAGCCCAATTTTTATAACTTTGTTTAAGACGAGTTTAATCTTGTGAAAATCAGGACCAACAAAACCTTTTTTTTGTTAACCTCTTGAAACATCGTTTCTTGCATGTGTGTCTTGTTTGATGTGTTAAGCGTGCCTGTTTGAGTTAGTTTTTCAACGAGATTGTGAACCTGATGAGGACATCACTACTACACCACTACCTCCATCATTGATAAATGAAGATGAACCTGCTGTGAAGCTCAAGTCCAATGAAGTTCGGATTGGACCAATTACAAGGGCTCGTATGGCTACTAAACAACGAACTTGTTCTAAACGGTACTTTGATTGATGAGAACTTTATACCGTCTAAGTCCTATTACTTATGTATCATCGTATCAAGAGGAGACGAGGCCGACGAGGAGTAGAGGAGCAATGGACATGAAGACGGACGTCAAGATGGACGTGAAGTCGGACATGGAGTGGACATGAAGATATCTCATGGTCGCGCGAGGGTGGGAGGTATGCGCGAGGAGAAGACGACGTCAGCCGGTCCAAGATCCTTAGACCGCCTCCAGACCGCCAGCCTGGTTCGGTCCGGCTGACCGGCGCCAACCGGATGGGATGCATCGCACGGCAAACCGAAAGCGAAGCCTTGCTGTCGCCTTGTTGATCGGACGTCAGACGGCCGATCCGTCCCCGTCCTGATCGGATTCCAGACCGGATTCGTCCGAGTCCTGTTCGACCAGATCTATTCTGGATCGGTTATTCTTGTATCTTTTCGACTGTCGTCCGACGCCTATAAGTGCCTCCAGACGCCCCTAGCCGCTTTAGACCACGTTTAAGATAAACCCTAGTTCTTAGTTGTTTGCTCTAGCAAAACTATTGAATCCCTACACCATATTGCTTGATATTGTGTAGATCCCGAAAAAGTCTTGTGTGATCTGCTGTTCCATTGGGAATTAGACGGTTGCAACTTACCGCTTCGTGGTCGTACGCAAGTGTGGAGTTGCGAATATCTTGTAGGGTTGAGAGCTGTTGCATTGGCGACAGGGACCAATCGAGAGATCTCGTTGCATCATACAAGTTATCATCCACTTCATCTTCGTGTTTCTCCGCTGCCATCATCCCGTGATCATCATCACCGCTGTTGCTTACTGAGAAGATCGGGCCACCCCTTATCATCTTGGTATCAGATTTCAGTTTTCCTCGGTAAGCACAATCCACCCCATAATTGAGTTGTGAGTGTTTCCTATCCAGAAAAGCCATAAAAAGTTAGGGTTAGGTTTGCCATAGCCTTAGATTGCACTAATTTCGAGTTTTAGTTGCTTTTCGTAGTTGTTTTTGCGTATCTTTTCTTTCCATCTAGTATTTTATGGTTTGAGTTTACTCTATCATCTTGTGTTTACTTTGTCGTCTAGTGTCAGTTTTTGTTACTCCGAGTCCACATAGCGTATGGTGCTTGTTTCCAACCATAGACACGCCTATCGATATCAAGTGACTAGGAACTTCCCAGAAGAGACTAGTTTTACCGCTCGACAGGCTGCCTCGTTAGGTTAGTGCTTTGCATATTTTGTTGGCCGTGTTATCAAGGAGGTGCGTCATATATCAAAAAAAAAAAGAAAATTGAAAAGAAGCAAACAGAGCTACATAGCTGCGTGTGTTATATACAAAGAAAAAAAAACTAAAAAGAAAAGTGTTGTGCTAGTTGAATCAAGTGAAGGCCTAAGCTTTTCTGCACCCGTAGTTGAGCAATCTTGTGCTGTCTCGTTGAGCTTTGCTAGCGTCTCTTGTGCATTGCAACCTTTCCCACATATAGTTACATTGCCCCATTATATCGCCCTGTGTGAGTATCATTGGTTGTCTACGGTCAGCGCTAGAGCTTGTTATTGGTGCAAATAGGTAGCCTACCTATAGCCCACATATACCCTGCTTTGTCGTGTGATTTGTTCTTATACCCTTGATATTCGCTTCGCTACATCCGTGCACTAGTTGTTACTACAAGTGGTAAGCAACACTAATTTACTTTGGAACGATAAGATTTCCTTTTCTTATCAGTTTTGAGTGAGTTGTGAGAGTACCACCATATATTTTTAATTTAGTGCACTAATCTCCTAACGATGTCTGCTAGTGATCATAAACTTGTTAACCAGGAAAACAAGAGTGCTGCCGATATCATCACATGGAGGGAGTATGAGGCTCTTCGTAATGAGATGCGACGTGAATTCCGCGCTCAGGACGATGTGCTTAATGGGAAGGTTGAAGAGATCTCCCAAAAGTTGGATGCTACTCATGTGACCGTCACTAAAATGCAAGATCAAATGACGGATGTTCAACGCAGTCTTGCTGATTTGTGTTTGGCTGTTGAGAATTTGACCGCGCAACAACAACAAGAAGATGACGAAGATCCTGAGCTTCAAGATGACGCACACAATGCTCGTGGTGCGCCACGTGGTAATCATCCTCGTGGTTGGGCTCCACTTGGCCGCAATGGTCGTGGGACAAGAGGAAGATGGGTTGGGTAAGCCCAAGTTTTCTATACCCAAGTTTGAAGGAGGAGCTGATGTTGAAGAATACCTCACTTGGGAGCTCAAGATTGAGAAGTTGTGGAGCTTACATCCACATTATACTGAAGATCGGAAGATTAAACTTGCTTCTTCCGAATTTGATGGCTACGCTTGCATTGGTGGGATGCTTTTGTTCGTAACCGAGACGAGGATGGTGAGCAACCTATACGCACATGGCGTGCCATGAAGGAGGCGATGACTTCTCGCTTTGTGCCTACAAATTACTTGCGGAATATATATGATAAGCTGACTCTATTGAGACAAGGTGTGAAGACCGTGGATGAATACTACATGGAGATGGAGATGCTTATGCAGCGTGGCCGTGTCCGTGAGTCTCTCGAGATGACAATGCAGCGTTTTCTCAACGGTTTGAAGTATGATATCAAAGGCATTGTTCGTCACTACAGCTACACCAATATGAATCAATTGTTACATCATGCAAGAGAAGCTGAATCACAATTCGAAGCAAAGATCAAAGGTCGAACTACAGAGCCGGCGTTTCACACCCCATGCGGCACCATCTTCGGCGCCGGCGCCTTCGACGCGCTCCGCACCTTACTCTACTCCGCCTAGTAAGCCGGTCTCCAATGTGTCTAACACAAAGAAGTCCGAATCTGCTGCAAGTACGAGTGGCTCTAATGTGTCTACTGCGCGTAACCGTGATATGGTTTGTCATACATGTGGTGGCAAGGGTCACTTCAAGAGAGATTATCCTAACCGCAAAATCATGATTATCAATGAGGACAATGAATACGAGACTGGAGATGATGTTGATCCTAATGCTCCAGAAGATGATGACTATGATACTGATGGTAAAGATGCATATCCGTCTGATGCTCGCACCATTGTTGTGTCGCAGCGTGCTCTTAATGTGTTGCCTAGTGCATCTACTCAGCGCTGCAATTTGTTCCAAACAAAGGCTTTAGTTGGTCCTGACAAGGCTTGCAAGGTCATTATTGATGGCGGGAGTTGCCGCAACTTAGCAAGCAAGGAGTTATGTACCAAGCTGAAGTTGAAGTATCTACCGCACCCGCATCCATACTATATTCAGTGGTTGAGCGACAATGGTGAGATGAAGGTAAACCACATGGTGCGTGTTGAGTTTGCTATTGGACCGTATAATGATTGCATTGATTTTGATGTCGTTCCTATGACTGGATGTCACCTACTATTGGGACGGCCTATGACCGTCTGTGCAACACAATGGCCGTATAATACATATCACTTGGAGTTCAAGGGCAAGAAAATTAATTTGCAGCCTATGACACCACAATTAATTGTCAATGAGTCTCGTCAAAGTTGAAGTCAACTTGGAGGATGCTTCATTAGATAGGCGAGAGAATTGTAATGTTGTGAGTGATATAACGAAAAGTGAGAGAGTGAATTTTAGTCTCATTAGCCACCAAAGAAGACATGAGAGAATTTAGTGAGGATCCTAGCCATGCCTCTTGTGCTCTTTGTACAGGTACGGTTTTGGTTTCTAACGACATGACCCTCTTCCTCTTGGTGTTTCTAATGTTTTGCAGAATTTGGCGACGTGTTTGACGAGGTACCGCAGACTTCCACCATTGCTAGGTATTGAGCATCAAATCGACTTGATTCCCGGAGCTTCGCTACCCAATCGGGCACCATATAGAACGAACCCCGAAGAGACGAAGGAGATACAAGCAAGTACAAGCGCTACTCGACAAAGGTTATATCCGCATAAGCCTTAGTCCTTGTGCTGTTCCTGTTATTCTTGTTCCTAAGAAAGATGGTACATGGCGTATGTGCGTAGATTGTAGAGCGATAAGTAACATTACTATTCGATATCGTCATCCTATTCCCCGTTTAGAGGATATGCTAGATGAATTGAGTGGTGTTGCTATTTTCACTAAAATTGATTTGCGTAGTGGTTATCATCAAATTAGGATGAAAGAAGGGGATGAGTGGAAAACCGCCTTTAAAACAAAATTTGGTTTATATGATTGGTTAGTAATGCCTTTTGGTTTAACTAATGCACCTAGCACTTTCATGAGACTGACGAACCATGTTTTGCGTGATTTTATTGGCAAGTTTGTGGTTGTGTATTTTGATGACATATTAATCTACAACCGCAATGAATTTGATCATATTATACATATTCGACATGTTTTGCAAGTGTTGCGTGATAGTAAACTCTATGGTAATCTTGAGAAGTTGTTATCACCAGAATTTAACCGAGTCAGAGGTGGGCCGCAATCAAGATGGGCTTAAAGAAATATACATGGAGGATTATGTGAATCGGCCTTTTATACCAAGTTGGGCTTAATTGCCCATGTATCTGTAACATATTAGATCGTATTTTAGTTTAGAGATAGAATCTTACTCGTGCACGGTTTAGTGCACGCCCACATTAGAAAGTCCGCCGGACTATAAATATGTACCTAGGGTTTATGGAATAAACAACAACACAACGTTCACCCCAAAACAAACCAATCTCGGCGCATCGCCAACTCCTTCGTCTCGAGGGTTTCAATCAGGGCGTCATGCTGCCCAGATCGCATCTTGCGATCTAGGCAGCACAAGCTCCACGTTGTTCATGCTTTGCCCGCGTCTTTGATGGCGGGCAACGTAGTTATCATAGATGTGTTAGGGTTAGCATAGTTCTTCGTATAACATGCTTACGTAGTGCAACCCTTGCATGTCTAGCCGCCCTCACGCCTATCTCGTGTGGGGGCGGCACCGCTTGTTCATTATTTAGTAGATCTGATCCGTTACGATTGCTCCTTGCTCTGCAAGGATTAGTTTAATATCTGCAATAGTTAGGCCTTACAAAGGGGGGAGGATCCAGTGGCACGTAGGGTGGCGTTCGCAAGTCCTAAACAGTTCCGAGGATCAACGTCATGTTGGTTTTGTGGCCTTGTTTAGGATGCTTACGAGCACCGTGCGTGGCCGCGAGGCCCAACCTGGAGTAGGATGATCCGATTATGCGGTGAAAACCCTAAATCGTCGTAGATCTAATTAACTTTATCTTGATCAAGCAGATCACCAAGTATTCGTGCACCCCGCACGAATCATGGGTGGATCGGCCTGAGCCGATTCACAGATAACCCGAGAGCCGATCGAGGCTCGTATTTAATGTTTACGTGTATGCCATGCAGAACTAAGCGAGGCATCCCCATCACCTTCCCGACTGTGATAGGTCGTGGCACGTCTGCACTTCGCATCGCCGTGTGACCGAAGAGCATTGGCCGTCGCCGTGAGGGGTCTCACCACCGCAGCCTCTAGGCTCTTCCCGGCTCTACCGTGTTGATCGCCTGCCCGCCGGTGGGTTTTAAGGTCAACACATTTCGGCACGCCGGGGACATCGTCTACATCAACCATGTCGCCATCTACATCCGAGATGGCGGCGGACGGCACGCCGCTCACCTACGAGGAGTTACTTGCCGAGCTCAAGAAGAAATACGACGAGATCAAGGTCACCTCGAAGCCGACCTCATCGGCTCTTTTCGAGAACCCGTACCCATGGCATCGATGGAGGGGATTCTCACCGAAGGTGCACTCGATGGGATAGACCTCTCCGCCCCGTCTGAGGAACGCACCCGTAGGCCTACCAGAGATCAACTACTGGTGGCTCACGCACACCGCCACTCTGAAAACTTGGTCAACGTGTTGGAGCGTCTCGCTCACGCGTGATCCAGAGATCATGAGCCACCGCATCGCCGTCAGACCAGCTCGGGACGCATCAAGGAGAGTGCCACCCAGCCCCGGTCCACCGCGTCATATGGCGCAATGGCAGCTCAGCGCCCCTGCCAACCGGCATTCGTCGTCTACAAGATCGATGGTGACCCTAGTGACTACCCAGTTCTTGGCCGAGGCGCCCAAGGAGATCCCTCAAGGATACGCGTGCACGTATGTGCCCTGGCAACCGGCCACTTCGAACCAAAGCCACAACGTCGTGGACTCCGACGCAAACAGAGGAACGTCGCAAAGAGCTTGAGAAGCGCACGTGGCTAACCAAGTACGCCACCCCGACGAAACCTCCGAGCCCGCCTCCCGGCAGCTGGCTCCGCAGCTGGAAAGCAAACATGGTCAAGCACCACGCCACCCCGCGAATCTTAGAGTGCATCCGGCAGCCAAAGACAATGGATCGTATCGCACTATATCTGAGAGACCAATGCATGGTGCCGAAGGAGGGCAATCGGCTATTCCAAGCCGTACCGCCAGTACGAGATGATCCCGCTGCCACCTAAATATCTACTCCCCGACTTCTCCAAATTCAGTGGATCTGATGGCTCCAGCTCCATCGAGCACATCGGCCGATATTTGGCGCAACTAGGACCGGCTTCGTGTCGGATCAGCTACGCGTGAGGCTCTTCTTCACTCCCTCACAGATCGCTTTTGGATGGTACACCCTTGCCAGAAACTCCATCCAGCTTTGAAGCAATTGGAAGAACAGCCCATATGCAATACCATTCGTGCTTCCAGTCTAGCATTGCCGATCTAGCACACCTACGTCAGAAGCGCGGAGAACAGAGTACATCCCGCTCAGAATCTTAGGAACCGATGTTATTCGGTCGCATAACTGAAAAGGAAGCGAGCTGGCGTAGCGGCCTTGCAACACACAAGGACATGGCCTCCCAAGCAGATTATCTCGCTGGCGACATGGTTCAAACTATCAAGATATGAACAATACTACCTGCATCTGCACTGTGACAAGTTCAAGCGTGCAAGGTATGGTCGAGCACAGGAAGGTGAAGGTTCGTGGAGACCAAGAAGTAGCAGCACGAGCGGACTCCAGGAACCCCGTGTCCCCGCAAATGGGTAAAGCCACCAGGGCCGCCCAGGGGATTTGATTTTGACGTGACCAAGACTGAACAAATCTTCGACCTCCCGCTTCAAGGAGAAACAGCTTGACGATTCCTGAAGGTCTCAAGTTCCCACGGCGCAAGAGCTAAACGGAAAGCCGTACCGCAAATTCCACAACTCGCTCCCATGCTACCAACGACGGCAGTGTGGCGTCGCACATCCAAGCGGCGATAGAGAAGGGGCGTCTAATTTTCAACCAAGACGCCATGAAGGTCGACACCCAACCCTTCCCCGCCGTTAACATGGTGGAAGTCACCCACCCTGAGGGTTGCCAGCCACCTCGTTCAACATCAACATGGCAGGACCTGGGAACCACTCTGGATGAGGGCAGCTGCTCTCATAGCAAGGACACAGAGGAGGCCGCTCCACGCGATCGGCTCCATCATGATGGCAAGCGCTACGTCACGAGGGAGAAGTGAAGAACATAAGATATCAACGACCTCTCTCCTCGATCACCTCCTCAACAAATATGTGAGCGCATGACCAACGCCGACGGTCCAACTATGATGATAAAGGAGATCGTCTGGCTAGAGCCAGAAGACATCGTCGGCAGGATCGCGATGAGGAGGAGCACGAGCGCCGTGCCGCGACAAGTCAAGGGAGCAAGACGACAACGCCAGACACTGGGACTGCCCTTTCTTCGTATTAATCGCTGGGATTCAGAATGAGCCGATTGCCCACAATCCAATTGCCCGTAATGCAACCAAGAAGAAGGAGGCGGCCAACGCCGTGTTCGAGCGCCTAGGGCCTCTCCCGCCACGCAGAAACGCGCTGAGTCACCTCGGGCGGATCTTGAGGATTCGGAAGACGAGGGACAAGAAGAAGAAGAAGAAGAAGACAAAATTACCACCGTCCAAGGTGGTGCTACGGTCTTCCCAAAACGCTAGGTTCAGCGATTGCGCGGACTGGAGGAAGCCGAAAGGTTATACCTGCATACGCTGAGGAAGGCACGGCCTGATCTGGCTGCGAAAGTTCAGCGAACCCTGGATGAAGAGGGTCGTCCACGGAGTGGCGCCCCAAACAGAGGAAAGCCGATGATGAGACATCGGCTGGCACAAACATGGTACTCGTCTTGCCGACAGAGCTTAGTGCTCCACGTTTACACGACGCACTCAAGGTGGACGACGGCGAGCACACCAACAGGATGAAATCAGAGATTGGGCTGGTTTTGTCTGCCGGCCTGAATAGCAAGAGCAAGCCAATGAAAAGCGTGGCGAGGCTGATCCTTGGGATCGGCCCCAAAATTTATGAAGGGAACATTACAAAACCTTCATCGAACAAGCAACATGGGGGCCGATTCCAGCAATCGGCCAAAATTATCCTCAACCACCATTCTGCCTGGTTTCAAACATGTTATCCAACAGAGCCGATACCATCAATTCTCTTGACAGAATCGGCTCGCAGGTGTATGAAATACGAGGATATGCAATAGAAGCATCTCATCTTGGGTGATGGGTATTGGAATATGGGGGCCGATGCACTAGTCGGCCGTAAAAAATCTGAAAATTCAAAAATTTTCGAGCACAGCCGATGCAGCAGACATCGACTTAAGGATGTGGAAGCCGATGTGTGGCCATCGACTCAAGGGGGATAACTGATGATCGGAGGATCAATGAAGCGCAAAGGGAGAGCAGCCTGGAGCTCCTCAATGGAGTAGTTTGGAGGCTCGATCCTCTCTTCAAGAGCAATGCCACCAAAGGAAAGGACTTCTGGCCAGCTGCTTCGAGCCGATCCGGGTCACCTTGAACCTCGTTTGAGAAGCCGATTTCAATCCTGGCTAGCTCAGCTGAAAGAAACTATCGGCAGTCGGAGAAGAAAGAGGATCCTCGGCTCATTCTCTCTGCATTTTCGCTTGGCCAGGCTCGGGGGGCAGCAGACCAGTGGATACTCTGTTTAAAGAGCTGATGGGGGTACCATCGGCTGGTCCTTCATTGCAACCTTCTTCACCATGATGGGTACTGAAGAGGATTAGTGGGTTTGGTTGGAAAAATTCAAAGGGTTTTCCTGAGGATCCTGCGTTTTCCACCAGATTTAGAAAATCATCAGCTGAAGGAGAGAAGGGTGAATTTCAAAGGACCGATGCGGTGCGATCGGCTCATTACGCATTGGCAAAGGGGACGAATCGGCGAGGTCAGCAGAAGAGGGAATCGGCTCAATTGAACTCAGAAGGAATCGGCAAAATCAAAATTGGGGAAAAGTTCTTCGTTGATTAGATGAGATTCCTTACATAAAGAGCTAATTGCTCTCAAAAGAGAAATACTAGGGGATCCATTGCCCCATCTACTACTGGCCCTATTCTAGAGATCCTATCTATGGGCCATCACTGCTTCGTCGCCGCCGCTGCCGCCACTGTCGGCGCTGCTCCCGACGGCTCGTTGTCGCTCCCAATGGCGCGGCCGGCCCCGTGTCTTCATCTTCGCGCCGTCGTCCTCGGCTCGCCGAAGTCGCAAGATTGCCCTGGCCAAGGGCGTAACCGCTGGCCGGCGGCTCGTCTGAGAGCCTCGTCGCTCCTCCTCATCCTTCTTCCGCTCCTCCTCCTCCAAGAGGTGAAGTCGCAGGAGAAGTCACGTCGTCATTCTCCTCCTCCGCTTCCCCAACGGCGAGGAAGCGGAGGTCGCTCTCCCCGTCCGCGAGGACTGGTCGGCCCCTGACCAGATGGCTGTGGTCCGGCTCCTCCCCCGCCGCAATGGCGCGGCGGATGTTCCGCGTGGACCACCGCCGCGTCGTACTCCGGCGCCGGCTCACGGACGTGGAGGACTGGCTGGAAGGATCCGATGGAGCAGAGGAGGAAGATGACATGGTGGCAGGAGGGTTTTTGAGTGCTAATGCGATGAGATGCAGGAGGGGCCGTTCGATAAGCAAATAAAAGGGGATACAGCGGAGATTCAATGCTCAAGCAGTCTCGAGGTGGTGCCTAAAGAAACTACCAAATCACGCGGAGAAGTTGAGAAGGCAAGGTATCATGATGAAGGATAACGGTACTGCTCCGCACGACATGACCCGACGAGAGAAAAGCAGTGATTTTGGAACACCAAAACCAGGGGGCATGTGTTATCACCGAATTTAACCGGATCGAGGTGGGCCGCAATCAAGATGGGCTTAAAGAAATATACATGGAGGATTATGAATCGGCCTTTTATACCAAGTTGGGCTTAATTGCCCATGTATCTGTAACATATTAGATCGTATTTATTTAGAGATAGAATCTTTACTCTGTGCACGGTTTAGTGCACGCCCACATTAGAAAGTCCGCCGACTATAAATATGTACCTAGGGTTTATGGAATAAAAACAACACAACGTTCACCCCAAAACAAACCAATCTCTGCGCATCGCCAACTCCTTCGTTCTCGAGGGTTTCAATCAGGTAAGCGACATGCGCCTAGATCGCATCTTGCGATCTAGGCAGCACAAGCTCCACGTTGTTCATGCGTCGCGTACTGAAGCGTCTTTGATGGCGGGCAACGTAGTTATCATAGATGTGTTAGGTTGGCATAGTTCCGTATAACATGCTTACGTAGTGCAACCCTTGCATGTCTAGCCGCCCTCACGCCTATCTCATGGGGGCGTACCCGCTTGTCATTATTTAGTAGATCCGATCCGTTACGATTGCTCCTTGCTCCGCAAGGATTAGTTTAATATCCTCAATAGTTAGGCCTTACAAAGGGGGGAGGATCCGGGGCACGTAGGGTGGCGTTCGCAAGTCCTAAACCGGATGTTCCGAGGATCGCGTCATGTTGGTTTGGTGGCCTTGTTTAGGACGCTTACGAGCACCGTGCGTGGCCGCGAGGCCCAACTGGGAGTAGGATGATCCGACATGCGGTGAAAACCCAAATCGTCGTAGATCTAATTAACTTTATCTTGATCAAGCAGGATCACCATTCGTGGCACCCCGCACGATCATGGGTGGATCGTCTTTGAGCCGATTCACAGAGTAACCAGAGAGCCGATCGAGGCTCGTATTTAATGTTTACGTGTGCCATGCAGAACTAAGAGGCATCCCCATCACCTTCGACGGTGCATAGGTCTGTGGCACGCTTTGCATTCAGCCGCGTGTGACCGCAGAGCATGTCGGCCACTCTGGAGGGGTCTCACACCGCAGCTCTAGGCTCTTCCCGCTCTACCGTGTTGACCGGCCGCCTGTCACGGCTGGGTTTTATGTTCAAGGCACATTTTGCAAAGATAAGGTCATATTTCGGTTATGTTGTCTCTAAGCATGGAGTAGAAGTAGATGTGTCTAAAATTGAAACTATTCAAAATTGGCCTACTCCTATGAATGTGAGTCAAGTTAGAAGTTTTCATGGTCTAGCTGGTTTTATCGCCGTTTTGTGCCCAATTTTTCTACTATTGCTGCACCTTTGAATGAATTGACTAAAAAGGGTGTTGTCTTTGAGGGGCGTTGCCCAAGATCATGCTTTTGATGAACTGAAACGATTGTTAACTTCTGCACAGTTGCTGCACTTCCTGATTTAATAAGCAATTTGAAATTGAATGTGATGCTAGTGGTATTGGAATTGGTGGTGTGGGATGCAAGAGTGGTCCCAATTGCATATTTTTCTCGAGAAACTTTCTGGTGCTAAGTTGAACTATCCAATATATGATAAAGAATTGTATGCTTTAATTAGAGTTCTTGAGGTTTGGCAACATTATTTGTGGCCAAAAGAATTTATCATACATTCTGATCATGAAGCTTTGAAATATCCGAAAGCCCAATCTACTTTGCATAGGCGTCTTGCTAAGTGGGTTGAGTTCATTGAGTCTTTTCCATACATTATTAAGCATAAGAAAGGAAAAGATAATATTGTTGTCGATGCTCTATCTAGGAAGAATATGCTATTAACTCAACTTGATGTTAAAATTCCTGGATTAGAAGTGCTATGTGATTTGTATGCTACGGATCATGATTTTGCTGAACCATATCGCTTATGTGCTCTTGGTAAAGCATGGGATAAATATCACATACATAATGGGTTCTTGTTTCGAGCTAACAAACTATGTGTTCCAGAATCGTCTATGCGTTTGCTCTTATTGCAGGAATCACATGCAGGAGGTTTGATGGGTCACTTTGGGTGTGAGAAGACGCTACTCATGCTCGATGATCATTTTTATTGGCCAAAGATGAGGCGGGATGTGGACGTGTATGAAGAGGTGCATTACTTGCAACAAGTCCAAGTCCAAGTTGAAGCCTCACGGTTTGTATACTCCGTTACCGGCACCTACTACACCTTGGAAAGATATTAGTATGAATTTTGTGTTGGGTTTGCCGCGTACTAAACGAGACCATGATTCTATATTTGTGGCAGTGGACAGATTTTCTAAAATGTCACACTTTATTGCCTGCCACAAAAGCGACGATGCGTCGCATATTGCTAACATATTTTTCAGGGAGATTGTTCGACTACATGGAGTCCCGAAGACTATTGTTTCTGATCGTGATGTGAAGTTCATGAGCTACTTCTGGAAGACACTTTGGGGAAAGCTGGGGACAAAGCTACTGTTCAGTACTACTTGTCATCCCCAAACCGATGGTCAAACCGAGAGTGGTGAATCAAACCTTGTCACAACTGCTGAGATCCATGATCAAGAAGAACCTCGAAGGAGTGGGAAGAGTGTTTGCCGCATGTAGAGTTTGCTTACAACAGGGCGGTACATTCTACCACGGAGCTATGTCCTTTGAGGTGGTGTATGGTTTCAAACCCATTACTCCACTTGATTTGTTGCCTTTGCCCATACATGAGAGAGTTAATATGGAGGCATCCAAGAGGGCAGATTTTGTGCGAAAAATTCATGTGAAGACTAAAGAGTTGATAGAGAAGAAAGGCAAGAGCAATGCTGCAAGGATGAATAAGAAGCGTAAAGAGATGTTGTTCAAGCCTGGTGATATGGTCTGGGTACATTTTCGCAAGGATAGGTTCCCGAAGCTGCGGAAGTCTAAGTTGAAGCCTCGTGGTGCTGGTCCTTACAAAGTGCTTGCCAAGATCAATGATAATGCATACTCGATAGATCTTCCAGATGATGAGTTTGGTGTCAGTAATTCTTTCAATGTTGCTGATTTGACACCATATGACGGAGAAGACCTTGGAGCGCCGAGGTCGACGCCTTGAAGGGGGGGAGATGATGAGGACATCCCTACTACACCATTACCTCCGTCATTGATAAATGAAGATGAACCTGCTGGGAAGCTCAAGTCCAATGAAGTTCGGATTGGACCAATTACAAGGGCTCGTGCGAAGCTACTTAAACAACAAGTGAACTTGTTTCTAAACGGTACTTTGATTGATGAGAACTTTATACTGCCTAAGTCCTATTACTTATGTATCATCAGGTATCAAGAGAAGACGAGCGTCGCACGAGGAGAAGAGGAGCAGCTGGACATGAAGACGGACGTCAAGATGGACGTGAAGCCGGACATGGAGCTGGACATGAAGATATCTCATGGTCGCGAGGAGAGGAGCGGGAGGCATGCGCGAGAGGAGAAGACGACGTCCAGGCCGGTCCAAAGACCCTCATAGACTGCCTCCGACCGGCGCCACCCGGCCTCCCTGCCTGGCTGACCGGCGCCAACCGGATGAGATGCATCGCACGGCAAACCGAAAGGTGAGTCGGCACGTCTGCTGACCGGACGCTGATCGCCGATCCGGTCCTCGGCCCTGCTGATGGACCTGCACCGGATTCTGTCTGAGTCTGTCTCTCGACCGATCTATCCCTGGGTCGGTTATCTTGTATCTTTCGACCGTAAGTCGTCCCGGACGCCATATAAGTGCCCAGACGCCCCCTAGCCGCTTTATGACCACGTTTAAGATAAACCCTAGTTCTTAGTTGTTTGCTCTAGCAAAACTATTGAATCCTACACCATATTGCTTGATATTGTGTAGATCCTGAAAAAGTCTTGTGTGCTGTTCCATTGGGAATTAGATTGCAACTTACCGCTGGTGGTCGGCGGCTACGTGCGCAAGTGTGTGGAGTCGCGAATATCTTGTAGGGTTGAGAGCTGTTGCATTGGCGACAGGGACCAATCGAGAGATCTCGTTATCATACAAGTTATCATCCACTTCATCGTGGTTTCTCCGCTGCCATCATCCCGTGATCATCATCACCCGTTGCTACATCGAGAAGACGCCACCCCTTATCAGAACCAATATAATCCTTGTTCCCTACAGATCATGTCATTTAAAATATTAATATATATTTGGCAAAATCTTTACCTTGCCAATTTTTCTGATTTCAAGTAATTTTACTTTTTCCAAAACAAAGAGCCAAGATTTATTTTGACCCAAAGATTTTACAAAGTAAGTATTTATAAAACGTTTAGAGATCTATAAGTTGGTACGATCCACCCCTTTGCCAAACATTATTTATAAATTTTTTACGAATTGTTTTCAAGCACCTTTGAAAAGCTTTAGAAAAGGGAATGTTTATGTCTCCACTATTTCTGGAATATTTTGCAAAAAGCTATTCTCTTCCATTTAAACCCTTCTTAAAACCCTACCTGACATGGTCAACTTTGAGCACTTGTTCAACAAATTTTCTTGGTTGGTCTGATAGTTGTTTGTATTGCCCTTGTTTGACTGTGTGTGACTCTTTTTGTGCGTGATTGGAGTTCTTGTGTGGGTGCGTGCCCAATCCTATTTGTGTGCATCAGGATTCTTTAGGAACCTCACCAAGCTCATCTCAACTCAACCTCTCAATTTATTCCAAGGCCATAATACCCACACTCATTTCAATTTGGAGTTCCCTCCCAATAAAGCTAAACCCTTAAAACCCTAAACCTCTTTATTTTGACTACCCAAAATATTCTATTTTTCTCAAAAAAAATCAAAACATTTTCTTAAATAAAAATAGGGGATGGTACTGATATATTTTATCATATCAATTCCATCCAAAAAAAGGAAACCTTCTTCTATTCACCTATTTACAAAATGCATGTTATAGTACATAAGCCATTTCTTGCACCTTCTTGCACCTTATAAAAATAGACAAACCTACTATGCAAGGTTGTGCAAGAATATTATTTTGAACCTAAAATATCATCTTGTGTCTTTCAAAAATTTCAAAAACTAGCTCGAGTAAACTTCATCCAATTTTGGATCAACTCTCATATAGTGATCAAAACCAATACATTTAGATTCAAAATTTAGATGCTATCCTCTCGCACCCGCTTCATTCGAACTCCAAAGTTGTATAGAACGCGCATGCTCGGAACAACGTGTGGTCATCTCCAACTGGGACTTTTTTCCCTTTTTCATTACAAGCATAATGGAAATACACATGTTTAGTTTCTACAACAAAACAAGAGAAAGGAAAAGAAAGTGACAGACCATGCCCATCAAAGAAAAACAAAGTGGTAGAAAAAACCGTTGCTTGATCTCGGCATCGAAAACCAAGCTGCGGGACAAAAAAACCTACCGTACACTGCAGAGGTTCAAAGGGTAACACATCAAGCATACAACTAGCAAAAAGCATCCAGCTAGAAGAATTTTCCATCGCCTACTGCAAAGATCATCTGAAACTACAGGACATAATCAAAATTCGCCATTCGTTATCATCAGCATCCCCCGGTCTAGTGGTTGGAGTCGCCGGAGCCGTCGCCGGAGCCGCATTGGAGACAGGGACCCCGCGACGCGCGTGTGCAGGCTGGTCGGCGCGTGGGCGTGGGCGTGGCCCGGGCCCGGCCGCATCAACTACCCGGTCATCTCCTAGCGCCAGCAGCTTGGATGCATGCATCTACCGAGCCAATCGATCGAGAAGAAGCCAGGAGGCACTCACGGCAGTGTACGTACGTATGGGACCGTTTCTGCAGTGCCGCGATAGATGCGCAGAAGGTGCTCAGCCGCTCACGTGATAGCAGTGTTGCTGGCTTGCTGCGCATGGTACATTGTAAGCGGTGAAAATATAACTTGAAACTCAGGAACAAAATAAGACTGCTCGAAAACTCAGCTCGAACTAATACGTTAATGAGCCGAGCTGAGTTTTTACCTTTATTTTGTCTAAAGAAAGAAAACGAGTTTAATGGGTCGGGTTGCAAGTACTAGGTAAGATTGTTAATATCCTAACACTTGTATACTAGTAGCTCATAAATTAATCAACACAAAAGATAAACCAGGATCAGTAGCAAAAAACCAGTTTTGAACACCAGCCTTATATGCTCCTACTTTAATTAAAAAGATAAAACAATAAAAAAATCAGAATTTTTTGTAAAATGAACATGAAAAAGTATTGTAACTACACCCAAAAATCTCTGGGAAAAGATATATGTACTGATCTATGAAAAAGATAAAATGTAGTGTTGTTTGGAACATCTAGATGATTTGTTGCTTACATCACTCTGATTTATCAACTTTTCGCACATGCCACTACATATATCTTTTCTTATTTTTTGAATGTAGTTACAACACTTGTTCATGTTCATTGCACACAAATTTCAGATTTTTCTGAATTTGTTACTATTTTTTATTTTTTATTGAACCACAAGCATATGAGCTCAGGTTCAAAAACACCTTATCCGATCAGTAGGCCAAATATACTTGAACACTCCCAAAATCTACACAAAGAGGCATTGGTGAACTTTCCTTCCTGTACGGTTACTCCACCATGAATTTATTATGTTGTTCAATTTATTAATGAGCTTATTATTGAATTAATGCATTGTCTAAGTTTTTCAAAAGTATAAAGTTATGAAAGGGCTAGACTATACTCCCTCCGTTTCTTTCTATAATGCCTATAGATTTTTGGTATTTATTTCAAAATATAAGATTGTAGCTTGGCTCTTTTTCAATTACCCCCTCTACCGGTCAGCTCCCACACGACATGCGTGAAAAAAAAATCCATACAAAAAGGAAATAATTAATTGAGATTCCTAATACATGACCCCAACGATTCCTTAGATTTTGGAAAAAATGTTTTTATTTCCTTAATATAACCTGGCTGCACATATATGGAGAGTCAACCAGAGAGATTTGTGGGATTTGTTATGTTAATTTAGAAAGTTACCGATTTCTCTCATTTTACTCTAATCTCAAATCGTTAATTTAAGGGGTATTGGGTAACCGTGCCAAAAAAAACTATAGGCACTATAGTTTGGAACGGAAGGAGTATATTTTAACACTTCCTCACATCGAGGCTGAAAAAACGGAAAGACAATAGACATGGGTAATCGGGCCCGTAGTATATAAAAAATCGTGGATTAGGCGGTTTTTGAACTAGAGACCTCAACATATGGTACCATATTAGATTGATGTACTATCTACGTTTTTCAAAAATCCAAACTGATGAAAATGGTTATATCATATATTTTAACACTTATCAAGGTTATCGAGACGACTCAACCATTTATCGAGTAGAGCCAAGATAGATTTTGAACTTGTTATGTTAATGAGTTGAGTTGAGCAAACATCTCCACCCGCGGCCCTGATAGCGGTCCCGATAGCAATTTGGGGGCCGGTGAAAGAACATCTCTCATATTATGTTTTAAGTGTTTGATGTCAATGTATGTGATACACTAATGATTGTTTAAGTGGTACAGGGATTACATAGATACATTTGTATGTGTGTTGGATGTAATGGTTGTCAAAAAGCAATTGCAAAATTCATCAGTGCCGATAATCCAGGCTGGATATTTCAAAAATATCCGGCCCTAATTTCTGGCTAAGGACTTGGGGAAATGCAACAGATAGGGGGGACATTTGCCCGGATATTGTCCCGTTTTGTCCCAGTGCCGGATAATCCGGCCGGACATTTCAAGAATATCGGCCCCCTCGAAAACGACTAAGGACTTCAGAAAAGCAGCAGTATAGGGACCGGACAATTGCCCGGACATTGTCCTGGTTTTGTACCAGGAGGCCGGATTATCCGGGGGGGGGATTATCCGGCCCTAACTTAGGCCGGATTATCCGCCCCCCGGAAGGCTCAACGGCTGGATTTTGGGGAGGGGTATTTATACCCCTTCTTCTTCCTACCCCTTTGCTCAATCATTGCACAAGAAATCTGCCAAGCTTCACCTCCATTAGAGCCACCTCAAGAAATACAAGATTTGCAAGATCTCCTTCCTCCCCCAACCAAATCTCTTGATCTTTGGAGATTCGAAGGAGAAGCCACCGATCTACATCCTCACCGAAGCGATTTCATTTCCCCCTCATTTGTTTGAGGGATCTCATGCTAGTGTTCCTATTTGGTTCCCTAGTTGATTTGTGTTGATGTGTTGTTGTTGATTGTTGTGTTGTTACAGATTTGGGAGCCTCCAATTTGGTTGTGGATGTGTGCCCCAAGAACATTGTAAAGGCCCGGTTTCCGCCTCGAGGAAATCCCTTAGTGGAAGTGGGCTAGGCCTTCGTGGCGTTGCTCACAGGAGATCTGAGTGAAGCCTTCGTGGCTGTTGGTTTGGCTTGCGTAGCAACCACACTCCTCCAAACGTAGACGTACCTTCTTGCAAAGGAAGGGAACTACGGGAATCATCTCCGTGTCATCGCGTGCTCCACTCTCGGTTACCTCTATCCCATTCTATCTCCTATATATTGCGTAGCTATATCTTGCTTAGTTGATAACCTTGTCATATAGGTAAATTCACTTAGTTGCATATCTAGAGAATTTACCTTTGTGTCAAGCCTAAATTGAAAAAGAACTAAAAATTGGGTAGCACCTATTCACCCCCCCTCTAGGTGCGGCATACGATCCTTTCAATTGGTATCAGAGCCTCGGCTCTTATTTTGGGCTTAACCGCCTAAGAGTATGCCGGACGATGGGCCTTCGGAAGAGGTCGGTAAGATGGTCACCATGGAGGACATCAACTCGTTGAGATCCTCCATGGATGCTCAAATGGAAAGCATGAGAAAATGATTTCCGAGCTTTTGACCGGTCCTTCCTAGGGCTTCCACCGTAGAGGTAAAGGACACGGGTGCGTTAGAAGGGGGAAGTGCTTCGGCATTACCCTCCTCTACCAAACCCGTGGAAGGTGATAACCTAAACACTATTAAATATCCCATTGCATCTCCTAGGGGAACTAGTGGGGGTGAGAGCTACAATCGAGTACCTCCACCTTTTCTATCTCCCGATATACCGGTTCCCCATCCCCATTTGAACATTCGAGGCGACCCACCTAAGTTTTCCATTGATAATTTCGATACTTGGCAATTTGAGTTTCGCTCTCATGTTTGCAGTGCCTCCAATGAACTTTGGAGAATCATCTTGGAAGGCTTCAAGCCATACAACCCCGACAAGTTGACTAGAAGAGAAGCGGTTGATAGTCAACTCAACAACACCGCCTTGTACATGATTCAAACTAGTGTGGGGACAAAGGACTTGCATCGTGTTCGGAACTACACCACCGCCAAGGAAGCTTGGGATGGTTTGGCCGCTAGTTGCATTGGAAGTGAGAGCACAAGGAGGAACAAGTATAATGCTCTTAAGAATAAAGCCGAAGGGTTCATGAGGCTACCGGATGAAGATCATGAAGACATGTATGGAAGACTTCACCGTTGCCGATGCCTTCCGGCTTATTGGTGCCACCCACATCAATGACTCTTGGATCAAGGAGAAGTACATTGAATGCATGATGCCATTTGTACCCATTGATGTCAAGACTCTTGTGGGGAGGGAATGCTATTCCTCTCTCACCTCTCAACAAGTCGTGCACGAGATGCAAGCTCTCAAGGTGCTTGAGGAAACCTCTCATGATTCTCGCAATCGAGCTCTTGGGATGACAAAAGGCTCCAACCTTGCCTTGGCGGTCAACTCCGTTGAAGAAGTGATTCCTCAAGAATCTTATAGGGCATCTTGGAGTATGTCCTATCCGGAAGATTTGCAATGCCACTACCATGATCACATGGCCTTCCATGCAAAGTCCTTTTGGGTTGATCCCTCCAAGGCCAAGGAAGACAACATCAAGAGAAACAACAAAAGTGGATTCACTAGCTTTGGTCCAAAGACAAGATCATGCTACAATTGTGATGACAAGCACCACTTCATTGCCGAATGCCCCTATGAGAATAGAGAGCTTCATAATGGAAGGCTCATTCCCAAGGACAAGAGCAAGGACACAAAGGGCAAATATTCAAAAGCCCCAAACAAGAAATTCTACAACAACAAGACCAAGAAGGGCAAGAGGCCCTCAAGAGTTGTGCTCGTAACAAGGGAAGAATATTCTTCCGATGAAGTTGAAAGTTCTAGTAGTGAGGAAGATGAAGAAAGCTCAAAGGAATTGGCCGCCATCGTCACCACCAACATTCCCTCTTCATCTCTCTTTGACTCTCCCAATGAGAATCCTCATAACAAGAATGCACATTGCTTCATGGCAAGGTCCTCCTTGGACACATCTATTGTGCTATCAACTCAAGAAGAGTATACCTCCGGAGATGATGATGTTGATGATGAAGAAGATGCAACCTCTAATGGATTGGTCGCTCTTGCCTCCCTCTCCACTAACTCTTCATCACCAAGTGAATCCCCCAATGAGGTCATTCATGTTGAGGAAGAAAGTTGCCTCATGGCTAAATCCTCCGAGGTATCATCCCCTAACCCCTCTATGCCTAACATATCTAGTGATCTAGGGGTTGATGATGCTAGTCTAAAAGTGAAACAAGAAATGCTAGAGTTTGATGATTTCATTCTCAACCTACAAGGTAACACTAAAAAGCATGTTTCAAATATCATGGTTCGTATAGCTCAACAAAGTGATATTCTTGAGAAAAAGGGTCAAATAGAGAGAGAAGACTCTCTTGAAATCCATGCTCTTAAAAATGCTCTTGAGGAAAGTCAAGAAACTATAGCTTCTCTTGAGGAGAGGCTAGAAACTCTTGAAGAGCCTCAAGATAAAATTAACAAGCTCACAAAAGCTAGAGATCTTGCTAGGGCTAAGACTAAAGTGCTTAAAAAGGAAAAGGCCCAATTTGAGGTTGATCATGAGAAACTTGTGAAGGATCTAGATGAACTAGACAAAGCTCACAAAGCTTTGAAGAGTGAATACACTCTCCTATCCAAGTCTTATGAGCAACTTCAAATTAGGCTTGCTTCATATGATGTGCCTAGTTCCTCCACTCCTTCATGTGATCATGCAAATGTTATTGAGGAAAATGCTAGGTTGAAGGATGAACTTGCTAAGGCATCCTCACCCCAAAGTAAACTTTCGTTGGATGATCTTTTGAGTAAGCAAAGATCAAACAATGGGAAGGAGGGCCTTGGTTATGGGGCCAAGGCAAAGAAGGCAAACAAGCAAAAGGCCAAGCCCGCACAAGAGAAGAAGAAAGATATCACTAATGGTGAAGCCCCTAAGGGCAAAACCATTAATGATGATGATGCGGGAAATGCTAACCCTCACTATGTTTTATTTAAAGATTATTATGGTGATGTTTATGCTAAATATGTTGGCCCATATGATGGTTATGTTGCTTGGTCTATTTGGGTCCCAAAGACCCTTGTTGCTAACAAAAGAGGACCCATTGAGAAATGGGTACCTAAATCCAAGAATTGATCTCATGTAGGACTATGCCGCCGGAGGGTCAAAATGGGTACTTGATAGTGGATGTACAAGTCATATGACCGGCAAGAACCTCGTCAAGGAGTTGAGGCCCAATATAAATAATATCACCGTCTCCTTTGGCGATAATTCTACATCCGAGGTAATGGGTTTTGGCAAGGTTGTGGTTGCACACAACATTACTCTTGTGGATGTCATGCTTGTCAAAACCCTTGGTTACAATTTGCTTTCCGTTTCCGCCCTTGGCAAGATGGGTTTCGCCGTCTTTATTGATAATGATATTGTGGTCCTCTTGTGGAGCAAGACTCTAAAAGTCGCTTTCGTTGGGTATCGCGAACACAACTTGTATGTGGTGGACTTTTCGGGGACCACCACGACAAGTGCGATGTGCCTATTCGGAAAGGCGGACGTGGGTTGGTTGTGGCATCGCCGCCTAGCCCATGTCAACATGAGAACTTTGCAAAGTCTTCACAAGGGGAACCATATTGTGGGACTAATGGAAAATGTGTCTTTTGCCAAAGATCGTGTTTGTAGGGCTTGTGTTGAAGGCAAAATGCATGACTCTCCGCATCCAAGCAAGACTATCATCTCTTCCAAGAGGATCTTGGAGCTCCTTCATGTGGATCTCTTTGGTCCCGTTACTCATGCAAGTCTTGGTGCGAAGAAACATTGCTTGGTGATTGTTGATGATTACTCAAGATACACTTGGGTCTACTTTCTCAAGACGAAAGATGAGACTCAACAAATATTCATTGACTTTGCTACCGAGGTGCAACGCCAACACAACCTCCTCATTATGGCAATAAGAAGTGACAACGGCTCCGAGTTCAAGAACTATACACTCAATGATTTTCTTAGTGATGAGGGGATTCATCATCAATATTCCGCTGCTTACACCCCTCAACAAAATGGTGTTGCGGAGAGGAAGAACCGGACTCTTATGGATATGGCAAGATCTATGATGGCGGAGTATAAATCCCGCTATAACTTTTGGGCCGAAGCCATCTCCACCGCTTGCCACTCCTCTAACCGGCTCTATCTCCGCAAGGGCTTGAACAAGACTCCATATGAAATACTCACCGGAACAAGCCTAATATCTCATACTTCAAGGTGTTCGGGTGTAAGTGTTTCTACAAAATCAAAGGAGTTCGTTTGTCTAAATTTGCTCCTAAAGCTTTGGAGGGTATATTTGTTGGTTACGGTGCCGAATCTCACACTTATAGAGTCTTTGATATAGCCTCCGGGATTATCATCGAATCTTGTAGTGTGAGGTTCGAAGAAAATGATAGCTCCCAAGTGGGGCAAGTTGATGTATGTGCAGGTGATGAAATACCTCAAGATGCCATAGTAAGAATGGGTGTGGGATTTTTCCGCCCCATTGAGGGACACGGTGTGGCGTCTCGGGAAGAACTATGCTCTACCACGGTGGAGCCCTCATCCTCTCAACATCAACAAACCCCTTCTCTTGAAGCTAATGATGCACCAACCCAAGAACAAGAAGAAAACCCTCCCTCTCATGAACAAGATCAAGGACAAGATCAACCAAGAATTCATGATGGCTCCGATGAGTATCCATTTGATATTTGCGCTTCACCAAATATTGTCCAAGATCAAGCACATGAGGATGAGCAACCTCAAGAAATTGAGGAAGCTCAAGTTGAAGGTCAAGACGGGGACCCAAATGATCAAGTTGATCAAGTGACACCTCCAAGGCCAAGAAGAACCAAGGAGGAGATCGAGGCCCGTCGTTTAGCAAGAAGAGATAGGACCCTTGAAATTCGTGGACACACACATGACAAGGTCCTTGGTGATGTTCGAGCAAAAGTCTCCACAAGAAGGCAATTGGCTAACTTTAGCAATCATCATGCTTATATCTCCGTAGTGGAACCCAAGAAAGTGTTTGAAGCCCTTGAAGATTCGGATTGGGTGGAAGCTATGCACGAGGAACTCAACAACTTCAAGCGCAACAAAGTGTGGACCTTAGTAGAGAAGCCAAAGGAGTGCCGCAATGTTATAGGCACTAAATGGATATTCAAGAACAAGCAAGATGAGTTTGGAAATATTGTGAGGAACAAGGCAAGATTGGTGGCTCAAGGTTTCTCTCAAGTTGAAGGAATTGACTTTGGAGAGACCTATGCTCCCGTGGCTCGCCTTGAGTCCATCCGTATCCTTCTTGCTTATGCATCGCATCATAACTTTAAGTTACAACAAATGGATGTGAAAAGTGCTTTTCTTAATGGTCCTTTGCATGAAGAGGTGTATGTTAAGCAACCCCCGGGGTTCGAGGATCTCAACTTTCCTAACCATGTCTACAAGCTTGATAAAGCACTTTATGGTCTCAAACAAGCTCCTAGAGCTTGGTACGAGCACCTTAAGGAATTGTTGGTAGACCGTGGGTTTGATGTTGGGCTAATCGACCCTACTCTTTTTACTAAGAGGGTCAATGGGGAGCTTTTCGTTTGCCAATTATATGTTGATGATATTATATTTGGTTCTACTAACAAAGCTTTCAATGATGAATTCTCAAAGCTTATGACCGATAGGTTTGAGATGTCTATGATGGGAGAGATGAAGTTCTTCCTCGGTTTTGAGATCAAGCAATTGAGGGAAGGAACCTTCATCAACCAAGCAAAATATCTCCAAGACATGCTCAAGAGGTTCAAGATGACCGAGATGAAGGGTGTGGCCACTCCTATGGTTACCAAATGTCATCTTGCACTAGATCCCAATGGTAAAGAGGTGGATCAAAAGGTATATCGCTCCATGATTGGATCCTTGCTTTACCTTTGTGCATCTAGACCGGACATAGTGTTGAGTGTTGGTGTGTGTGCAAGGTATCAAGCTTTCCTAAGGAGAGCCACATGATGGCTCTCAAAAGAATCTTTCGATATTTGGTTGATACCCCAAGATATGGTATTTGGTACCCCAAAGGCTCAAGCTTTATTCTCAATGGTTATACCGATGCGGATTGGGCGGGTGACAAGAATGATAGGAAATCAACTTCCGGGGCTTGCCAATTCCTTGGTAGGTCCTTGGTGTGTTGGTCTTCTAAGAAGCAAAATTGTATATCTCTCTCCACCGCCGAAGCCGAATATGTTGCCACCGCAAGTGGATGCACTCAATTATTATGGATGAGGCAAACTTTAAAGGAATACGGTGTCATTTGTGACAAAGTGCCTCTATTGTGTGACAATGAAAGTGCCATCAAGATTGCCTATAATCCGGTGCAACATTCAAGAACGAAGCATATTGAGATCCGGAATCATTTCATTAGGGATCATGTTGCCCGCGGTGATATTGAGCTTATCTATGTTCCAACCAAAGATCAACTTGCCGATATATTCACGAAGCCTCTTGATGAAGCAAGGTTCACTTATTTGAGGAATGAGCTAAATATCATTGATTCAAGGAGTATAGCTTGACCATCTTGCAAACACACCTTTGTCTCAAAACTTTATTTGGTTTAGATGTGGGCATGGAAATAGGGGGAGTGCGGTTTAAATTATTGAGCTATCCCTCCCCCATAATGCCAACATTAAGAAATCATTCTCTTAATATCATATGTTGATATGTGAGCTTCAATGATGAGTAGTGGCTTGGACCCAAGATATATCTTCGCGGTGCCATGCCACAACACTCATATATGGTGGCCTAGGCCACCACACTCTTGTTTGTGAAGAGTTAGAGTTATTTGGATCTTATCGCCTTTTATTTGACAACTCCATGTTCTTATGGAAAATCACTCTAGTTTGGCCTTATTTGCTCATATCTTGCAAACTTGAGTGATCATGTACCATTAACAGTTTGATCTTCTAAACCTAAGCCTACACTCTCTATAAGCCATTTCCATCTTGCTCATGTGTCATGTTTGGTAAAAACTTGGAGTTTGAGGTTTCTCGGTCGGATGATCTAGGTTGCCCCATCTTATTGGTAAATATGCATCTTATATGTGAGGTGATAGTTATTGCACCACATATGGGTACGCAAATAACCAACTAAAGATAGGCTGGATTGACGGTGTTCTGAATTTTCCAGAACACCGGATAATCCGCCCATGACCCGATTATCCGGCCCGACCGGATTATCCGCCCTAAACTAGGGCCGGATTATCCGGCTGGGCAGATCTTGAAAGGGCTGAGGACGAGGCCGCGGGGGGAAACGGTTCATACCACCCCCCACGCGCCTCTCTCTCCTCTCTCTCCTCTCAAGGTCGCCGGAGACTCTCCTCCTCGCCGGAGTTGCCCCGTCCACTCCCTCCCGGAGTTTTTGGGTGGATCGGGTGCTCCTCCCTCCTAGCTACCTTCTCCTCCAAGCGGCTCTCGCAATGGATGCGGGTATGACTCACAATCCCTAACCCTAGGTGTTGTGTTTTATATGTGCTATTTTCTTGGTGGATTTGGTGTCTAGTTGTTCCAAATCGCTTGTAGTGTACTCCTCTTGCATGCTATAAGGCCGATCTGTTCCAAGACAAGTTGTTGATTGCAAAATCTGCTAGATTCGCAGGGCCGGATTCCGGCCCCCGCGAGGACCGGATTATCCGGTCCGGCCGGATTATCCGCCCCCTTGGGGCACCGGATTATCCGGCCTGGAGCTTCATCGCCACTGCAGTTTTGATACAATCTATCTTGTTTTAGACTTGTACCAGCTTATAGTATGTTTCTAGAGTGCATTACTGTATCATACATGACTTATGAGCATTATCTTCTCTTTGCTATCCGTCTTTGCTATTCACAGGTCGTACTTCTCGGGGTACCTCTCGGAGACGCCCAAGGGCTGATCGGTCAAGTGATGAGTTCGTGTCCAATGCTCCTCGCAAGTCAACCTCATCTAGGCACAAGAACAAGGCGTCAAGGGAAAACTACAAGACCATGGACCCTATCTCTTATTCCGCTATCCGCATGAAGAACTGGTATGAAGACCTCCCAAGGGATGAAGAGACAGAGGGCAGAAAATTTGGTGCATGGAACAGGAGTTCATCTATAAGGATATCTATGAGCCCATGAAGAAAGTACGTCCCATGCAAGCTATTGATGTGGATGTTCTGGCAGTCAACAATCACTTTGCGGATGCCATCTGGGTGGCTGGTAGGATGGGCTTGAAGGATTTGATGAAGATTCAATGTGACTATAGTCCAGAGTTGGTGAAGCAGTTCTTTGCTACGTTGGCCATCAAGAAAGATGAGGACCGCACTATGGAATGGATGTCTGGCTCCACTCACTGTAGTGCCAACTTGCACCGTTTTGCTGCTATCCTTGGAGTTCCTGCAGAAGGAGGCCGTCGTCTCCATGGACCTCAGAAGGCAGATAAGAATGCACTGTTTGATCTCTATACATCTGCTGGAAAAGTGGGAGAGACCAAGGGGCTGCTTACCATCTATGGTCAGTTACTCAGGTTCTTTCGGTCCACCATCGCTCCTAGTGGTGGTAACAATGATGCAATCCGGGGAACTCTTGTGGACCTCATGTACCTCAGCTTTCGGTGTGCTCGTGATGAGAATGAGGAACGTAACTACACTATTGATGTCATGGACTTCATCTTCCATGAGATTCATGATGCCATGGTCTCCCGCACCACTATACCTTATGCGCCTTACATCCAGCTCCTCATCAACAACACTGCGGGCGTGCGTGGTGAAGACTTGAGCGGGTACCCTTTGATGAATCACACTGTCAAGAAGGCCTACAAGCTTAAGCCTGTCTCTTCTGCTGTACCTCCACCTGACTCATTCATGGGTGATGCTCGTTCTAGTGGATTTGCTCCTGCTCGCCATCCTGACCTCCCTGCTATGAAGAAACAAGTGAACAGGCTCAGTTGGTTTCAGCGTTACATCCTTTGCATGAACATTGAGATCCATAAGGAGAACTATGCGGCCAGCCGAGAGCGTTCTGAGATTAAGCATACTCAGGCGGTTATTCTGCACAAGCTCAGTGGTGAGCAAGGACCCCCTCCTCAGCCTCCAGCTCACCCAGGTTACAGTGGGTGGCATTCTGCACAGGTTCCGTGGAGTGATCTTGATAGTTGCATTCAAAGGTCCAGCCTCACTCGCCGCTCTCCGGATGCACCTGACACTGATGAAGAAGAAGAAGAAGAAGAAGAAGAAGAAGAAGAAGAGGCGCAAGAGTCCGATGATGATGATGCCTCCGAGTGATCCCCATGGGGCGAGTAGCATCGCGCTTTTCCCCTTTTAGGCATCTCAATGCCAAAGGGGGAGAAGCGTTCTATTAGGAACTCTCTCGGGGATTTGCATGGTTTGGGCACAAGCATATGCGTTTATCATTCCTTTATTGCTTGTGTTCCCTCTTATTTGAACTATTTGCTTTGGTTGTGTTCCGTTTAAAACTATGTGCTATGTGGTGTGAGACATTGTTATGGTTTTCGGATTTCTATATGTTGAGATCAAGACTATTATATCATGTGTGATGCTATATCTCCGTATCATATATCTACACATGGGTATGATTTCTTGCATCCTATCTCAACTTCATATTTGTATATGTCTCTTGTTAGAGCTCATGATGGATACCTCTAGTGTTGAGGCACCTCAATCCTATGTGTTGTGTATTTGTATTCAAATGCAAATTACTTATATGCACACATGTAGGGGGAGTGCCTCTATGTTTTTGCCATCATGCTTGTCTCTATTGTAATTCTCTTGCAAATCCGTACATTGTCATCAAACACCAAAAAGGGGGAGATTGAAAGAACATCTCTCATACTCCCTCTCTCACAGTTTATAAGGCACGCGCGTACCCCTAGGTTGCAAATTTGATCAAGTTAGCATTAGTTATATGTTATAAAAATTATATCATTAGAAAGTTCAAATGTTCTATTTTCTAATGATATAATTTTTATATTATATAATTTAAATTATATAGGTTAAATTGGTGACCTAGGAGTACGCGCACGCCTATTGAAAGAACATCTCTCATATTATGTTTTGAGTGTTTGATGTCATTGTATGTGATACACTAATGGTTGTTTAAGTGGTACATGGATTACATAGATACATTTGTATGTGTGTTGGATGTGGTCAGTCTGTCAAAAAGCAGTTGCAAAAAGTCATCAGGCCGGATAATCCGGGCCGATATTTCCAAAATATCCGGCCCCTCAATTCGGCTAAGGACTTGGGGAAATGCAGCTCAGTATAGGCCGGACATTTGCCCGAATATTGTCCCGTTTCCCAGGCCGGATAATCCGGGCCGGACATTTCAAGAATATCCGGCCCTCGAAACGACTAAGGACTTGAAAAGGTTCAAGATAGGGGCCGGACAATTGCCGGACATTGTCCCTTTTGTACCAGAGGCCGGATTATCCGGGGGGGCGGATTATCCGCCTAACTTAGGCCGGAATATCCGGCTTAAGGCTCAACGGCTGGATTTTGGGAGGGGTATTTATACCCCTCTTCTTCTTCCCTTCTTTGCTCAATCATTGCACAAGAAATCTGCCAAGCTTCACCTCCATTAGAGCCACCTCAAGAAATACAAGATTTGCAAGATCTCCTTCCTCCCCCAACCAAATCTCTTGATCTTTGGAGATTCGAAGGAGAAGCCACCGATCTACATCCTCACCGAAGCGATTTTCATTTCCCCCTCATTTGTTTGAGGGATCTCATGCTAGTGTTCCTATTTGGTTCCCTAGTTGATTTGTGTTGATGTGTTGTTGTTGATTGTTGTGTTGTTACAGATTTGGGAGCCTCCAATTTGGTTGTGGATGTGTGCCCCAAGAACATTGTAAAGGCCCGGTTTCCACCTCGAGGAAATCCCTTAGTGGAAGTGGGCTAGGCATTCGTGGCGTTGCTCACAGGAGATCTGAGTGAAGCCTTCGTGGCTGTTGGTTTGGCTTGCGTAGCAACCACACTCCTCCAAACGTAGACGTACCTTCTTGCAAAGGAAGGGAACTATGGGAATCATCTCCGTGTCATCGCGTGCTCCACTCTCGGTTACCTCTATCCCATTCTATCTCCTATATATTGCGTAGCTATATCTTGCTTAGTTGATAACCTTGTCATATAGGTAAATTCACTTAGTTGCATATCTAGAGAATTTACCTTTGTGTCAAGCCTAAATTGAAAAAGAACCAAAAATTGGGTAGCACCTATTCACCCCCCCCCCTCTAGGTGCGGCATACGATCCTTTCAGCCGGGAGCGAAAATGGGCTCGCACCGGCGCGCCCCAAACGGCGCTGGCCAATTTTTGAGCAAAATAGAATCGCCGCAACCTCCCGTGCGCCCCCTTCGCCAACGAATTGGGCGGGCGCGCTCGCGAAACGACGGCTCGCGAGCGGGGGCGCCTTGTCGCAAGGGGATGCGGCGGCGCAGACGGAAATGACGCGGGAGGTTTGTCATCGGCGTTAATGGCCTCCCGCGCGGAAATCAAAACGGCGAGGGCGGCGAATGAACACGCGGCGTCCACCTACCTTACCCACGCGCCTTCAATGCGCGTCCGCCGCATCCCTTAAAACCCACCGGCGTGCACTTCTCTCTTTTCCCGCCGTCCAACCCTAGCCGACGTCGTCCTCAACCTCCGCGCGAACCACCACCCACACGCACCCCGCCGACGCGATGGCGCACAATGACCAGATCGGCGGCAGCGATGGCGGCATGCTCCGCTCGACGCAGCTGACGTTCGATGAGCCGCGTCTGTACAGGCACCGCATACCCGTGCCAGTACAGTACAAGTTGCCGCACGGCTGGCACGTCTCCAACGGAGGCTTCGCCGTGCCACCGCCGGCACCTTGAGAACCGCAGACGCGGGCCCTCGCCAGGGAACTGCGATGATGCCGGAGGAGAGGAGCCTGCCGGAGAACGCCGTCGACAGCCCGTCCTGGGCAGGGCGCTTCGAGCACGAGCGCGCAGTCGAGATCGCGCGGACGGACAAACCCTCGGGCGGCCGCTTCAAAACGTCGCCGCCGTGCCTCGGTGGCACGGCCGCTCCGTTTACGACACGCTCCCGCGAGTACGGCTCGGCCACGCGTCCGCGGGCAACGGGAGCCGCGATACTTCCCCGCAGGCGGCGAACATGGCGCCGCCGCCACCACGCGTAGGGCGCCGGAACGGACGCGGCGTCCCGAACCTCACGCATCGATCGCCCCGCCGTCGCGCACGCGCTCAGCCGCGCCCGCGCCTCCTTCTCGGGAGGCGTCATAATCCGCAACAACGCGAGGCGCGCGTCCCTCCCGCTCCGTTTGACGACGGGTCGGGGCCGTCGCTCCGCGTCAAGGAGGAGGACGCCTCGCCACCATTTCACCCGGCGAAGAAGAAATGGTGGGAGAAGGAGGTCGAGGCGCAGGCGGCCCTCCGTGGCGATGGCGACGAGGAGGAGTTCCCCGGCCAGAAATTCTTCCTCGGCCGCTCCATCGACGAAGACTACCGGCATATCGCGATCGACCTGCGGCAGGCGGCGGTGTGGTCCGCCAGGGACCACGGCGCCAACTACGTCTACCTCGCCGGACCACCGGAGCGGGCGCCAAAGCGAGGAGAAGGCTGACGACGCGACAACGTCTCTTCGGGACGTCCAATGCGACGAATGGACTTCGCTTTTGACTCCTCAGCCTAGATGTTTATTTTTAACTTTTTAGTTTAAACTCGCGTTAAATTTGTACAAACTTCGTTCGAACTTCGTATGAATATCGTTTTCAACATTTAAATTTGATTTTATGAATATATCGGCCACTTGTTTGGGAGCCATGTGGGCATATTCCCTAAATAAAGAATGCTGCCCACGCCTCCAAACGAGTACGGCTGTCCCGCCGTCCTGCCGATGCCTATTTGGGGATCGCCGGTGGAGATGCTCTTACAAACGAGTATTTGTGAATTGGGTCAAGTTGACTCGAGCTCGCTTCCTTATTCCCACCAGCAGGACTATGGGACGACCGACCTCCCCTTGTCATGCAAGACGCCGCTACAGGCTAATCATCTCGCCGTACCATACAAACTGATTAAAGTTTGCCATGGTTGCGCAACAAACAGAACAATTTGCAGCGCTTTTGCCACTTGCGCAGTCATGTCGGAGTATTTTCATTTTTCAACGGATTAACTATTAACTAATGGCTTGACCTTTAGCTACGTCCGTAGTACTAGCACCATCATGCATGCACGCAGCATCACACCATGTGTGCATGCACCGCCCGTTCTGCTTGCTTTTCTTTAATCCCTCGTCTATCTGTTTCAGCATATCGATCATCAATTGTTCTCCCTCAGTTTTGCTTTACATCAGCAACCAATTAAGCATATATAGCACCAACAACCAGGACCTCGCGTGCACATCGATGTGAACGCACAAAATTTAAAGCAGAAGAGAACACTGGAGAAAATTATGGGGTGGATAATGACAATCATGGAGAGTCACATGCGTCGCTCGCGCTAAAGACCGGCAGGCCAGGCGTAAACAAAGAGCACGCACCCATCCTTTTCCTTTGGACATAACCCAAATAGTAGTTAAGTACTGCCCTCGTCATGTTAGCTAGCAAGGCATGCGACGCACCTCCCCTGGCAACGAAAAACATAATTATTAGTGTGATCGACTAACTAATTGTCTAGCTAGAGAGCTTGTCGACAGCATGACAGAGCGGAAGATTCCAGCAGATAATTAAAGGGCTAGTCATCTCTGTAGGTGATTTTTTAAGGGTTTACAGATGAGGCTGGTGGTACTTACCGTGGCCTAGACATTCCTCTGCGCTTGCAGGGCCATCTAATTATTTTTTAGGGAATCAGCTTAGGGATCGGTAAATAAGTAAGGCTCCGTGGTTAGGGGAAACTAATAATTAACGATCAGTCCACTGATCGATCGATCTTGTCCTCTTGGATCATGTGAGGTCTAATTAGCGGGGAGTGTGTTGGCTAATGATTTGTTGGTGAGTCATATACACTTTTGGTACCATGTGAGATGAATGAAGTGACCCAAAGCAATGGTCTATAGTTTGCTAACAAAAAGATAATGAATAAACAACTGAATCATATAGCAAAAACTTTTCATGAATAGTACTTTCAAGACAAGCATCAAAAAGTCTTGCATAAGAGTTAACTCATAAAGCAATAGATTCTTAATAAGAGGTTTTGAAGCAACACAAAGGAAGATTTAAGTTTGAGCAATTGCTTTCAACTTTCAACATGCATATCTCATGGATAATTGTCAACACAAAGTAATATAATAAGTGCAATAAGTAAGCATGTAAGAATCAGTGCACACAGTTGACACAAGTGTTTGCTTCTAAGATAGGAGGAAGTAGGTAAACTGACTCAACATAAAGTAAAAGAAAGGCCATTCGCAGAGGGAAGCGGGGATTACTCATGTGCTAGAGTTTTTATTTTGAAAACATGGAAACAATTGTGTCAACGGTAGTAATAATTCATATGGGTTATGTATAAAACTTCCTATAAGTTGCAAGCCTCATGCATCGAATATTAATAGTGCCCGCACCTTGTCCTAATTAGCTCGGATTTCCATGGATTATCATCGCATTACATATGTTTCAACCAAGTGTCACAAAGGGGTACCTCTATGCCACCTGTACAAAGGTCCAAGGAGATAAATCGCATTTGATTTCTCGATTTTGATAGATCTCAACTTGAGGACATCCATACCGGGACAACATAGAAAAAGATAATGGACTCCTCTTTTATGCTTTAAGCATTCAACAAATATAATATTCTCATAAGAGATTTGAGGATTAATGTCCAAGTTGAAACTTCCACCATGATACATGGCTTTGGTTGGTTCTTCTCTAACAACATGCATACTCAAACCATTTCAACTCATGGAAAATCTCCCTTACTTCAGACAAGACGAACATGCATAGCAACTCACATGATATTCAACAAATGTGTAACAGGTTGATGGAGTCCCCAGATAACATGGTTACCGCTCAACAAGCAACTTATAAGAACTAAGATACACAAGCGACATATTCCTTACCACAATAGTTTTTTAGGCTACTTTACCATGAGCTATGTATTGCAAAAACAAAGAATGAATTTTTGAAAGGTTTTAAAGGTGGCACACAAGCAATTTACTTGGAATGGCAGAAAAATACCACATAGTAGGTAGTTATGGTGGACACAAATGGCATAGGTTTTGGCTCAAGGTTTTGGATGCACGAGAAGCATTCCTCTCAGTACAAGGCTTTGGCTAGCAAGGTTGTTTGAAGCAAACACAAGTATAAACCGATACAGCAAAACTTACATAAGAACATATTGCAAGCATTATAAGACTCTACACTGTCTTCCTTGTTATTCAAACACTTTTACCAGAAAATATCTAGACCTTAGAGAGACCAATCATGCAAACCAAATTTCAACAAGCTCTACAGTAGTTCTCCACTAATAGATTTAAACTACATGATGCAAGAGCTTAAACATGATCTACTTGAGAGCTGATACGTCTCCGACGTATCGATAATTTCTTATGTTCCATGCTACATTATTGATGATATCTACATGTTTTATGCATACTTTATGTCATTATTATACGTTTTCCGGAACTAACCTATTGACGAGATGCCGAAGGGCCGGCTCCTTTCCGTTTTTGGTTCCGTAATCCTAGTAAGGAAATATTCAATCGGACGAAATCAATGCCCAAGATCCTATTTTTGGACGAAGCTTCCGTAACACCCGAGAGTCGCAGAGGAGGGCCCCGTGGCCCCAGACGACGGGTGGCGTGGCCCAGGCCTTGGCCGCGCCCTAGTGTGTCGTCGCCTGCCGACCCTCCCCCCGACCCGCCTCTTCGCCTATATAAAGGTCCCCGACCTAAAACCACAAAAACGTTCGACGAAGCGAGAAAACCTTCCAGCCGCCGCCATCGCGAAGCCAAGATCTGGGGGACAGGAGTCTCTGTTCGGCACGCCGCCGGACGGGGAAGTGCCCCCGAAGGTTTCTCCATCGACACCACCGCCATCTTCATCAACGCTGTCTCCCATGAGGAGGGAGTAGTTCTCCATCGAGGCTCGGGGCTGTACTGTAGCTATGTGGTTCATCTCTCTCCTATGTACTTCAATACAATAATCTCATGAGCTGCCTTACATGATTGAGATTCATATGATGATGCTTGTAATCTAGATGTCATTGTGCTAGTCAAGTGGATTTTACTTATGTGATCTCCGGAGACTCCTTGTCCCACGTGTGTAAAGGTGACAGTGTGCACCGTGTGGGTCTCTTAGGCTATATTTCACAGAATACTTATTCGCTGTTATGAATGGCATAGTGAAGTGCTTATTTATATCTCTTTATGATTGCAATGTGTTTTGTATCACAATTTATCCTGTGCTACTCTAGTGATGTTATTAAAGTAGTTTATTCCTCCCGCACGGTGTAATGGTGACAGTGTGTGCATCGTGTAGTACTTGGCGTAGGCTATGATTGTGATCTCTTGTAGATTATGAAGTTAACTATTGCTATGATAGTATTGATGTGATCTATTCCTCCTTTCGTAGTGTGAAGGTGACAGTGTGCATGCTATGTTAGTACTTGGTTTGGTTATGTTGATCTCATGCACTCTAAGGTTATTTAAACATGAACATTGAATATTGTGGAGCTTGTTAACTCCGGCATTGAGGGTTCGTGTAATCCTACACAGCTAGTGGTGTTCATCATCCAACAAGAGGGTGTAGAGTCTAGCATCTATTTATTTATTCTGATATGTGATCAATGTTGAGAGTGTCCACTAGTGAAAGTATGATCCCTAGGCCTTGTTCCTAAATATTGCTATCGCTGCTTGTTTATTGTTTTACCGCATCTTTACTTCCCGTAATATTACTACCATCAACCGCACGCCAGCACTTTTCGGCGCCATTACTACTGCTCATACTTATTCATACCACCTATATTTCACTATCTCTTCGCGAACTAGTGCACCTATTAGGTGTGTTGGGGACACAAGAGACTTCTGCTTTGTGGTTGCAAGGTTGCATGAGAGGGATATCTTTGACCTCTTCCTCCCTGAGTTCGATAAACCTTGGGTGATCCACTTAAGGGAAACTTGCTGCTGTTCTACAAACCTCTGCTCTTGGAGGCCCAACACTGTCTACAAGAATAGAAGCACCCGTAGACATCAAGCTATTTTCTGGCGCCGTTGCCGGGGAGGAAAGGTAAAAGGCACTCATACTCCGGTCCCGGTAACTAAGTACTTTTCTGTTGCCGTTGTGTGTGTGCTCGAAGCTATTTCCTTTAGATCCCTAATTGCATCTTTTTGTTTCTTGTTTACACTAGTTAGGCATAATGGACAACAATGAGCTTCTTATTCTATTTCCCGATTTAAGACATGGATGGTTTGATGCGAAAATTAAAAAACCTATGGAACATATTAGTATGAACTCTTTGAACACCATTGTTGCTAATGATATGGAAAATTCTAAGCTTGGGGAAGCTGGTTTTGATGGGCATGATATTTTTAGTCCCCCAAGCATTGAGGAGAAAATTTACTTTGATGATACTTTGCCTCCTATTTATGATGATTATAATGATATTGGTCTTTTAGTACCGCCTGTTATGGAGGATAAATTTGATTATGATTACAATATGCCTCCTATATTTGATGATGAGAATAATAATGATAGCTACTTTGTTGAATTTGCTCCCACTACAACTAATAAAATTGATTATGCTTATGTGGAGAGTAATGACACTTTTATGCATGTGAATAAGAATGCTTTATGTGATAGTTATATTGTTGAGTTTGCTCATGTTGCTACTGAAAGTTATTATGAGAGAGGAAAATATGGTTGTAGAAATTTTCATGTTACTAAAACACCTTTCTATGTGCTGAAATTTTTGAAGCTACACTTGTTCTATCTTCCTATGCTTGTTACTTTTTTCTTCATGAACTTGTTTATTTACAAAACTCCTATGCATAGGAAGCATGTTAGACTTAAATTTGTTTTGAATTTGCCTCTTGATGCTCTCTTTTGCTTCAACTACTATTTCTTGCGAGTGCATCATTAAAACGCTGAGCCCATCTTAATGGCTATAAAGAAAGAACTTCTTGGGAGATAACCCATGTGTTTATTTTGCTACAGTACTTTTATTTTGTATTTGAGTTTTGAAGTTGTTACTACTGTAGCAACCTCTCCTTATCTTAGTTTTGTTGCATTGTTGGGCCAAGTAAAGTCTTTGATAGTAAGGTTCATACTAGATTTGGATTACTGCGCAGAAACAGATTTCTTGCTGTCACGAATCTGGGCCTAATTCTCTGTAGGTAACTCAGAAAATTATGCCAATTTACGTGAGTGATTCTCAGATATGTACGCAACTTTCATTCAATTTGGGCATTTTCATCTGAGCAAGTCTGGTGCCATTTTAAAATTCGTCTTTACGGACTGTTCTGTTTTGACAGATTCTGCCTTTTATTTCGCATTGCTTCTTTCGCTGTGTTGGGTGGATTTATTTGTTCCATTACCTTCCATTAGCTTTGGGAAATGTCCATAAGTGTTAAGAATGATTGTGTCACCTCTGAACATGTGAATTTTTGATTATGCACTAACCCTCTAATGAGTTTGTTTCGAGTTTGGTGTGGAGAAAGTTTTCAAGGGTCAAGAGAGGAGGATGATATACTATGATCAAGAAGAGTGAAAAGTCTAAGCTTGGGGATGCCCCGGTGGTTCATCCCTGCATATTTCAAGGAGACCCAAGCATCTAAGCTTGGGGATGCCCAAGGCATCCCCTTCTTCATCGACAAATTTATCAGGTTCCTCCCTTGAAACTATATTTTTATTCGGTCACATCTTATGTACTTTACTTGGAGCGTCTGTTTGTTTTTGTTTTTGTTTGTGTTTGAATAAATGCTTGTGTGGGAGAGAGACACGTTCCGCAGGTTCATATGAACACATGTGTTCTTAGCTTCTAATGTTCATGGCGAAGGTTGAAACTGCTTCGTTCATTGTTATATGGTTGGAAACGGGAAATGCTACATGTAGTAATTCTAAAATGTCTTGGATAACTTGATACTTGGCAATTGTTGTGCTCATGTTTAAGCTCTTGCATCATATACTTTGCACCTATTAATGAAGAAATACATAGAGCTTGCTAAAATTTGGTTTGCATATTTGGTCTCTCTAAAGTCTAGATAATTTCTAGTATTGAGTTTTGAATAACAAGGAAGACGGTGTAGAGTCTTATAATATTTACAATATGTCTTTTATGTGAGTTTTGCTGCACCGGTTCATCCTTGTGTTTGTTTCAAATAACCTTGCTAGCCTAAACCTTGTATCGAGAGGGAATACTTCTCATGCATCCAAAATCCTTGAGCCAACCACTATGCTATTTGTGTCCACCATACCTACCTACTACATGGTATTTCTCCGCCATTCCAAAGTAAATTGCTTGAGTGCTACCTTTAAATAATTCAAAATTTATCACCTCTGATTTGTGTCAATGTTTTATAGCTCATGAGGAAGTATGTGGTGTTTATCTTTCGATCTTGTCATTTACTTCGGACAGACTTTCACCAATGGACTAGTGGCTCATCCGCTTATCCAATAATTTTGCAAAAAGAGCTGGCAATGGGGTTCCCAACCCCAATTAATTAACTTGCATTAATAATTCTCTTCATATGTTTTGCTCTGATCTATCAGTAAGCAACTTAATTTTGCAAATAGACACTCCTCCATGGTATGTGAATGTTGGAAGGCACCGAGATTCGGTTAGCCATGGCTTGTGTAAGCAAAAGGTTGGGAGGAGTGTCATCCATAAATAAATAAAAACTAAACTAAAGTACATGTGTAAACAAAAGAGAAGAGGGATGATCTACCTTGCTGGTAGAGATAACGTCCTTCATGGGAGCCGCTCTTGAAAGTCCGGTTGATAAGGTAGTTAGAGTACCGCTACCATTCGTTGACAACAACAAACACCTCTCAAAACTTTATTTGCATGCTCTCTTTATGTTTTCAAAACCAAAGCTCTAGCACAAATATAGCAATCAATGCTTCCCTCTGCGAAGGGCCTTTCTTTACTTTTATGTTGAGTCAGTTCACCTATCTCTCTCCATCTCAAGAAGCAAACACTTGTGTGAACTGTGCATTGATTCCTACATACTTGCATATTGCATTTGTTATATTACTCTATGTTGACAATTGTCCATGAGATATACATGTTATAAGTTGAAAGCAACCGCTGAAACTTAATCTTCCTTTGTGTTGCTTCAATACCTTTACTTTGATTTATTGCTTTATGAGTTAACTCTTATGCAAGACTTATTGATGCTTGTCTTGAAGTACTATTCATGAAAAGTCTTTGCTTTATGATTCATTTGTTTACTCATGCCATTACCATTGTTTTGATCGCTGCATTCATTACATATGCTTACAATAGTATGATCAAGGTTATGATGGCATGTCACTCCGAAATTATCTTTGTTATCGTTTACCTGCTCGGGACGAGCAGAACTAAGCTTGGGGATGCTGATACGTCTCCGACGTATCGATAATTTCTTATGTTCCATGCCACATTATTGATGATATCTACATGTTTTATGCATACTTTATGTCATTATTATGCTTCCGGAACTAACCTATTGACGAGATGCCGAAGGGCCGCCTGTTTTTCTCTGTTTTTGGTTCCGAAATCCTAGTAAGGAAATATTCTCAATCGGACGAAATCAATGCCCAAGATCCTATTTTTGGACGAAGCCTAACACCCGAGAGTCGAGAGGAGGGCCCTGTGGGCCCACGACAGTGGTGGCGCGGCCGGCCTTGGCCGCGCCTAGTGTGTCGTTGCCTCGTCGACCCCGACTCCGCCTCTTCGCCTATATAAAGGTCCCCGACCTAAAAACCACAAAAACGTTCGACGAAACCAGAGAAAACCTTCCAGCCGCCATCGCAAGCCAAGATCGGGGACGAGTCTCTGTTTCGGCACGCCGCCGGGGGAAGTGCCCCCGGAAGGCTTCTCCATCGACACCACCGTCATCTTCATCAACGCTGCTGTCTCCCATGAGGAGGGAGTAGTTCTCCATCGAGACTCGGGGCTGTACCGGTAGCTATGTGGTTCATCTCTCTCTATGTACTTCAATACAATAATCTCATGAGCTGCCTTACATGATTGAGATTCATATGATGATGCTTGTAATCTAGATGTCATTGTGCTAGTCAAGTGGATTTTACTTATGTGATCTCCTGAGACTCCTTGTCCCACGTGTGTAAAGGTGACAGTGTGTGCACCGTGTGGGTCTCTTAGGCTATATTTCACAGAATACTTATTCACTGTTATGAATGGCATAGTGAAGTACTTATTTATATCTCTTTATGATTGCAATGTGTTTTGTATCACAATTTATCTATGTGCTACTCTAGTGATGTTATTAAAGTAGTTTATTCCTCCCGCACGGTGTAATGGTGACAGTGTGTGCATCGTGTAGTACTTGACGTAGGCTATGATTGTGATCTCTTGTAGATTATGAAGTTAACTATTGCTATGATAGTATTGATGTGATCTATTCCTCCTTTCGTAGTGTGAAGGTGACAGTGTGCATGCTATGTTAGTACTTGGTTTGGTTATGTTGATCTGTCATGCACTCTAAGGTTATTTAAACATGAACATTGAATATTGTGGAGCTTGTTAACTCCGGCATTGAGGGTTCGTGTAATTACACGTTAGTGGTGTTCATCATCCAAAGAGGTGTAGAGTCTAGCATCTATTTATTTATTCGTTATGTGATCAATGTTGAGAGTGTCCACTAGTGAAAGTATGATCCCTAGGCCTTGTTCCTAAACTGCTATCGCTGCTTGTTTGCTGTTTACCGCATCTTTACTTCCCGCAATATTACTAGCATCAATCGCACGCTGCCAGCACTTTTCTGGCGCCATTACTACTGCTCATACTTATTCATACCACCTGTATTTCACTATCTCTTCGCCGAACTAGTGCACCTATTAGGTGTGTTGGGGACACAAGAGACTTCTTACTTTGTGGTTGCAAGGTTGCATGAGAGGGATATCTTTGACCTCTTCCTCCCTGAGTTCGATAAACCTTGGGTGATCCACTTAAGGGAAACTTGCTGCTGTTCTACAAACCTCTGCTCTTGGAGGCCCAACACTGTCTACAAGAATAGAAGCACCCGTAGACATCAAGAGCTCAAAACAATTGCCAAGTATCAAATTATTCAAGACAATATACCAATTACCACATGAAGCGTTTTCTGTTTCCAACAAAATAACAATAAGTGCAGCGGCTTTCAGCTTTCGCCATGAACATGAAAAATAAAACTAAGAATACAAGTGTTCAAATGAAAAAGCGGAGTGTGTCTCTCTCCCACACAACCATGTTAGGATCCGATTTATTCAGAGAATGAAAACAACAGAACGAAAATAAAAGCACACAGACGCTCCAAGTAAAGCGCACAAGATGTGACGGAATTAAAATATAGTTTCACTAGAGGTGACCTGATAAGTTGTTGATGAAGAAGGGGATGCCTTGGGCATCCCAAGCTTAGACGCTTGAGTCTTCTTGAAATATGCAGCGATGAACCACGGGGGCATCCCCAAGCTTAGACTTTTCACTCTTCTTGATCATATTATATCATCCTCCTCTCTTGATCCTTGAAAACTTCCTTCACACCAAACTCAAAACAATCTCATTAGAGGGTTAGTGCATAATCAAAAATTCACATGTTCAGCAAGGACACAATCATTCCCAACACTTCTGGACATTACCCAAGGCTACTGAAATTTAATGGAGCAAAGAAATCCACTCAACACAGTAAAAGAGGCAATGCGAAATAAAAGGCAGAATCTGTCAAAACAGAATAGTCCGTAAAGACGAATTTTTTAGAGGCACTTAACATGCTCAGATGGAAAAGCTCCAGTTGAACGAAAGTTGCGTACATATCTGTGGATCACGCATGAATTTTTTCAGGATTTTACGAGTTTCCTACAGAGAGAACAACTCAAATTCGTGACAGCTAAAAATCTGTTTATGCGCAGAAATCCAAATCTAGTATCAACTTTTCGATCAAAGACTTTACTTGCCACAACAATGCAATAAAATAAAGATACAAAGGTATTGCTACAGTAGTAACAAGCACCTTGACTCAAATATAAAACAAAAATTGCAGAAATAAAATAATGGGTTGTCTCCCATAAGCGCTTTCTTTAACGCCTTTCAGCTAGGCGCATAAAGTGTAAATCAAGTAACATCAAGAGAAGAAGCATCAACATCATAATTTGTTCTAATAATGGAATCAAAAGACATCTTCATTCTCTTTCTAGGGAAGTGTTCCATAGCTTTCTTAAGAGGGAATTGATATTTAATATTTCCTTCTTTCATATCAATAATAGCACCAACGGTTCAAAGAAAGGGTCTTCCCAAAACAATAGGACAAGATGCATTGCATTCAATATCCAAAACAACAAAATCAACGGGGACAAGGTTATTGTTAACCGTAATGTGAACATTGTCAATTCTCCCCAAAGGTTTCTTTATAGAATTATCAGCAAGATTAACATCCAAATAACAAAATTCTAAAGGTGGCAAGTCAAGCATATCATAAAGTTTCTTAGGCATAACGAAAATACTTGCACCAAGATCACATAAAGCATTACAATCAAAATCATTGACCTTCATTTTAATGATGGGCTCCCAACCATCTTCCAACTTCCTAGGGATAGAAGCTTCAAGTTTTAATTTCTCTTCTCTAGCTTTAATGGGAGCATTTGTAATATGTTTTGTAAAGGCCAAGTTTATAGCACTAGCATTAGGACTTCTAGCAAGTTTTTGCAAGAACTTAAAAACTTCAGAAATATGACAATTATTAAAATCAAAAGCATCATGATCTAAAGCAATGGGACCATTGTCCCCAATACTTTGAAAAATTTCAGCACTTTTATCACAAACAGTTTCAGCAGTTTCAGGCAATTTTGCACGCTTTGTAGTAGAAGTAGAAACATTGCCTACACCAATTATTTTACCATTGATAGTAGGAGGTTTAGCAACATGTGAAGCATAAGCATTACTAGTGGTGGTAATAGTCCAAACTCTAGCTATATTATTCTCTTTAGCAAGTTTTTCTTCTCTTTCCCACCTAGCATGCAATTCAGCCAACATTCTAATATTGTCATTAATTCGAACTTGGATAGCATTTGCTGTAGCAAGAATTTTGTTATCATTATCTTTATTAGGCATAACTTTCAGTTTCAAAAGATCAACATCAAGAGCAAGACTATCAACCTTAGAAGTAAGAACATCAATTTTACCAAACTTTTCCTCAACAGATTTGTTAAAATCAGTTTGTGTACTAATAAATTCTTTAAGCATGACTTCAAGATCAGAGGGTACACTCCTACTATTGTTGTAAGAATTACCATAAGAATTACCATAACCATTACCACTATTAGAAGGATATGGCCTATAGTTGTTGTTACCAAAATTATTCCTATAAGCATTGTTGTTGAAATTATTATTTTTAATGAAGTTCACATCAACATGCTCTTCTTGAGCAACCAATGAAGCTAAAGGAACATTATTAGGATCAACATGAGTTTTACCGTTAAAAAGCATAGACATAATAACATCAATCTTATCTCTCAAGGAAGAGGTTTCTTCAACATAATTTACCTTCTTACCTTGAGGAGTCCTTTCAGTGTGCCATTCAGAGTAGTTGATGATCATATCATCAAGAAGCTTTGTTGCAGCATCCAAAGTGATGGACATAAAAGTACCTCCAGCAGCTGAATCCAATAGGTTCCTTGAAGAAAAATTTAATCCTGCATAAAAGGTTTGGATGATCATCCAAATAGTTAGTCCATGGGTAGGGCAATTCTTTACCAAAGATTTCATTCTCTCCCATGCTTGGGCAACATGTTCATTATCCAATTGGTTAAAATTCATAATGCTACTTCTCATAATGCTTGTGAGTCGATGAACAGGCCTGCTGCAAGCAGTGAGGCACATGTCGCTGTGGTACGTCGACCGGGGGACGTCCCCGTGCTGTCATCACCAACCAATTAAGCATATATAGCACCAACAACCAGGACCTCGCGTGCACAGCGATGTGAACACACAAAATTTAAAGGAGAAGAGAACGCTGGAGAAAATTATGGGATGGATAATGACAATCATGGAGAGTCACATGCATGACCACTACAAGTCTACTCGAAAACAAAAGTCTAGACACTTATGCCATACCGTACGTTTCTCGCGCTAAAGACCGGCAGGCCAGACATAAACAAAGAGCACGCATCCATCCTTTTCCTTTGGACAATTGAAGACAAATACTCCTACTTATTAAGTAGTGCCCTTGTCATATTGGCAAGCTAATTAAGCATGCGACGCACCTCCCCTGACAACGCAAAACATAACTAATAATAGGGTATGATAAACTAACCACTAATTGTTTAGCTGGAGAGTTTGTCAACAACATGACAGGGGGAAGATTCCAGGAGATAATTAAAGGGCTAATCATCTCTGTAGGTGGTTTTTTAAGGGTTTACAGATGAGCATGGTACTTACCGTGGCCTGGACATTCCCCTGCGCTTGCAGGACCTTCTAATTCTTTAGGGAATCGGCTTAGGGATCTGTAAATAAATAAGGGCCCGTACTTTATTAGAAAAACTAATACACGATCAGTCCACTGATCGTTCGATCTTGGCCTCTTGCATGCATGAAGTTTAATTAGCGGGGAGTGTGTTGGCTAATGATTTGTTGGTTGCGTCGGAAGCAGAGCGCTAGACGTGTAGGCGCGTGAGTGGCGGATTGGTCTGGCTATCGCGCCTGCGGCGGTGTCACGTGCGGTGCGGGCCGCCGGTGATCATGCCAGGTGGGCAGATCGCTCGCCGGCGCTGGTTCTGGCCGGGTTTCTGGCACAGGATCGAGCTTGGCGCTCGTCCTTCGGTCTGGCACGATAGTATCGATCGATTCGATGATGGTGTTGTTGCATGGTGAATGAACTTCAGGTCCCCATGGAACCTCCAGGTCCCCATGGAATCCATGCTCCGGAGAAGCGACGGGACGGCCGAAAGCGACGAGAGAGAGCACAAGCGACATATTCCTTACCACAATAGTTTTTTAGGCTACTTTACCATGAGCTATGTATTGCAAAAACAAAGAATGAATTTTTGAAAGGTTTTAAAGGTGGCACACAAGCAATTTACTTGGAATGGCAGAAAAATACCACATAGTAGGTAGTTATGGTGGACACAAATGGCATAGGTTTTGGCTCAAGGTTTTGGATGCACGAGAAGCATTCCCTCTCAGTACAAGGCTTTGGCTAGCAAGGTTGTTTGAACCAACACAAGTATAAACCGATACAGCAAAACTTACATAAGAACATATTGCAAGCATTATAAGACTCTACATTGTCTTCCTTGTTGTTCAAACACTTTTACCAGAAAATATCTAGACCTTAGAGAGACCAATCATGCAAACCAAATTTCAACAAGCTCTACGGTAGTTCTCCACTAATAGATTTAAACTACATGATGCAAGAGCTTAAACATGATCTACTTGAGAGCTCAAAACAATTGCCAAGTATCAAATTATTCAAGACAATATACCAATTACCACATGAAGCATTTTCTGTTTCCAACAAAATAAAAATAAGTGCAGTGGCTTTCAGCTTTCGCCATGAACATGAAAAATAAAACTAAGAACACAGGTGTTCAAATGAAAAAGCGGAGCGTGTCTCTCTCCCACACAAGCATGTTAGGATCCGATTTATTCAGAGAATGAAAACAGCAGAACGAAAATAAAAGCACACAGACGCTCCAAGTAAAGCACATAAGATGTGACGGTATTAAAATATAGTTTCACTAGAGGTGACCTGATAAGTTGTTGATGAAGAAGGGGATGCTTTGGGCATCCCCAAACTTAGACGCTTGAGTATTCTTGAAATATGCAGGGATGAACCACGGGGCATCCCAAGCTTAGACTTTTCACTCTTCTTGATCATATTATATCATCCTCCTCTCTTGATCCTTGAAAACTTCCTTCACACCAAACTCAAAACAATCTCATTAGAGGGTTAGTGCATAATCAAAAATTCACATGTTCAAGGACACAATCATTCCCAACACTTCTGGACATCACCCAAGGCTACTGAAATTTAATGGAGCAAAGAAATCCACTCAACACAGTAAAAGAGGCAATGCGAAATAAAAGGCAGAATCTATCAAAACAGAACAATCCGTAAAGACGAATTTTTTCGAGGCACTTAACATGCTCAGATGGAAAAGCTCCAGTTGAACGAAAGTTGCGTACATATCTGTGGATCACGCATGAATTTTTTCAGGATTTTACGAGTTTCCTACAGAGAGAACAACTCAAATTCGTGACAGCTAAAAATATGTTTCTGCACAGAAATCCAAATCTAGTATCAACTTTTCTATCAAAGACTTTACTTGGCACAACAATGCAATAAAATAAAGATACAAAGGTATTGCTACAGTAGTAACAAGCACCTTGACTCAAATATAAAACAAAAATTGCAGAAATAAAATAATGGGTTGTCTCCCATAAGCGCTTTAACGCCTTTCAGCTAGGCGCAGAAAGTGTAAGTCAAGTAACATCAAGAGAAGAAGCATCAACATCATAATTTGTTCTAATAATAGAATCAAAAGGTATCTTCATTCTCTTTCTAGGGAAGTGTTCCATACATTTCTTAAGAGGGAATTGATATTTAATATTTCCTTCTTTCATATCAATAATAGCATCAACGGTTCGAAGAAAGGGTCTTCCCAAAACAATAGGACAAGATGCATTCCATTCAATATCCAAAACAACAAAATCAACGGGGACAAGGTTATTGTTAACCGTAATGTGAACATTGTCAATTCTCCCCAAAGGTTTCTTTATAGAATTATCAGCAAGATTAACATCCAAATAACAACATTCTAAAGGTGGCAAGTCAAACATATCATAAAGTTTCTTAGGCATAACGAAAATACTTGCACCAAGATCACATAAAGCATTACAATCAAAATCATTGACCTTCATCTTAATGATGGGCTCCCAACCATCTTCCAACTTCCTAGGGATAGAAGCTTCAAGTTTTAATTTCTCTTCTCTACCTTTAATGAGAGCATTTGTAATATGTTTTGTAAAGGTCAAGTTTATAGCACTAGCATTAGGACTTCTAGCAAGTTTTTGCAAGAACTTAAAAACTTCAGAAATATGACAATTATCAAAATCAAAAGCATCATGATCTAAAGCAATGGGACCATTGTCCCCAATACTTTGAAAAATTTCAGCACTTTTATCACAAACAATTTCAGCAGTTTCAGGCAATTTTGCACGCTTTGTAGTAGAAGTAGAAACATTGCCTACACCAATTATTTTACCATTGATAGTAGGAGGTTTAGCAACATGTGAAGCATCAACATTACTAGTGGTGGTAATAGTCCAAACTCTAGCTATATTATTCTCTTTAGCAAGTTTTTCTTCTCTTTCCCACCTAGCATGCAATTCAGCCAACATTCTAATATTGTCATTAATTAGAACTTGAATAGCATTTGCTGTAGCAATAATTTTGTTATCATTAACTTATTAGGCATAACTTTCAGTTTCAAAAGATCAACATCAAGAGCAAGACTATCAACCTTAGAAGCAAGAGCATCAATTTTACCAAAATTTTCCTCAACAGATTTGTTAAAATCAGTTTGTGTACTAATAAATTCTTTAAGCATGACTTCAAGATCAGAGGGTACACTCCTACTATTGTTGTAAGAATTACCATAACCATTACCACTATTAGAAGGATATGGCCTATAGTTGTTGTTACCAAAATTATTCCTATAAGCATTGTTGTTGAAATTATTATTTTTAATGAAGTTCACATCAACATGCTCTTCTTGAGCAACCAATGAAGCTAAAGGAACATTATTAGGATCAACATGAGTTTTACCGTTAACAAGCATAGACATAATAACATCAATCTTATCACTGAAGGAAGAGGTTTCTTCAACCAAATTTACCTTCTTACCTTGAGGAGTCCTTTCAGTGTGCCATTCAGAGTAGTTGATGATCATATCATCAAGAAGCTTTGTTGCAGCACCCAAAGTGATGGACATAAAAGTACCTCCAGCAGCTGAATCCAATAGGTTCCTTGAAGAAAAATTTAATCCTGCATAAAAGGTTTGGATGATCATCCAAGTAGTTAGTCCATGGGTAGGGCAATTCTTTACCAAAGATTTCATTCTCTCCCATGCTTGGGCAACATGTTCATTATCCAATTGCTTAAAATTCATAATGCTACTTCTCATAATGCTTGTGAGTCGATGAACAGGCCTGCTTGAAAGGACACGGATGTCGCCTAGAGGGGGGGTGAATAGGCGGTTTAAAACTTTTACGAGATGGGCTTAACAAATGCGGAATAAAACTAGGGTTTACTTTGTCAAGCCCAAAGCCTATATACTATGGTTCACCTATGTGCACCAACAACTTATTCTAAGCAAAGGTTCACCTATGTGCACCAACAACTTAAGCTAAGCAATACAAGCAAGTATGTGATAGCAAGATATATATAACTTCAAGCACGATGGCTATCACAAGGTAAAGTGCATAAGTAAAGAGCTCGGGTATAGAGATAACCGAGGCACGCGGGAGACGATGATTTATCCCGGAGTTCACACTCTTGCGAGTGCTAATCTCCGGTGGAGAGGTGCGGTTGCTTAGTGCTCCCGAACGCCACAAGAGGCTCACCTTGAGGTGTGGTTGCTCGATGCACACCAACGCCACAAAGGCCTCACCCCAAGATGCGGTACTCACACCACACACCGAACGCCACGAAGGCGCCTCACCTAAATCTCCGGTGACCCTCGCCACAAAGGCCTAGGTCACGGTTCCACTAAGGGATTTCCTTCGAGGCGGAAACCGGGCCTTACACAAAGATTGGGGCACACATCCACAACTTAATTGGAGGCTCCCAACAAACCGCCACAAAGGCCTAGAATCCGTCTAGGGTTCCAAGAACCCAAGAGTAACAACTTTCTTGCTTTCACCTCCACGAATCACCGTGGAGAACTCAAACCGATGCACCAAATGCAATGGCAAGAACACCACAAAGATGCTCAAGTCCTTCTCTCTCAAATTCCAACAAAGCTACAAAAGCTATTGGGGGAATAAGAGAGGAAGAACAAAGGAATTCACAAAGAACACCAAGATCAAGATCTAGAGAGTTCCACTCACAAAGAGATGGATTTGATTGGTAGAAGTGTAGATCTAGATCTCCTCTCTCTTTTCCCTCAAATGGGGGCAAGAATCATGGAGGGATTGAGAGAAAGTGCAAGCTTCTCTAGTTCAACAATGGAGAGAGAGAGAGTGAGAGAAGCTACAGCCCAAGGAGGAAGAAGGGGGTATTTATACCCCCAAGAAAATCGAGCCGTTGGGCAAAACCAGGCCGGATAATCCGGCCTAAGTAAGGGCCGGATAATCCGCCCCGGATAATCCGGCCACAGGGACAAAACCTGGTCAAAATCCGGCCAAAAGTCCGGCCTCACATCAGACTTGCTTTTCTTCAGTCCTTAGCCATTTTTCGAGGGGCCGGATATTTCCGAAATGTCCGGCCGGATAATCCGGCCCTGGGACAAAACCAGGACAATATCCGGGCAAATGTCCGGCCCCTATACTGAGCAGCAATTCCTCAGGTGCTTAGCCGATTTCGAGGGGGCCGGATATTTCCGAAATATCCGGCCCGGATAATCCGGCCCGGATATTTCCGAAATATCCGGCCTAAGCAAACTGCAGAAACACCAAAACTAAAACGGGCATAACTTTTGCATCCGGACTCCGATTTCGATGATCTTGGGCTCGTTGAAATCACAACAACGAGCTCTACAACAATATGCATAGAAACATCATAGTCCAGCAAAGGAGGATAGAAACAAATGATGAAAGGTTTGACCTATCTCAAAAAGACATACCGGTAAAACCTCCAATCTTGAAAATGCAACAAGTTGCCCATGGAAAAACCATTCTCAATGAACTAGAGCTTGTCATGAGAATAAGCACAAGCTCTAAAACATCACATGGATAAGATCCAAATAAAACCAAGTAAGATGATGAACCAAACTCGAAAACGCAACAAGTGATCTATGCGAAATCCGTTTTCGATGAACTAGAGCTTGTCATGAGAATAAGCACAAGCTCTAAAACATCACATGGATAAGGTCCAAATAACAACCAAGAAATATGATGCAAGGATGCAAAGGTTTGAGCTCTCTCCGAACGATACGATCGAGTTACTCACTCGAGAGCCCTCTTGATAGTACGGCAACTAAACTATAAACCGGTCTCCAACTACACTATGAGACCGGTGAGAAAGAAACCCTATCAAGAGCAAACCTTATACTTGCGCATTCCACTTGAGCTCGATGACGACGATCTTGACCTCAACAATATGGAACGCCTTTCTTGCTTGTGCTTTCTTGACGAAGTCTTGTGGATTGCTCCCCCATAATCCACCATGGGAGAGCTTCTTCTTCGGCGCATCTTCACATAACCATGACCACCATGTGGATTGCTCCCCCATAATCCACCATGGGAGAGCTTCTTCTTCGGCGCATCTTCACATATCCATGATCACCATATGGATGGCAAGACTCAAGCAAAGGATCTCTTCGAGATGGCTCATCTTGAACTTGCACTTCATTTCTCCATGGCAAGCTTCAAGCTTATGAACTCTTCGAGTTGGCTCATCTTGAACTTGCACTTCATTCTTCATTCTTCATCATATTGATGTATTGAAGTAACTTGAGGGCTCACTTCATCTTCATCTTCAAGACATACTTGACACTTGATATCCTTCATCAATTTCTTCTTATTGCAACCTTGAAGCCAACAGATGGTTCAAGAATTGCCTATGGACAACTCCTACAAATATAACTCAATGCAAACATTAGTCCATAGGGATTGTCATTAATTACCAAAACCACACATGGAGGCTCCATGCACTTTCAATCTCCCCCATTTTGGTAATTGATGACAATCTCTTTGAGAGGGTTTATATAAGGAATTTAAGTAACAAATAAGTTGAATATATAGAGCAAACTCCCCCATAATATATGCATGTGTGAATGATCTTGACTTTCATTGCATATATTGGCATTCAAAGCCTAGTGGAGTTTCCTCTAAATATTCAACTATGCAAAGCAACAAGATGCAATGCAATAAAGGCACATGCTTAAGCACAAAGTAAAGACATAACCAAATTCCCTTAAACCCTCCAAACTTCTCCCCCATTGGCACCAATTGCCGAAATGGGTGAAAAATTTAGAAGGCCAATATAGTGAGAGTTCCTCCATAGCGTGTGCATTTCTCATAATTTGAGTGGAATCAAATGCACATATCCAATGACGAATATTCGGAAGGAATCACACTATAGATAGGATCAAAGATTGCAAAAAGATAACAAAGTCAAGAAGCTTCAACAAATGAAGCAAGCAACCAAATGAACCACAAGGAAGATACCAAAAGAAAGATAGATATTATGATAAGATCAAGAAGATTGCTCTAAATAATATGAGGAAGCTCCCCAAGGTTTGTGCACAAAACTAGACAATTTGCATTGGAGTATAAAGTGCACAAACATGGAATCATCACTCCCATAATATCATTCAAAAACAAAAGATACCAAGTGAATCAAACTCTAATGATCACCACAAGATAGTGTTCTAAATCAAATGAGGAAGCTCCCCAAGGTACATGCATAAAATAAAATGTTGCATTTGAATACAATATGCATAACATGGAATCCTCACTTCCTCATTTAAAACACAAACATTTGTAATAGATCATAGATAGAAAAGTAAGCTAAACACTTGCAACAAACAAATAGTTGAGCAACAAGTAAGAGGCACCATAATAAAAAGGCTCAACCAAGAGGATATGTGAAAGGCATGATAAAGCATATTATAAGACTATTACAAGGATGAGCAAAAAGCATCATCATAGTCTTCAATGAATTATATTGCTTAGCATGACCAATCAACACGCAATAAATAAATAAGATATCAAAAGGAGATGTATCATCTCTTATGTGTATAAGTTTCTCTAAGTGGGCAATATCACAAAGATATTTATCCACAAAGAAACATGCACACATAAAATAGATATGCAAGAAAAATAGTATGATATCCAAGACGAAGTCATGCAATATACCAATAAGAATTTTTGCTTAATAGCATGGCCAAAGGCTCAATTTTATCTTATTGTACATTCATGAACTTCAACCACAAACAACTAAAATACATCACAAATATCAACAAGGGATAGAATATAGTTGGGATGCATTGAGAAAGGCAACAAGTATCACAAATGAGGATACAAAAAAATAACTCAATTTGCACTTTCATCGATATTGCACATGTGAGAGGCTTGAGGAATTGATATGCAATAAAATTGCTAGATAGGCATAGATGGGATGGGTGAATCATGATCATGATTTTATATACTTCCCAACATATGTGCTCATCTCAAACTACTCACATTCGCAATAAAGAGGTTTCGTTAAGATTTTAGCAAGAAGCACAACATTTGCAAATCAAGAGATTCATGCCAAGATGCAACCACATGGTTGGATGCTAGAAAAATATGCATGAGAAGATACTTGTTACCGAGATAGCATTGGTGAGGATGTAGTAGATATGTGTTCGTTGACCATCCTAGCTTGCCTCAAGTTACCATTGAGTCACCACTTCTCCCCAAGAGTGAGACAAGCATCCAATGCATATCCATTGTACCTAACACAAAGGTAAGTACAAAAGGTCCCCAAACTAATTGGGTTCAAAGTAGTTAGACACACTACAACATATAGGACAAACTCCACAATACTATGTGCATATAGATATGAAATTGAATTTCATGCACATCTTAGCCAAATTAGGATTTGATGGAGTTTACCCTATATATTGGATCAAAGAAAGTAACACATGCCATAAGATAGACATATATTGAAGATGCATGCACAATACTTTCAAGAACCAAAGGAAGATACAATTTGGACAAAACACCAAATAAACCAAGAGACAATGGTTGTCCAAATTATATCAAAGAATCAAATCAACACAAGATTGACTTCAAAGACTTATCTCATTATAAGAAGCTAATTAAACCTAAACACAAAGGAATGAGATAACCAACTCCCAAGAGAGCAAGGTTCCAACAAATAAACCAAACCCTCGAAACTTTTTATGATGGCACAAAGTACCCAAAAAAAGAAAATTTATGTCTCCCAAAACCAAATTTTTGATAATGATCAAGAGAAGTTTAAGCATTATAACAAATATAGGAGAGCTCCCCCAAGATTAGTGCATTATCTAGGATTTTGCATATGAATACAAAATGCACAAAACTAGGATCATCACGCTACCTATATTCTAAGAAAGTTTGAATAGACAAATTAGATCCATAAGATGCAAGGAAGACACATGGGAGTAAAAGCACAACACATTCATGGCAATAAATAAGGCAATTTAAACACAAGAGCCAATGTATATATGATCAATAAATATCTACCTCATAATTTATTACCACTTGTCCTAGGACAAGAGGTATTAGGAAATATTTCCCGGTGGTAGTTTGTAAGTATACATAAGATCATATTTACACCAAATAAAGCATATGGTAAAAGATAAGAGTTAACCATCATGCAAAGAGAGTTTCTTGATAGCTTCAATTAGTCATACCAACATGCAAAGAAATTAATAGTATTCATACCAACATGCAAAGCAATTAGTAGCATTCATACCAACATGAAAAGCAATTAATAGCATGACTTGAAGCACATGGTTTTCCAAAAAGTGTATTGAGGGACACATTGTGAAAAACCATGCCAAGAAAAACTTACACAAATAAGATCCACAAAGATATTAGCAATGAAGCCATTTAAGCAAATTAGAGCTTGTTTGAGAAAACATGTCACATATGAGAGATAATTTACAATATCAATTCTATGTGACACAACCTCAAATGTTCACATTTCCTAGGCTTGTAATATGCACAAAGCTTATTACTCCCCCATAATGTGATAAGGAATTTATTTTCACAAGAGGCAAATAAGATCCAACTAGAGATATTAATGAACATTAGAATTTGAATTTCTCATGAAGATGACATACCACATAGAGACTAGATAATCTTGCAATATCAATTCTAAGTGATATTCCTCATGTACACACATTGTTAGGATTGTGAAATTCCTAAAGGCATATCACTCCCCCAAAATGTTATAGTCCATTAATCTCTCATAAGAGCCATATAAGATACAACAAGATGCAAAGAGGCTCCAACACAAGCACAAATACATGGTGTGCAACCTAACATACATAGACTTGATTTCTCAAGAAAAACAAGTAGGATGCACAACATATACAAACACATGTTAGGAACAAAACTAACACATGCAAAGGGGCGAGTAACTTTCAATATAAATGAGTTGAGCACATGTTACCGCAAGGAGGAACATTGGGTGTATGATAGAAGTAAGATAACCAAAAGACTTGGCTTGAGATAATATAAATGATGAAGATCCCTTAATTCTTCATGATGTAGCCAAGTCTCCAATGCCCTCCAACAAGCACCTATTGATCAAGTTTTGGATTGTTGGTCCCCAACTAAGTTGGGTCCTAAGAGGTTAGTCACAATAGGCTTGGCAACCCAAATGGTTCTTTTCTTGACACCACTTTGAGCACCAACAAATTTGGCAAACACATTGCCACCCTCATCCTTACGAAGAGAATAAACATCATCAACGGTGATAGAGTTGGATGAGGTACCAATAGTGCAAAAGGAGGAGATGTGGCCCTTCTCACGGCATATGTAGCAAGTTATTTTCTTCTCCTTCTTCTCACTAGATTTCTCCACAATGGGAGCATTGGCTTGATTCTTCTTGGGAAGTGACATTTCTTCAACTTGAGGTTGAATATGAGTTTGAGCTTGAGGCCGCTTCCCTTTTTGCTTCTTCTTCAAAGGGCAAGATCTAACATGGTGCCCTTCAATTTTGCACTTGAAGCAAACAATCTTGGCCGGGTCTTTGACTTGTAGTTGGCCCTTGTTGTTGTTGTTGTTGTTGGACTTGTTCTTTTTGTTGGATTTGAATCCAAGTCCACTCTTGTCATTGGGGGATTGTTGCACACTTAACATCGTGTCAAGTTTGCATTTCCCTTCATGACTCTTTACCAAGTCGGTCTTCAAAGAAGTGACTTGGGCCTTGAGCTCTTTGATTTCCTCTACATGGTTAGTAACAACACAAGTACTAGAGGAAGTAGAACCTTCATTGTTAGAGCAACAAGGCAAGGAAGATAATTCATCACAAGATTTAGCAATATTATGAGTGGATGAATTACTAGGACTAGCACATGGCAATATAGCATTTTGGGTAGTAGTGCTAGTATCCACATGAGGCTCACAAGGTGTTGCCTTTGATATGATAGCCTCATGAGCTAACTTTAGCCTATCATGAGAAGCTAGAAGATCCTCATGGGAGCTAGAAAGCTTTCCATGATTTTCTTCCAATTTCCCATAATTTCTAGTTAGCAACTCAAGTTGAGCCCTTAGCTCAACATTCTCCTTCAAGATAAATGCTTCACAAGAAGTAGAGTTAGTAGCACAAGCATCATTATCAATAGCAATAGGAGAAGGCAAGTTGGCATGCTCTTTTAGATAAGAAGCTTTAAGTTGCTCATGCGACTCGGTGAGTTTGGTGAGCGCACTCTCAATGACCCTTGAGCCCTTTTTGAGTTGCTCAAAATCCTCAAGGAGTTTAGCATTAACAAACACAAGCTTATCATTTTTTAGCTTTAGTTCATTTGCCATCTCAAGAGCTCTATCATGGTTTTCCTTTTCTCTAGACAATTCTAGAGCAAAGGTCTCCTCAAGAGCTTCCTTGATGGTTTGTTCTTCTTCAAGTTCATTCTTTAATGATGCTACATCATCGGCATACTCTCGTTCAAGAGCACCCTTTTTATCAATGGTGTTCTCATGCATCCAAATAAGTTTTTGGCTCTCAATAGCGGTAGTCAAGATTTCAAAGAAGTGAGAGCTAGCAATTTTATCTTTGTAAAGAACCTTGAATACACTCTTACCCTTATCGCGTAGAGAGACAACCCAATCCTCTTCTTCATATTCATCCTCATCCTTATCACCACGAGAAATATTAGGTTCCATGGTAGGAGGTACCGTGGAACCCTTGGCCATAAGGCATATATGAGGGCCGTGAGATAAAGATGAGGAGTTACTTGAGGCTCCTTTCAAGATCTTGTCTTGACCAATAGAATTGTTGGTTTCCTCTACATTGTTAGTCACATAACAACTAGAGGAAATAGAAGCATTTTTATCATGGTCACAAGACAAAGAAAGCATATCATCTTGAGATTTATTCAACAAACTTACACATGATATGCAAGGACTATTAACACAAGCATGTAGATGATTTATAGTGCTATATGTGTTTATGTCCATAGATGAAGCATTGCAATGAGATAGAGATGAAGAATCATCAATATTAAGCTCAATATCAACATCGCAATTTTCATCACCACTCACCATATCATTACCTTGTGTCTTGCCACACATTGGTGAAGTGGAAGAAGATGAGACCTCATCACGGCCGGAAGTGGAAGCAATACAACCATCCTTAATAATATTGGACACATCATATTTATCTTGAATCTTTGTCCATAATTCATGAGCGCTCCAAAAAGGCAAGTATGGAAAAAGACCTACATCTCTCAAAGCATTCATAAGAACATAAGAAGCTTGAGAATTGAGATATAAATTTTTCTCATCCTCTAACGATAGATTTTGTGAATCCATAGGAGGAGAAAAACCTATATCTACAATTTTCTCCATATGAGGGTCAATGTCCCGAAAATGACTAAGCATGCAAATTTTCCAAACATCATAATTTGTGCCATCTAATATAAGAGTGTTATCGTGCACTAATCCTCTAGCCGACATCTTTACTCTCAAGGCGGTGAAGCCTAAGAATGAGAGACCTTGCTCTGATACCAATTGAAAGGACACAGATGTCGCCTAGAGGGGGTGAATAGGCGGTTTAAAACTTTTACGAGATGGGCTTAACAAATGCGGAATAAAACTAGCGTTTACTTTGTCAAGCCCAAAGCCTATATACTATGGTTCACCTATGTGCACCAACAACTTATTCTAAGCAAAGGTTCACCTATGTGCACCAACAACTTAAGCTAAGCAATACAAGCAAGTATGTGATAGCAAGATATATATAACTTCAAGCACGATGGCTATCACAAGGTAAAGTGCATAAGTAAAGAGCTCGGGTATAGAGATAACCGAGGCACGCGGGAGACGATGATTTATCCCGGAGTTCACACTCTTGCGAGTGCTAATCTCCGGTGGAGAGGTGCGGTTGCTTAGTGCTCCCGAACGCCACAAGAGGCTCACCTTGAGGTGTGGTTGCTCGATGCACACCAACGCCACAAAGGCCTCACCCCAAGATGCGGTACTCACACCACACACCGAACGCCACGAAGGCGCCTCACCTAAATCTCCGGTGACCCTCGCCACAAAGGCCTAGGTCACGGTTCCACTAAGGGATTTCCTTCGAGGCGGAAACCGGGCCTTACACAAAGATTGGGGCACACATCCACAACTTAATTGGAGGCTCCCAACAAACCGCCACAAAGGCCTAGAATCCGTCTAGGGTTCCAAGAACCCAAGAGTAACAACTTTCTTGCTTTCACCTCCACGAATCACCGTGGAGAACTCAAACCGATGCACCAAATGCAATGGCAAGAACACCACAAAGATGCTCAAGTCCTTCTCTCTCAAATTCCAACAAAGCTACAAAAGCTATTGGGGAATAAGAGAGGAAGAACAAAGGAATTCACAAAGAACACCAAGATCAAGATCTAGAGAGTTCCACTCACAAAGAGATGAATTTGATTGGTAGAAGTGTAGATCTAGATCTCCTCTCTCTTTTCCCTCAAATGGGGGCAAGAATCATGGAGGGATTGAGAGAAAGTGCAAGCTTCTCTAGTTCAACAATGGAGGAGAGAGAGAGAGTGAGAGAAGCTACAGCCCAAGGAGGAAGAAGGGGTATTTATACCCCCAAGAAAATCGAGCCGTTGGGCAAAACCAGGGCCGGATAATCCGGCCTAAGTAAGGGCCGGATAATCCGCCCCCCCCCCCGGATAATCCGACCACAGGGACAAAACCTGGTTAAAATCCGGCCAAAAGTCCGGCCTCACATCAGACTTGCTTTTCTTCAGGTCCTTAGCCATTTTTCGAGGGGCCGGATATTTCTGAAATGTCCGGCCCGGATAATCCGGCCCTGGGACAAAACCGGGACAATATCGGGCAAATGTCCGGCCCCTATACTGAGCAGCAATTCCTCAGGTCCTTAGCCGATTTCGAGGGGGCCGGATATTTCCGAAATATCCGGCCCGGATAATCCGGCCCGGATATTTCCGAAATATCCGGCCTAAGCAAACTGCAGAAACACCAAAACTAAAACGGGCATAACTTTTGCATCCGGACTCCGATTTCGATGATCTTGGGCTCGTTGAAATCACAACAACGAGCTCTACAACAATATGCATAGAAACATCATAGTCCAGCAAAGGAGGATAGAAACAAATGATGAAAGGTTTGACCTATCTCAAAAAGACATACCGGTAAAACCTCCAATCTTGAAAATGCAACAAGTTGCCCATGGAAAAACCATTCTCAATGAACTAGAGCTTGTCATGAGAATAAGCACAAGCTCTAAAACATCACATGGATAAGATCCAAATAAAACCAAGTAAGATGATGAACCAAACTCGAAAACGCAACAAGTGATCTATGCGAAATCCGTTTTCGATGAACTAGAGCTTGTCATGAGAATAAGCACAAGCTCTAAAACATCACATGGATAAGGTCCAAATAAAAACCAAGAAAGATGATGCAAGGATGCAAAGGTTTGAGCTCTCTCCGAACGATACGATCGAGTTACTCACTCGAGAGCCCTCTTGATAGTACGGCAACTAAACTATAAACCGGTCTCCAACTACACTATGAGACCGGTGAGAAAGAAACCCTATCAAGAGCAAACCTTATACTTGCGCATTCCACTTGAGCTCGATGACGACGATCTTGACCTCAACAAGATGGAACGCCTTTCTTGCTTGTGCTTGCTTGACGAAGTCTTGTGGATTGCTCCCCCATAATCCACCATGGGAGAGCTTCTTCTTCGACGCATCTTCACATAACCATGACCACCATGTGGATTGCTCCCCCATAATCCACCATGGGAGAGCTTCTTCTTCGGCGCATCTTCACATATCCATGATCACCATATGGATGGCAAGACTCAAGCAAAGGATCTCTTCGAGATGGCTCATCTTGAACTTGCACTTCATTTCTCCATGGCAAGCTTCAAGCTTATGAACTCTTCGAGTTGGCTCATCTTGAACTTGCACTTCATTCTTCATTCTTCATCATATTGATGTCTTGAAGTAACTTGAGGGCTCACTTCATCTTCATCTTCAAGACATACTTGACACTTGATATCCTTCATCAATTTCTTCTTATTGCAACCTTGAAGCCAACAGATGGTTCAAGAATTGCCTATGGACAACTCCTACAAATATAACTCAATGCAAACATTAGTCCATAGGATTAATTACCAAAACCACACATGGGGGCTCCATGCACTTTCTCTGCTGCAAGCAGTGAGGCACATGTCGCTGTGGCACGTCGACCGGGGGACGTCCCCGTGCTGTCATCACCAACCAATTAAGCATATGTAGCACCAACAACCAGGACCTCGCGTGCACAGCGATGTGAACGCACAAAATTTAAAGGAGAAGAGAACGCTGGAGAAAATTATGGGGTGGATAATGACAATCATGGAAAGTCACATGCATGACCACTGCAAGTCTACTCGAAAACAAAAGTCTAGACACTTATGCCATACCGTGCGTTTCTCGCGCTAAAGACCGGCAAGCCAGACGTAAACAAAGAGCACGCATCCATCCTTTTCCTTTGGACAATTGAACACAAATACTCCTACTTATTAAGTAGTGCCCTTCTCATATTGGCAAGCTAATTAAGCATGCGACGCACCTCCCCTGACAACGCAAATCATAACTAATAATAGGGTATGATAAACTAACCACTAATTGTTTAGCTGGAGAGTTTGTCGACAACATGACAGGGGTGAAGATTCCAGGAGATAATTAAAGGGCTAATCATCTCTGTAGGTGGTTTTTTAAGGATTTACAGATGAGCATGGTACTTACCGTGGCCTGGACATTCCCCTGCGCTTGCAGGGCCTTCTAATTCTTTAGGGAATCGGCTTAGGGATCTGTAAATAAGTAAGGCTCCGTACTTAGGGAAAACTAGTAGTTAACGATCACTGGACTGATCGATCGATCTTGGCCCCTTTCATGCATGTGAGGGCTAATTAGCGGGGAGTGTCTTGGCTAATGATTTCTTGCTGGCGGCGGAAGTGGATTAGTGTAGGCGCGTGAGTGGCGGATTGGGGCAGCTGGCTAACGCGCGCGCGGCGGGGTGACGTGCGGTGCGGGCCGCCGGTGATCATGCCAGGTGGGCAGCTCGCTCGCCGGCGCCGGTCCTGGCCGGGTTTCCGGCACAGGATCGAGCTCGGCGCTCGTCTTTCGGTCTGGCACGATAGTAGCGATCGGTGCGATGATGGTGTTGTTGCGTGGTGAATGAACTTCTCGACATCTCCAGGTCCCCGTGGAATCCATGATCCGGACGGGCGAAAGCGACGAGAGAGAGAACGCAGCGAACCGTGCACGTGGGATCAAGGGCTCGATCGGTCCCGCCACACGCACAGGCACAGAGACTTGTCGCGCGTGACGACGCGGGCCACGCTCCCCGTCACGTCTCGCGGCCTTCCAATCGAATCGTGGGCGCCCGACCGAAGAAAAATGAGAGCTGAAGCGTCTAGTGCGGTCACGTGGGCGAGCCCGACTGCGACCTGCCCCTCCATCGGGCCCGGCCGCGCCCTCACGTGAGTTGCTAACCCGAACGTTGGTCCACCCACAGCCTGTTGTGTTGTGCCGCTGTGCACAGTGCAGGCAGTAGCAGGACCCGACGTCCGGTCTCCGGTGCGACCCGTCGACCGCTTTCGGCGATGCGTACGTACGCGCCAGCGACTCGTCGTTCGGTTCAGGCGAGGGAGAGAAGGCCGCATCAACTCACGTATGGGACCGTTTCTGGAATCGCTGCGATCTTCCACGGAGGGCACTCACGCATGTATGCTGACAGTGGCGTAGCCACGTTGTGGCATGCGTGGTCAATTGACCATACAGGTTTCTGGTAAATCCTTTGTATTTTAGTATGAAAATAGTACAAACATATTTAAAATAGATCAAAACACATGTGTTTGACATCATCACAGAGTTAACATGACAACATAGAGTTGAAGTTCTGCCTCCGCCACTGTATGCTGAGTTGCTGACACGCGCGGACGTCCCAAGTCCCAACAGCGCTGTTGCATGGTAGTACGTACGTTGTGCGCCAGACGATCGCCCCACATGTTTGCAGACTGGCCCGGCCGGAATAGGTTGATCCAGTGATGAACAGCGAAACCATGGTTTTAAGCGGTTGCTATTTTCCTCCAAATATTTTCCTATTCCCACCAGCAGTGCTATATATATGGACGACCTCCCACCCCCCTGTCAGGCAAAGTGCCGCGCTACAGGCCCGCATTATTTTAGCCTAGATATGAGGCGATTGATTTTTATTAAGTTTAAGTCGATTTCTTTGCTATATTCAATTTGCATATGTAACTGAGAAAATACAAATTGCAACCCATGCACAACTAAAAAAACATGATCACATATGTAACCGAGAAAATATTAGTTGCAACTTATACACAACTGAGAAATATCATTTGCAACTAGTACGCAACTAAAATATCAATTGTAGCCCATGCGCAACCGGAGAAAAAAATACAAGTTTCAATATATGCAAAATTCCAAAAATATCAATTGCACCCATGCACAACGGATAAAATATCAGCTGCATCCTATGTGCAACTGAAAGATAATATTAGTTGCAACCCATGCGCAACTGAAAAATATGAGTTGCAACTCGTGCGCAACTAAAAAATAGTGATTGCAATCCACTTGCATTTTCCATATCAGCACGGATCACGAGACAAATCAAATGGCTAAGAAATCGACTTAGACTTAATAAAAATCAGTCGCAATATTTTATTAAGGTTTGCCATGCTGCGCAACAAACAGAACATATTGATTTGTGCTTTTGCCACTTGAGGTGTCATGTCATGTCCGAGTATTGCTAATTTCCAACGGGATATCTACTCTCTCCTTTCTAAAAAGCTGATCAAATTTATCTGGATATGATTGTATCTTGATATGTTTTTAGTGGGCCGTATCTGGAAAAATTTGAGCATTTTTTCTTGAAACGGAGGGAGTAATAACTGGATCTTCAGCTTATAAACAAAGGCAGGAAAAATCAATGTTTGTCGAGTGTCAAGAAAATACTTGGCAAACAGCCGCATGCCAAGCAAAAACTGACTGCACAGGCTAATCATTTCGACTCAATCCAGTTAATGTCGCAATTCGTACGTCGTCCATGATGTGCAACAAACAGAACAAATCGCCGTGCTTTTGCATGCCACTTGCGCTGTCATGTCGATGTTTTCTTAATTTTAAACCGAAAATATAAAGGACTCGGTCTCGTTCCGTAGCACCATCATGCATGCATGCACGAAGCATCCATCACACCATGAGTGCTGTGTGCATGCACCACCGGCCCTTTCTGCTTTTCTTTCCCCCCCTCGTCTATCTGTTTCAGCTTATAATCAATTGTTTTTCCCTTAATTATGCATTACATCACCAACTAAGCATAGGCGTATGGCACCAACCACACCCAAGTAGCGCTACGACTCGTGCACAAGCGATTGATGTGAAGGCAAGAAATTAAAAGGAGAAGAAAACGCTGGAGGAAATTATGGGGTGGCTAATGACAATCATAGAGAGTCACATGGTCGACCGCCGCGCACACACATGACACACTACTTGTCTGGCCTCCTAGCTACTCAAAAACAAAAGCGGAGACGCTCATGCCATACCGTGCGTCGCTCGCGCTAAAGGCCGGCAGGCCAGGCGTAAACAAAGAGCACGCACGGCACCCATCCTTTTGCGGGACAAATACTCCTACTTATTAAGTATAATAAGTACTGCCGTCGTCATGTAGGCTAGCTAAGCATGGGGCGCGCCTCCCCTTGCCAAGCAACACATAACTAATGGTGCGATAAACTAACTGATTGTTTAGCCGGAGAGCTTGTCGACACGTTGATAGAGCGGAAGATTCCAGCAGATAATTTAAGGGCTAAACTATGTTGAGGTGTTTTTAAAATGCATTTTTACGGATGAGCATGGTACTGGTAGTACTTACCGTGGCCTGGACATTCTCCTGCGCTTGCAGGGCTTCTATTAGTTTTTTGAGGAATCAGCTTAGGGATCTGTAAATAAGGTGTAGTAGAGGGAAATAAATCTACTAGATCGACCGGGCATCGATCTCCAAGTCCGACTCCATGATCGAAGAAAGCGACGGGAGGGTGGTCCGGGACCGGCCGAAAGCGACGAGAGATAGCACCAGACGCAGCAAACCGTGCACGTGCGATCGAGGGCTCCACAGGTCGCGCCCCACGCACAGCACAGCCACAGCGACGTGACCCCGCCGGGCCATATGTCTCCCGTTACGTCTCGTGCTCTTCCGATCATGCGTGGGCAGCCATGGCCCCGGCCGGAAGAAATATGAGAGCTGAATCGTCTAGCGCGGTCACGTGGGCGACCCCGACTGCGAACTTCGATCGGGCCCGGCCGCACCCTCACGTGAGTGGCGGACCCGGCCAGTCTGGTTGCTGAAGAGCCGACGTCGAGCCAGCCAGATCCGGCGCAACCCGTCCGTCGCTTTCGACGACGCGTACGTGCCAACGGCCACGGTCGTCCGGTTCAGGCTACACCCAGACGGCGTCTGGATCGCTGCACCTGAACTGAAGGACGGAAAGCGTGGATGGACGGATGGGAAGCCGCGAGGTGTCGATGGGCGCGGCGCGCGTGATGGGCGGACGGCTGGCCACCTCTGGCTCACGACTTCTTGGCTTCTGATTAGTGATGAACATCTGCCCACCTCCGACTTGACTCAACTATGACTGAAAAAACGAAAGTTCAATTTTTGATCCTTCAACTCCACTAAAACTTCACGTCTGGTCCTAGAACTTTCGGTTGGTTTAAAATGGACATTGAACTTTCAGAATCATCCACGTTTAGTCCTTATCTCGATTGAGCCACGCAAATATCTACCTTTAAAAGGTCATAAAAAACTTGACGCAACAGTGCAAGAGCAACACAACAGTTTCAAAATTTTGCATTAAAGATGTTAGGTTAGACATCTCAATTATCCTGTGCGTGGTCTGGTTCAAAACCAATTTGATTGGTTGACTATTTCTTGCTTCCTCATTAGCGATTTTCTCCGCTTAGCTGAAAAAGAGAGGAAAAGTGAACTATACCAAAAGCTTAAGGTTTGCTCTGAGCTAAAAATAATTTTTAGGACGAAGAGTGAACTTTCTTTTTTGTTAGTTAACTACCTTGTTTGACTTCATTAGCAATAATATAATGAGCTCAAAATTCAGCTTGGCTCGAGTTGTTAAAGACCTAAATTGGCTCGATACGTCTGATAAGCTCATTCAATAAAACTGACAACATACTCAATCCATCTCAGAGTAAGAGTACAAGAAGGACAGTACAACAGATCATCTATGCCTTTTCGTTTAGATTTTGGCGAATTTACACCAAGCATGCATGTATATTTAGCCTACTACTATTGGTTTTCTCTAGTGTTGACTAATACCTGAGCTACCTATCAACAAAAGGATATTAACGAGCTTATACGCGAGGACACAAAACCTGATATTTGTAGCCCATGTGTATGAAATCAAAATTGAGATCCTTTCCAAAGACCACTTAAATAGTACGGCCATGGCGTGGGGGGAATGCCCCCTTCCCCGCAATCTATTGGATGGCCGACATGGATCCCTATTAGGCTATTTAGCAATGAACAAACACGCATGTCCCAGCTTCTCCAACTGCGTCCAGGGCGGTTAGGCCACATGTGTGCGTTCGACGAGCACTTCTTTGTCTGGGTCAGGAATGAGGAGCCCTCCCTCAGCTGGAAGGATGGTGTCTTTCATGTCCAGCAAGCCATCCTGTCCCATCCTACAATTGATCCATAGGATCCTCGGTTGTTGGTTGTACGGGCTGCATCGCCCCAGACGGCTCATCTCCTCCTTAGACATTAATGGAGGCTAGTAGTGCAACTCCATCGTTCCCGACAGGGCCGGTCCATACATATTCAGGGCCCTGGGGCAAGACAATGAAAAGGGGCCCTTTTGAAAAAAAAATCGAATGCATTATATTTCAAAATCAATCCAATAAATAAAATATATCGATGGTCTTTAAATTACAAAACTCACACCGCAAATTATATATTTCTCTTCTTCAATTTGCTATGTTCTTCACCAGAATAGACTTTCGATCTCCAAAGCTTCCTGGATAAGACATAGTAAAGCAAATTTAGCACTTGATTATTATAGAGTAGTTTATACTATGATCATGATCAGATCTTAGAGTACTTGCATTATTTTATATGCTCCTCAATCTAACAATCAGCAATGTTCTTCATGCCATGCTCCACTAGAATAAAACTTCCCCAAAGTTTTTTACATAAGGCACAACAAAGCAACGTTAACAGTTGGTTCTAAATTTTTGTCAATTGAACCTCTCTGGGATTGGATTCTACCAGTTCATCTTTCTGTTTTTTCTCTTCCTTTTCTCGTTGCAACATAAAACTTTTCTAGAAGACATGTCACCTAATTAATTTGTAGAAAACAGTGAATACATGAACCAAAATCACCCGAACATGGCATATGGTTGGATATCGAATTGTTGATGAAGATTCGTTGATCTGCAGCCAGCAACAACCCGGCCTCTCTTCTTCTCCAAATTTGCTCACTGCTCTGTGTGCTAACGCTCAGGTCCAATGGAACCTTGAGGAACTCAGGAACATGCCTATGAAGGAAGATTGGAGAATAAAAAAATGGAGTTAGGGAGCCCTCGTGCTATTTAACAGTTTGAGCCACGGGAGGGAGGGAGGAGATGTACCATCTCTCTTCTCTGATGCGATCATGTACTTGAGGTTGAGGATGGAAAGAGACAGGCCATGGAAAGAGAGGTGATTGGGGAACCAAATAGTAACACCGTTTCCCCCATTAAGGCGATCTCTGAATTGGAAAGGGCAAGATTTGAGGCGGCGATGTTGTTTTGATTGGAGAATTTAGGAGAGCACGGGAGGAGACGAGTCAAACAGCGACTACATAGGAGAAGATTGGAGAACGATAGGTTTTTTTTTTCATAGGAATTAGCGATGGGTGGCTTGTCTGCTGGACTACAACCTTGGCCGGGGCCCCTGCCTCCCGAGGGCCTAGGGCGGCCGCTCCGTTGCCCCACCTTATGGGTCGGCCCTGGTTCCTGAGACATATGCCCTTCGATCATTTATCATCTCCTTTCCTCCACAATCCCATGCTAAATAGCTCTCAGTTTAGCCAAAGAAGTCTAAGATCAACGTAGGCAAAAGGAAAAAAAACAGGTTCTACACTTGATTTTCGTTTTGTCTAATTTTGTAAGTTTTTGTTGGATCTGAGAGAGTTAGTGATCGAGTGGATGGGATCATGTGAGTTGCTCAAGAAAGGAGAAAATAGCTATAGGTTAATTCTCTAATATATGAATGTTCACGGTTGTGTGGTCTTCTTGTTCATACTACAGAACAAGTATCCTATATTAATTCTCTAATATAATTACTTATTTAGTGATACATATATTTATGTACAATATATACCCGTCATATGTATTATAGAAATCGATTATCCGATGGTGAAAATAGAAAGGAAAGGAAACACGTACATGTGTTGGTCTTGGTACATTCTCAAAGAAGAGTTATTCAAATTTCTTAAAAGTGGTAGTTCTTCGAGGCACTCTCTGGAACGGGCAAGTTGTTAGTAAGTTATCTTGATAGAGGCAAATAATTTTTTTTTGTGTTGTGCTATGTCTTGAATATTTTTGAAATATAGTGTTTAGAGGCTTCACATGTAAGTAATTAAGGGCCCCATTGCTATCATTTTGCACCTGGGCCCATATAAGTACGGACCAGCCCTGAAAATATCTCAAAGATATAAGGATGAACAACACTATATGAAAGAATTAAGTTCAACTAAATTAGCTATTAGCAATTGCATATTGGATTAGTAGAACCACTCTCAGTGAGGAGATTAAGCGCTGTGATGAAATGAATCCAAAGCATGCGACAACCAATTCTCAATACTTCCCGAGCTAAACATAACCGAGGTTGAATGAAGAAAGTTGATTTCAAAGATGTAGAGTTCATATGGCCTAGTTAAAGAAACATATTTTGAACCCCATAACTATGACGTAGTAGAATTGTACCGCATGCATGATATCTAACCGAGTAAGATAACACATCAGAATGTTTTAGAGCAGACCATCATTATAAAGCGAGGAACAGAAAAAACCTATATGTCTCCCATCTATGTTATGAAGGGCATACAAAAGCGAGGAACAACATCCACCGTGTCATCCTTGACGCTAAACCTCAGGCTCGCCTCTACAACTGCATCCGCATGCATAGGCGGACCTAGCACCCCTGTTGCCCGGGCAGCCGCCTGGGCTTCCGGCCGGTCGGCAGGCTTATTTTTGCCCTTATTTCATATATTTTTGATACAAAATTAGCACATTAAACCTATTTTGCCCAGCCTTCTGGGTCCGCTGATGTCCGCATGCCGCCATCAAGCTGATCCAATGACAACTTTACAATCTTCTTTCCTGTAAGAAAAACTAAACCTTTGGTTAAACAAAAACAAGTCAACAGGTAAAGTCTGGAAATACTGTCAGCAAGACCTAGCAATTTTCAGACTTTAGCTTTCTGTCCTATCGGTGAAAGTGAAACCGTGAAAGAGAAGCACTGCTGAAATCGAATCTATCGCCGCAGCAAGTATATCTTGGTGCTGGTTCCACCACCTTCAAAGACTTTACGTGCATGCATGCGCGACGGAACCTTGTGTGCATGCTAGGCCGGTGGCGAAGCGACGATCGATGGCGGCACGCGCCGTGATCTCAGTGGCGCGCGCGCCTAGTGTCGCCGTGTCTGATCAATCGGATGGGACTGGCGGGTCAGCCTCTTGTCCCGAATTTTGCGTGCTCGCCTTCTCGTGCGTGCGGCAGGGTCGGAAATGCGGATCTGCATGGGGGTCAGGCCACGTCGTGTCAGCTCGGTTGGGCTCGGCTATCGACTACCTTTCTCACTCGAACTCCAATGTTGTACTGTAGTACACAGAGCGCACGCGCGCATGCTCAGAGCAGCACGTGTGGTCATGTAGGAATGATCAGCTTCGCAGAAGTGAGGGAGACACTGACCCCGCGCGCCACGCGCGTGTGCAGGCCAGTCGGGGCGTGGCCGTGGGCATGATCCGGGCCCGGCCGCATCAACTAGTACGCGCCAGCAGCTTGCATGCATGCACCTACCGAGGTAATCGATCGAGCAGAAGCCAGTGGGCACTCACGGCCATGTACAGTACGTACGTATGAGACTGTCATTATCAAAAAAAACGTATGAGACTGTCTCTAGAATCACTGTGATCGTCCGCATGCAGAGGGCGCTCACGTGCCTACACTTCTCTTGCATGCTACGTTGTGGGGCCGCCCGATTAGTTTGTTTTAGTTGATCCTGTGAACAGCGAAACATCCGTGACGTGCGCTGTCATGTCGTAGTATTCTTAATCGGAAACCGAAAAATAAGTTAATGACCCCATCTTCTTAGCTACGTCGTCCGTAGTATAGCACCATCATGCATGCATGCACGCACGCACGCAGTATCCCACCATGTATGGGTGCGTTCGCGTGGGTGTATGTGTGCGCACCGCCCTTATTCCTCCTCTTCATTTCATCCTTGTTTATATCTGCTTCATCTTTTTATCAATTGATTTATGTATGCTTTGCATCACAAATTGAGCATGGTGACTCACAATGGCAATCATGCATGGAGACTCACATGATCGAGCACTACAAACCTGCCTGTCCAGCCACCTAGCTACTCAAAATCAAAAGTCTAAAAGCAAAAGGCTGGCAGGCCGACCGTAAACAAAGATCGAGCACGCACCCATCATTTTCCTTTGGACAAAAACTCGTTAAGTACCGGGTCGTCATGTCGGCTAGCTAGCTAAGCCTAAGCATGCGACGTACCTCCCCTACCAAAGCAAGACATGGCTAATTATAGGGCGTGATAAACTAACTGATTGGTTTTTCAGGCCCTGTTCCTTCGTGCATCCTTCGTGAGAGACCCAACATCCTCCCGGGTCGCTCTCGCGCGGGGCGACTCCGGAGGCACCCCCCTAACCCTAGCAGAGCCGCCCCAGATCCCGGCCACCCGTGGTCGCTGCCGCCGGACCGGCGGCGGTGGCGGCGCGGCCGTGAAGGCGGAGGGCTTGGCGGGTGCCCCCGACACCTCTCCCCGCGCTGGGGCGGCGGTTGTGAGGGTCGCATGGCGCGGCACGGCGGCCCGGCGCGGGCCGGCGGGCGCGGTGCGGCGGAGGTCTGGAGGCGCGACCCGGCTCGGGGCTCGGCCATGTCGCCGCGGCTGCGTGGCGCGAGGGCTCGGGCCGGGCCGGCCGAGGTGCGGCGGCACGCTCTACCGGTGGGTGATGTCTACGTTCCCTCCTTTCCCGTAGATGTATTGGGCCCCCAAGAGCAGATGTTTGTAGAACAGAGCAAGTTTTCCTTAAGTGGATCACCCAAGGTTTATCGAACTCGGAGGAAGAGGTCAAAGATATCCCTCTCATGCAACCCTGCAACCACAAAGCAAGAAGTCTCTTGTGTCCCCAACACACCTAATAGGTGCACTAGTCGGCGAAGAGATAGTGAAATACGGGTGGTATGAATAAGTAGCAACGGTGCGAAAATAGCTTGGCGTGTAGTTGATGGTGGTAGTATTGCAGCAGTAGTAACGGTAAAACAAGAAGCAAGTAGCGATAGCAGTATTTAGGAACAAGGCCTAGGGATTACACTTTCACTAGTGGACACTCTCAACATTGATCACATAATAATAGATAAATGCATACTCTACACTTTTGTTGGATGATGAACACATTGCGTAGGATTACACGAACCCTCAATGCCGAGTTAACAAGCTCCACAATAATGCTCATGTTTTAGTAACCTTAAGTGTAAGATAGATCAACAGACTAAACCAAGTACTAGCATAGCATGCACACCGTAACCTTCATGCATATGTAGGAGGAATAGATCACATCAATATTATCATAGCAATAGTTAACTTCGCAATCTACAAGAGATCATGATCATAGCATAAACCAAGTACTAACACGGTGCACACACGTCGCCTTTACACACGTGCAGGAGGAATAGAACTACTTTAATAACATCACTAGAGTAGCACATAGATGAATTGTGATACAAAACTCATATGAATCTCAATCATGTAAAGCAGCTCATGAGATTATTGTATTGAGGTACATGGGAGAGATGAACCACATAGCTACAGCGAAGCCCCCTCGGATGGATTACTCCCTCCTCATCATGGAGGCAACGATGGCGGTGAAGATGGCGGTGAAGACGGCGTGGAGACGGCTCCGGGGCAATTCCCGTCCTACAGGTGCCTGAACAGAGAGTCTGTCCCCGAAATTGACTTTCGCGATGGCGGCGGCTCGGATGGGTTTCGTCTCGTGGTTCTTCTCGTCGATGTTTTTAGGTCACGACGGCTTATATAGGCGAAGAATCGGAGTGAGGGCCACGGGGTGCCCAAACCATGGGCGTGCCCCGGCCGCGCCGGGTGTGGTGTGGGCCCCCGGCACCACTGCCCTTCTCCGTGCTCTGGAAGCTTCGAAATTATAAGATCCGGAATTGATTTCGTCCGATTCAAAATATTTCCTTACTAGATTTCTGAAACCAAAACAGCAAAACAAAGAACGGCCTTTCGGCATCTCGTCAATAGGTTAGTTAAAACGCATAAAAATGATATAAAGTGTGAACAAAACATGTTGGTATTGTCATAAAACAAGCATGGAACATCGGAAATTATAGATACGTTGGAGACGTATCGCATCCCCAAGCTTAGTTCCTACTCGAGTAGGTAAACGATAAAAGATAATTTCTGAGGTGACATGCTACCAACATAATCTTAATCATACTATTGTAAAGCTTATGAGATGAATGCAGCGATTCAAAACAATGTTAATGCAATGAGTAAACAATTGAATCATATAGCAAAGACTTTTCATGAATAGTACTTTCAAGACAAGCATCAATAAGTCTTGCATAAGAGTTACTCATAAAGCAATAAATTCTTAGTAGAGACATTGAAGCAACACTATGGAAGATTAAGTTTCAGCGGTTGCTTTCAACTTGTAACATGTATATCTCATGGATAGTTGTCAATGCAAAGCAATATAACAAATGCAATAAGCAAGTATGTAAGAATCAATGCATAGTTAACACAAGCGTTTGCTTCTTGAGGTAAAGAGAAATAGGTGAACTGACTCAACAATAAAAGTAAAAGAATGGTCCTTCAAAGAGGAAAGCATCGATTGCTATATTTGTTCTAGAGCTTTTATTTTGAAAACATGAAACAATTTTGTCAACGGTAGTAATAAAGCATATGCATCATGTAAATTATATCTTACAAGTTGCAAGCCTCATGCATAGTATACTAATAGTGCCCGCACCTTGTCCTAATTAGCTTGGACTACCGGATCTTTGCAATGCACATGTTTTAACCAAGTGTCACAATGGGGTACCTCCATGCCGCATGTACAAAGGTCTAAGAAGAAAGCTCGCATTTTGGATTCTCGCTTTTGATTATTCTCAACTTAGACATCCATACCGGGACAACATGGACAACAGATAATGGACTCCTCTTTAATGCATAAGCATGTGGCAACAATTATTATTCTCATATGAGATTGAGGATATGTGTCCAAAACTGAAACTTCCACCATGAATCATGGCTTTAGTTAGCGGCCCAAAGTTCTTCTCTAACAATATGCATGCTCCAACCATAAAGGTGGTAGATCTCTCTTACTTCAGACAAGACGGACATGCATAGCAACTCACATGATATTCAACAAGTAATAGTTGATGGCGTCCCCGAAACATGGTTATCGCACAACAAGCAACTTAATAAGAGATAAAGTGCATAAGTACATATTCAATACCACAATAGTTTTTAAGCTATTTGTCCCATGAGCTATATATTGCAAAGGTGAATGATGGAATTTTAAAGGTAGCACTCAAGCAATTTACTTTGTAATGGCGGATAAATACCATGTAGTAGGTAGGTATGGTGGACACAAATGGCATAGTGATTGGCTCAAGATTTGGATGCATGAGAAGTATTCCCTCTCGATACAAGGTTTAGGCCAGCAAGGTTGTTTGAAGCAAACACAAGCACGAACTAGTACATCAAAACTCACATAAAAGACATATTACAAGCATCATAAAACTATACATTGTCTTCCTTTTTGTTCAAACATCTTACTAGAAAATATCTAGACTCTAGAGAAACCACTCATGCAAACCAAATTTTAACAAGCTCTATGTATTTCTTCACTAATAGGTGCAAGGTATATGATGCAAGAGCTTAAATAAGAGCACAACAATTGCCAAGTATCAAGTTATTCAAGACATCATACCAATTACTACACGTAGTATTTTCCAATTCCAACCATATAAAAATGAACGAAGCAGTTTTAACCTTCGCCATGAACACTAAAAGATAAAGCTAAGAACACATGTGTTCATATGAACCAGCGGAGCGTGTCTCTCTCCCACACAAGCATTTATTCAAACAAAACAAAAGCAAAAACAAAAGCACATAGACGCTCCAAGTAAAGTACATAAGATGTGGCCGAATAAAAATATAGTTTCAAGAGAAGGAACCTGATAATTTGTCGATGAAGAACGAGATGCCTTGGGCATCCCCCAGACGCTTGAGTCTTCTTGAAATATGCAGGGATGAACCACCGGGGCATCCCCAAGCTTAGAGTTTTCACTCTTCTTGATCATAGTATATCATCCTCCTCTCTTGACCCTTGAAAACTTCCTCCACACCAAACTTTAAGCAAACTCATTAGAGGGTTAGTGCATAATCAAAAACTCACATGTTCAGAGGTGACACAATCATTCTTAACACTTCTGGACATTGCTCAAAGCTACTGGAAGGTAATGGAACAAATAAATCCACCCAACACAGCGAAAGAAGCAATGCGAAATAAAAGGCAGAATCTGTCAAAAACAGAACAGTCCGTAAAGACGAATTTTAAAATGGCACCAGGCTTGCTCAAATGGAAAAACTCAAAACTAATGAAAGTTGCGTACATATCTGAGGATCACTCACGTAAATTGGCATAATTTTCTGAGTTACCTACAGAGAATTAGACCCAGATTCGTGACAGACAGCAATGCTGTTTCTGCGCAGCAATCCAAATCTAGCATCAACTTTACCATAGAGACTTTACTTGGCACAAAGACATGATAAGGAGAGGTTGCTACAGTAGTAAACAACTTCCAAGACACAAATATAAAACAAAGTACTGTAGCAAAATAAACACATGGGTTATCTCCCAAGAAGTTCTTTCTTTATAGCCATTAAGATGGGCTCAGCAGTTTTAATGATCCATTTGCGGGAAATAGTATTTGAAGCAAAAGAGAGCTTCAAGAGGCAAGTTCAAAACAAATTTAAGTCTAACATGCTTCCTATGAAGAGGCATCTTGTACACAAATGAATTCATGAAGAACAAAGTGTCAAGCATAAGAGGATAAAACACGAGTAACTTCAAGATTCTCAACATAAAGAGGGGAAACTTAATATTATTGAAATGCATATAACCATATTTCCCTCTCTCATAATAACTTTCAGCATCATTGATGAAATCCACAATATACCCATCACTTAAAGCATTCTTATCATGGTTCATATGCATAGAAGTATCATTAAATTTGGCATAAGAAGAATTATTCTCATTAATAGTAATTGGAGCAGGATTATTATCAAGAATTTGAACATGGTAAACAAGTTGCATATTAAGGAAATTGTTTTTAGTAAGCCTATCATAACTATGACAAGATTCATAAGGATAATTGTAACATGTGTTATATCCATCTCTATAGCGATTATCTAGACCAGAATATGTGATATCATCATTTTCACTAAAAGTAGAGGTCTCAAGTATAGGATCTTTGAGCACAACATCCCCAAGCTTAGAGCTTTCAATATCATCGTTTGAGGGGACATGAATAATGCTATCATCATTACTTTCATAATCAGTACCAAAGAGATTTCCAACATCAAAGTTAGTGTGCTCTTCCAAATCATGATCATTAATATGGGTAAAGGGTATAGGAAGATCATCGTACTCAGATTCATTATCACAATAATCATCAGGAGCAACATACTTACGGTTACCCATCGTTATCTCATATACGCGGGGATATGTTGTTACCTCTTTCTTTTTATTCCCCTTTTTCTTCTTCTTCGTTCCCTTCTTCTTCTTCTCCTCCTTTTCCTCGTTCCCTCCTTTAGGAGGAAGAGGCTTGGGTGGCTTGTCCGCATAACCTGATTTACTTTCAGAAACAATGGAGGAAACTTGGGAGAATCCCTCCTTTTCATTAATTAGTTGAAAACACACAGCGGTCCTATCATATTTTGGTAAGGTGTCATCTTCTAAAATATTTTGTATGTAAGTATTTGTATGACTATTATCAATGCAATAAGAAAAACACCCATGCAGGACATCATCGATATCAAGATCACTCATATGTAACAAAGAGATTTTTCTCGACAATTCTTCACACCCCAAAAATAAAGTAAGTTCATCATGTTGATTAGGAGTAATTTCATCATCACAATACAAATTTGCAGCACTCATTGGGTTCAAATTATCATTGGAGGAGCATTGAAAATTAAAATGACCCACTTCATGGCAAACTTCACAAATAAAAGGATAGAGGGCACAAACTTTTTTACCAAGATCATCTAGAGCCCTAAACCACTTTCTAGTTTTTTCATTAGCATGATGGATACAATATTCATCTTTGATTTGATTAACTCCACAAGGTCTATGTATTCCACAAAAATTAACATGCTTATAGGAAATAACATTCTTAGGAGTTTGAGCATGCTCATTACAATAATTAACAACAATTTCATTCTTCATACAAGCCTTTTTAAAAGGTTCATGATACTTATCAAAATTCTTTTAGGCAATTCAAAATGAGAAGCAAAGGCTTTATAAAGATTTGCAACTTGAGAGTCAAGACCATAAGTAGCACTCATATTTCGAAATTTACAGTATCCATGAAAGTTTCAATGCATTCATAATCATAATTTATACCGACTCTATACCTTTGTCGTTCTCCCAATCTTCAGCTTCTCCTTAATCCGATCAAGAAGGTCCCTTTTAAACTCTTCTTTGTTGCGCGTGAATGATCCAACAAGTAGCATCCAAGAAAGTCTTATCTTGAAGAGAAAGTCTCGCATAGAAATTATCAATAATGATATTACCGGAAGCTCATGATTGGGGCATTTGAGCATTAAAGACTTCAATCTCTCCCATGCTTGGGCAATACTCTCTCCATCATGAGGCCAGAAATTATATATTCGGTTTCGGTCTTTGTGAATTTCACTTGGAGGATAGAATTTAGAATAAAATAGATGCACAATATCCTTCCAATCAAGAGAATGCTCATCCTTCAGCAGTTTATGCCAATGCGCCGCTTTACCAGACAACGACATAGAGAATAATTTCTTCTTCACTTCATCCATAGAGATACCTGCACACTTGAATAACCCGCATAATTCATGCAAAAACAGTAAATGATCTCCAGGATGGACAGTTCCATCCCCTTCATAGCGGTTATCCATAACACGTTCAATAATTTTCATAGGTATTTTGTATGGGATACTTTTAGTAGCTGCATTTAAAATATCACAAGCATCATTAGGGTTATCGCATATGGGAGATAAAGTGTTATCAGAGCAAATTTTCTCACCTGAAGATGGGAAGCTAAAAAGTTCAAAACTAGCTTCCCCAAGCTTAGACTTCTCCATAGCATTAGCAGTAATTGCATTCATACTAATAACATCGCTACTAGCATGCAAATGAGGTTCCATTGGTTTTTTAATGTTCGCACCAAACAATTCTAAATCAGGAAAAAGATTAAAAAGCTCACTAAATTTTTTGTTGTTTTCCATTATGCCTAACTAGTGTAAACAAGAAACAAAAAGATGCAATTGCAGGATCTAAAGGAAATAGCTTCGAGCACAAACACAATGGCGCCGAAAAGTGGCCACTGAACCGGAGTATGAGTGCCTTTTTACCTTTCCTCCCGGCAACGGCGCCAGAAAATAGCTTGATGTCTACGTTCCCCTCCTTTCCGTAGAGTGTGGGCCCCCAAGAGCAGAGGTTTGTAGAACAAAGAAGCAAGTTTTCCCTTAAGTGGATCACCCAAGGTTTATCGAACTCAGTGGAGGAAGAGGTCAAAGATATCCCTCTCATGCAACCCCGCAACCACAAAGCAAGAAGTCTCTTGTGTCCCCAACACACCTAATAGGTGCACTAGTTCGGCGAAGAGATAGTGAAATACGTGGTATGAATAAGTAGTAGCACCGGTGCGTAGTAGCTTGCCGCGTGTAGTTGATGGTGGTAGTATTGCACAGTAGTAACGCAAGAAACAAGAAGTAGCGATAGCGTATTTAGGAACAAGGCCTAGGGATTACACTTTCACTAGTGGACACTCTCAACATTGATCACATAACAGAATAGATAAATGCATACTCTACACTTTTGTTGGATGATGAACACATTGCGTAGGATTACACGAACCCTCAATGCCGGAGTTAACAAGCTCCACAATAATGCTCATGTTTTAGTAACCTTAAGTGTAAGATAGATCAACAGACTAAACCAAGTACTAGCATAGCATGCACACCGTAACCTTCATGCATATGTAGGAGGAATAGATCACATCAATATTATCATAGCAATAGTTAACTTCGCAATCTACAAGAGATCATGATCATAGCATAAACCAAGTACTAACACGGTGCACACACTGTCGCCTTTACACACGTGCAGGAGGAATAGAACTACTTTAATAACATCACTAGAGTAGCACATAGATGAATTGTGATACAAAACTCATATGAATCTCAATCATGTAAAGCAGCTCATGAGATTATTGTATTGAGGTACATGGGAGAGAGATGAACCACATAGCTACAGCAAGCCCTCAGCCTCGGGGATGGATTACTCCCTCCTCATCATGGAGGCAGCGATGGCGGTGAAGATGGCGGTGAAGACGGCGGTGGAGACGGCTCCGGGGGCAATTCCCCGTCCCGGCAGGGTGCCGGAACAGAGAGTTCTGTCCCCCGAAATTGACTTTCGCAATGGCGGCGGCTCTGGATGGGTTTCCGTCTCGTGGTTCTTTCTGTCGATGTTTTTAGGTCACGACGGCTTATATAGGCGAAGAATCGGAGGGGCCACGGGTGCCCAAACCATAGGCGCGGCGCCGGCCGCGCCGGGTGTGGTGTGGGCCCCCGGCACCACTCCCTTTCTCCTGCTGGAAGCTTCGCGAAATTATAAGATCCCGGAATTGATTTCGTCCGATTCCGAAAATATTTCCTTACTAGGATTTCTGAAACAAAAAACAGAAAACAGCAACTGGCCTTTCGCATCTCGTCAATAGGTTAGTTCCGAAAACGCATAAAAAAATGATATAAAGTGTGAACAAAACATGTTGGTATTGTCATAAAACAAGCATGGAACATCAGAAATTATAGATACGTTGGAGACGTATCACGGGGTGGCCGCCTGGAAGGCTGGTGGGGAGGCAGGTCGCGGCGGTGGCGCCCTGGCCGTGGGTATCTGCCCGGCGTGCGCGGTGTCTCGTCCGCCCGTGGTCCTGTTTCTGGTCGGGCCGGGGCACCAGCAGTGCTGGGCGGCTGTTCCGGGATCTCGACGGTGGCTCCTTTGCGGCGGTGGCGCTGCTGCCGCGTTGGAGGTGTGTTTTCAGCGGGGTGCGGGCTGGCGGCGATGCTCCGTCTTGCTGTCCGGCCGCGCGAGGAGGTGAAGGTTTCGGTTGCTCCGGCGAAAGCCTGATCGCGCGGCGTCCGCGGATGTCGCCATCCTCCTTGGGGGCGGTCGTGGAGCTCTCCGACCTTCGCGCCCTCGGGTTCACTTCTTCGGGTGAAAGCCTAGATCCTAAGGGATCAGACGACGGTGCCGTTTCTTCGTCGTTTCCCCTCTTGAGGGCATCGTTTTGAAGTTGATGATCCCCTTCGCGCACTCCGGCGGGCTGTACACACAAGGCATCTGGGTTGGCAGGAGGTCAACCGGAGATGCGGGTGTTCCGGGTGGAGGCTTGTGTGGCAACGACGATGGTGGTGGCCAAGGTCTGGTTACGGCAATGTCATGTTAGTCGGCTCCGCTCCGGCGTGTCCGGATGTCTTCATGCTGGTCTCCTCTTGCTGTGAAGTCGAAGCTGCCCTTGGGCGGTGTACAATGACCTTCGAGGCGTGGTCCGGTGAAGGTCCTATTCGGCCTTTGTCTTGCTCATCTCCTCTCTGAAGCTCGTCTTCAGAATCGGAGCTGTCGGTCTCTCCTCGAAGGGCCATCTGTTTGGCATAGTTCAACTTGAGCTTCTTGTGTAGCTTTTGTTGGTAGCCAGGATGGCTAGGTGTGTCCCTCGCGGGAGTGTGTGTGGTTGTGGGTGTGTCTTGACACTGTTGTGTTGTTGTTGATTTTCGTCCGTTTTTTTTCTAAAAATCAGGCACCTTCTGCTTAATGAATGGATGGCAAAGCTTTTCCGTTTCAAAAAAAAAAAACTAACTGATTGTTTAGCTGGAGGGCTTATATATTGTCGACAACTTGACAGAGAGGGGAAGATTCCAGGACATAATTGAAGGGATAAATTATCTTTAGTTGTTTCATAATAAGAGATTGCAGATGATTATGGTACATGGCGTAGACATCCCTGCGCTTGCAGGGCCTTCTAATTCTTTAAGGAATCGGCTCATGGTATCTTTGTAAATAAATAGCAGTAGGAATAAACTACTCCAACGAGCTAGAGTTACTCCCTCCAATCTGAATAAGTTGACGCGAGTCATGCACACTAAATAACCTATCTACATACATATGTACGTCACGTCTGTTATGGATTATCAGAGTCGGAGAGAGTACTTAGCAAGGGAGGGTTTTAGGCTTTTAGCTAAGTGCATCTCCAGCGGGACGATGCAAACGGGCGTTGAGCAACCGTTTGCGTCCGTCGGGTCCGAAAATGCGTCTGGTATCACCTTCAGCGGGCGACGTATAGTGATCGGGTCATCCGCGGCGACGCAAACCTGATCAAAATATGCGCCTTGGATGCGTCTCTGCGGACGCTGCGCGGACGCGCAAAGTGTCCGCTTGCATCTGGCGAACGTTCCTGGTAGTGACCCATCGTCGATGCATCTTCTCTGCCAGTACTGGCACTGAGGCGTCGCTTCGGCAGTTTGTGGCCGCGTAATAGCGATGCCTCGCGTTGCGCGCGGCCGTCGCCTACCTCTGTGCACGAAGTAATACCGATGTCACGCATGTCGCGGCCCTCGCCCTGCCTCCGATCTATATAAACATGGACGTGAGCATCTCATCTCCTCCCCACTAAACCCTAGCCGCCGCACAACCTCCACCGTAGCGCCGCTGCCGCTCAGACTTCGGTGCAACCACCATGAGCAGCGCCGGCCGCGGCCAGGCTGCCACGCCTCCACCTCCACCTCCCACTCCACCTCCCCGGCATCGAGCTCCGACGAGGAGTTCGACTCCGACGATAGCAACGACCTCCTCCACCCGATCAGGGACGCCGCGGCCCTGGCTGAAGCGAAGAAGGAAGCAGAGGAGGAGCGGGCGACCCTTGCGGCGGTCGACCCGCGCAGGACTCCGACTCCGACATATCATGGTCTTCCGACGACCCTGATGCGCCTACCCCGGAGGAGAGGGCGGCGGAGGAGAGAGCTATAGTCAAGTCCTTCGAGACGCTTAAGGACGACACCGCCAATGCGAGGCTGGAGCAGAGCTTGGAAGAGGACGCGGCGGCGCACCGAGCCATAGCGGTCGCACGGGATGCGTCGGAGAAGCAGGCGAGGGAGCGACGCAACGGCGGGGCCGACCCGTAAGGCAGCCAGTAGTATTTTAGATTACTTTGTATAGTTTCTATGCTATCAAATATACTACTAGTATATTTTCTTTCAAATATGTTGTAAATCTAAAAGTGGGTCACCCGGTGGACGCACACCCAGACGCAAATGGGCGCGCGGACAAAATATATCCACGGGCAACGCAAACGAACGCTCGCGCCCACTTTTGAACGTCTGAAATGCGTTGCCGTTGGAGATCAGAGGTGGAGGTGTCGGCGCGTTAGTGGCAGGCTGTGCTAGGGCCAGCGCGCGCCGGCCGGGGCACGTGCCGGCGGTGTGGGTGCCCGGCCGCCGGCGATCATGTGGGCAGCTCACCGGCGCTGGTCCTGGCCGGGTTTCCGGCACGGGATCGAGCGAGTGGGCAACATAGCGCTCGTCTTTCGGTCTGGCACCATCGTATCCTTCGGTGCGGCCCATTGTTTTGAGAAACGAATCCGTGATCGGAAGAAGCGACGAGATGGTCCGGCCTACCGGCAGCAACGAGAGAGAGCACGTGCGGTTCGACCGGTCCCGCCCCACGCACACTCACAGCGACGTGACGCCGCGGGGCCACGCGCCCGTCACGTCTCGCGGTCGCGTTGGCGCCCAGGGCCCCCCGACCGAGCGAAAAATGAGAGCTGAAGCGTCTAGTGCGGTCACGTGGGCGAGCCCGACTGCGACCTGTCCCTCCACCGGGCCCGGCCGCGCATTCACGTGAGTTGCTAACCCACTGCGGCCGTTGCATAGCGCGGCTGTGCGTCGACCCAGATCCGGTGCGGCCCGTCGATCGCTTCCGGCGTCGCGTACGCGCCAACGGCCCGCCTCCGGACACGGAATGTGCATCTCCAGCGGACCGGCCCAAACGGCTATGGTGATGGGCTGTCCAATTTCGGTCCGCGCACGGAGCGACGCAAACAGACCGGTCCGTTCACCCGAACATATCCGTACCCTAAATTTGGGAAACCGATCCATCGGGCCGGACAGCGAGCGCGTTCGGCCAAACGTGCCACGGACCCACCAAGAAGCGACCCGAAGTCAAAAGGCTGACCGGCAACGACGTTTGCCATTAAGGCCGTCGTTGAACGCTTCACCCGCCGCTGAAGTCTGCGCCCGTCGCCTGGACTCCTGCGCCGACATTGAAGCCGATGGCGCTGGAAGCCACGGAGGCGCGCTCGGCATTGATGGCCAGTGGTATATAACCTTAGCCGCGTCCGCATCTGCTACACACTCCAACCGCCGCTGCCATTGCCACATATGCATGCACACACGATGAAGATGACGAAGTGGCTGAAGAAGTCCGCCAACGACAACGAGGCCGGCTCATCGTCCAGCCGGCGGCGTCGTCGGGATTCCCTGCCTCGGCAGAACCCTGAGCGGTCCCTCCGATCGGATCAGGAATTCGGACCGCTGCACGGAATGACGGAATATGTGTCGATGCGACGGGATGGACGGACTCATTTGGCTAGCCTTTTTTTCCTCGTCTGAGACTTCTGAATTTTTGCCAGAAACCGGTCATTCCAATTATTACCAAGATTTTTCTACAGGGCGATATTTTTTAAAAAAAATTGAATTAATTTATAAATTCGTTTGATAAATCTCGGACAGTGTTTTTTGGTGTTTTCCCAAACTTCGTTTTTCCAAACCGAGGAAAAAACCATTGCCTCTAAATGATGACTGGCGTCGATTAGGGGTGGATATCAAGCCACCCGACTCAACTCGGCTCAACTCCACTTTTCAATATTTAGTTAGTTAACTAGCTTGCTAGCTTGACTCAACTCCATATCTCAAGTGTTAACGACATCTAAATTTCTTATCATTTGAATGTTGATATCTATAGTCGTAAGCTTTATGAGACGTTTAATTTCTAAGTTTTTATTTCCTTCTACCCAACTATCTCCTTGCAGCCTTCGTGAATGTTGCTGATACCACTGCATTATAATTGAGTTACAGATCTTTGGTTGTTTGGTCATATTTCTCAGCAGTTATTTGCTTATCTCGTTTTCTTGGCCAGTGCGTCGTACGAGGTACATAGTTATGTTCCTTCCAGTTTCATATGAATATTGTTAATGTGTTATTTTCTTATTTTAGTTCTTATTCTGCTGCATCGCCCTTTTGTTTGATGCAAGCCTATTATTTATGTTATCATTTTTTCTCTCACAAAACGAAGGAGGAAATATCTGAATGTTAGGTACTGCCTTTGGAATTTAGATATAATGTGCTATGGTTCTGTTCTTTTAATCAAATGTAACCAATTATTAGTGCCCAATTGCTAAATCAAATCAAATCTTCTGTTACCTTCATTGATTGTACTTACATTTCCACAAATTTATTACTCAGCTGCCAACTTTCTTCAGTTTCCTAATCCTATTCAAAAATTTCATTCCTAAGACATAAGTCGTAAATATGAGCATGGGCACTAACCGCAGCAGTTCTCTGCCTGCCATTTACCTTGCATAAGATTTAAGTCTTAAATATGAGCATGACCACTAGCAAGGCCAATTCTCTGCCTACCATTTTCCTTCCATACATGTACTATGATTTATGTACATTGTTCTCCTGCAGTGAGAGTGAGATGAATATGTTATTTCATCTCTTTTATTTATGTTATTGTCAGTTTATTTCGAACATCTTCCAATATGCTCTTTCTCCGGTTGAAAATGTTCTTAATTGTTATTACCCAGAATGTGAGACAGGAGGAACACAATCTTTTAGTAAAACCCTTTCTGCCTATTAAGATGGATTGCTAATTCTGCTTCAATGTAGGACATGTAGAAACACATTAAGCTACAAGCGTGCTATATTTTTCTTTCTGGAGTAGGCATACGGTAACACTTTTTTTCTAGAGAACATAGCAACGCACCATTAGATTCCTGTTCTATAAGTTGTCCTTTTGAATTGATGAATATAAGTAGGAATCTTTAACTCTATTTCAGCAACATCAGTACGGAATAATCTCATTGATGATAATCTCTTCGATTTTGTGCCACGCTGGCACAGAGTTCTGACTTTGTTTTCCAGACATGTATGTGTGTGTGGTCTCGAGTTAAAGGGACAAATAGTATATTTCAATTAAGATCGACAACTAAATGTGTATTGGATCTTATAATTATAATATATGAAATTGTATTGAAGAAACACAGATTCTTATTCACGGTGCAGCGTGCCATCGCGCCAACCTTCCTAGTTTTATATAAAGATCGCCTAGCTATGGCCATGGGGGCCACTACCCCCCTCCCCTAAACCCTTCCACCTGAAATACTTGTACACTTTATAGGCCTCAATCATGATTTTTGTTATGCTATACTCCCTTTGTCCGCGATAAACGTACTTTTTTCTATTTTGGAAGTCAAATATTTTTAAAATTGACTAAATTACTACACAAACTAGAAATATATATGACATCAAATTACTGTATTATTGAACTACGTGCCAAGATGAATCCGGCGATATTAATTTAATATCATAAATGCTGTTTTTTTTCTACGGAGTTGTTTAAGGTAATAAAGTTTGACTTAAGATACTCCGTATGCTGAAACATCCAGTTATTTGAGAACGGATGGATGGAGTAGACTTTTAAACTCTATGACCAAATGTTGAAATATATGGTGAAAAACATCAACACGTATACAATATAGTTAATCTTCATGCAAATAAATATATGACTACATGCATATTGGCATCTCCTTGTCAAATCAAATGGCACTTGGTTAGTGTGTGTGTGCGCACCGAAGCTGACTTCTTTTGGGCTTCCTAGATGGCTTTGGGATCGGGAACAACTAAAGCCGAAAAGAAGTGTCCGGGTTCCTGCCAACTTATTTTCACCGCAAAGCTACATTGTAGTGCAATTCTAGAAACTGCCAAACACTAGTATCTCGAGCTACTGCATCAGCAATGCAAAACGGTATATCAAATTGCCCTTGTTTGCAATTCTATTTATAACATAATGCCCCTCCACTAGATAATGATTTAGCCATCTCAAATCAAAGGAAAAAAGCAGAAATCCACTATTGAACGTGGGAGCATATGCTCCTGCTACACAGGAAAAATATTTCAAAATGTCATAAGAATCTAAATAAAATATTGGCGCGCATATATCTACATTATATGTGTGCATGCCAAATTTTCGTGGAAAACAGTTATTTCTTATGTCTTGTGTAAAAAATACAAAGAAATGTCTCATGAAAAGCTTTTCTAAAACACCAAATTTTGTCTTTTTTTGCATGGAACACACAAAAAGTTTGTTTTAAGAGAAGCCGATAATCGTGCTCTCAAGCTGGACCTACATGGCCATCCTCTACATAAAAAGCGGTGCTCCCTCTGTCCGTGAATAAGCGTATATCTAGAAAATAATAAAATAATTAGATCTCTCTCTCTCATCTTTAATGATTCTCTATTCTATTAATTGAAGGAGACTAATGATGTTTGGTGGTTGAGGTGGAGGAGAGGAATGAGGATTAGAGCAAGTACAATAGAGTCCAGTCAGCTGACTACAAGACATTAAATAATATATTTTAGATGAGTTGGAAGAGAGAGAAGAGGAGAGAGAAGAGAGGTGGGCTACTATGCAATAGCCAGCTCTTGCACGTGCTCCTAGGCACCTTGTGAGAGTGAAATGTGGGCCATATATTAGTAAAGTACTACATTTTTATAGCCAACTATTGTATGTCATGCTCTCCCTATTAGTAAAGTACTGCATTCTTATTAGAGGTATATGCACTGGTAGTCCTAGAACTTGTCCTTGACGTGCAGATTAGTCCAATAAGTTGAAATAGGAGCACCGGTCATCCATCAACTTGTTAATCCGTGCAGAGTAGGTCCTTAGCCAATCTGTTGCCGACACGTGTACTGCCATGGTGGCTAATTGTGTCTCATCAGTAATTTTGCACTAGGGTCCCTGAAATCCCAAAATCTGCATCTTCGGGTCCTTCCACGTTTGCCTGTGCTGATTAAACCGAAGGAGACCACGTATTCTCCTCGGGTTTTCTTTTCCCCCGACCCTGCCGCTGCTTCCTCTCGCCCCCAACTCCGGCGCCACCTCGAGGTCCTCGCGGACGATCCGGAGCTCCGATGCCGGCGGTCATGCGCGAGCGCGAGTGGAGGGAAGACCCGCCCGACTACGGTGAGCCCCGTTTTCGCCCAGAAATCCTCTCCCCGTTACCTCTGTTGGCGACGACGACCATGGCCGTGTGCCTTGCCTTTATATAGCCGATGATCTGTACCGAATTAGGGTTTATTTGAGAGAACATGGGTGGTAGTTGCAGGCACGTAGCGATCACATGCTAGTCAATCAAATTCGTGGATTTTCGTCAGTTGTGTGTATTATGTTTCCTGTAGTCTATTTTGGTGATTTGGAGATCAAAAATGAGGAAGAGGATATACCTTACATTCTTCAGGTACATGACTAACTTATTTGCAGCCTGAAGTTTGGCATTTCTTATATTTACCTAGGCTTGCAATATAACAACTATGACTAACTTCTTTGAATTGGGTTGCAGCATGTTTACCCACACACACCGAATACTTCACTAGATCCAACTAGAGATGTGAATAGCATGGTGTACAGCATGGCGCAAGAGGTTTGTCCATTTTCTATTTTCATGATGTAGCTAGTCCAGAGAATGTTCTTCAGATAGAATGCCAATTTGTGAATGGTGTACGGCATGGATCCAACCAAAGATGTGAATTTCTATTTGTTTGCAGGACATGAATAATGTGCCAATTGCAAGAGTTCTTGGTCCTCTTCCAGAAAATGCCTTCATTGTCTCTGCTCGAGATAGCATTCCAGAAGCAAGACAGAGAGTAACAACTGCTACAGCTAGAGGTAGTCTGATGGGAAGAGGAAGAGGGAGGAGTACTGCAACCAGGGCGCAAACAAGGTCTGCACCAAGAGCTCAGCAACAAAGCAGCACCAGAGGTAGAGGAAGAGGACAGAACCTGAGCAAGAAGAAGAAAAAGGATGTTGTTGCTACTACCAGTGGTAATGCACAAGATGGACATGCTGTTGTCTCCAGAATAACAAGTAATACAAGATCAACTACAACTGCTGTTGGTACAGCTAACAGGAACAGAGCCTACAACACAGGCCCTGGGAGTGCTTTTTACCTTTTATTTGGTGATGACCAGCAGCCAAGAGCAAGTGAGATACCAGATCTCAATTCTCAAGCCATCCCTAATCTCAACTTGCATGATTTTGGTCTCAGCCAGAATGCCACAAAATGATGTAATCTAGTTGCAGTTTATTTTCTTTTGTTTGCCACAAAGTGATGAAAATGATGTACTCTGGATACGTTGTTTCATTTTTGCTCATGGTACTCTGACTACAAGATGTTACTATAGATGATGTTTAATATGTTCTCTGCTATAAAGTGGTACTCTAGTGCTTATAATCTTATATGAATTACTTTCAGTCAAACTGTGATATATGAATGTATATGGTATAAGTTGCCGCTAGCAGTTCAATGCTCAGTCCAAAGTATTTGTTTCCAAAAATAAATGGAGGATTGATGTATCTATCAAGCTTTTTAAACTGACATATACAGTCAATACTGAATATCAGACACAAGTTGCCGCTAGCAGTTTAAATGTTCAGTATATTGTCCAGTACTCGAAAATATTTGTTTCCAAACTAAAATGAAGGATTGATGTATCTAGCAAGCTTATTTTTTTCAAGCAAATGTATGTAGCAAGCTAGTCTGAGGACTTAGTAGAATTGATTTCATGTTTCAAATACATACTGGAAAACTTGGACATGTGTACTTACGACATAACCAAGTACACACTATATCATTTTACCTGATGATCAAACCAGCACAACGTAATTGTGATTTCTGAATAACTCAGCATATATAGATGGAATTCTTATTTCTCTGCTTCATTTGAACACACAAATTACATCATACAAATCCCCTGACAAAGAGATAGATAGAAGCATACAAACTGCTACAAACTGCTACAACATACATATGTCATCTCCTTCCCATCCCTCATTTTCATGTCTTCCCTATGCTTTTTCTCCATTTTATTCTTCTCTGACTTCTCATTCTGCACTCCAGTTCACATATCTTCTTCACAAGTTTCATAACCTCCTCTTCCTTCTCTGTTAATTTTATTGGAGCAACACACTGGTTCTTGTACCTCCATCGAGCACCATCAGCGTCCTTGGTTTTGTCCTACGAAAAAAAGATAAATGCGAGATCATTTTTCCCTGAAGTCAATTAATTTGGAACACTGACGTTTTTCCCTGAACTCACCTTGCAGTCGTTGCAGGTGCTGAATCGGACGCGACCGCTGCTGCCGCGCGGGCACGAGCGAGCGTCGCCACCGAACGCGCCCTCCATCCTGGGCCTCCTCTCCAACGCCTGGCTCCTCTTCCGAGGAACGCTGGAGCCGGAGCCGGAGCTCGCCGGAGCCGCGGCAACTCCATCCGAGGAACGCCGACAACTAAGGGCTCCCGAGGCGGCGCCCTGTACGCAGTCGAGCTCTTCGTCTTCGACAGCTTCACGTCGACCTTGCAACCGCCGCCGGTGACCACCAGAGGGCCGGGAACCATCACGTCCGAGCCGCCACCACCACCGCCTCGTTCGTGGATGATTTCGTTCGATCCAGATGCAAGGGTAACGTTTCACTCATAAAATCATCCAGGGTCTTTCTTGCAAATACCGATGAGACATCATTAGCCACCATGGCAGTACACGTGTCGGCAACAGATTGGCTAAGGACCTACTCTGCACGGATTAACAAGTTGATGGATGGCCGGTGCTCCTCTTTCAACTTATTGGACTAATCTGCACGTCAAGGACAAGTTCTAGGACTAACAGTGCATATAGCTATATGATGACTACAAATGATATGACATCTTGTTATAGCCAACAGTTGGCTATACTATTGGAATTGCTCTTAGAGGATGAAGTTGGGCAGTAATTATGATAAACTAATTGCAATAATTAACTGCATTGCTAGTGTAGATATACATTTTATGAGGGACAAATTCTAAACCTAGAAGTACAATTTTTTGAGGATAGAGGAGGTAGGTGGTGGCCGCTGCGAACTACCCTGCGCACCACGAGCATGTGGTCCCACCTCCAAAGAAACGTTATGTAAAGTGGAGTTTCTTGAATAGGCTTGAGTTTTAGAATATCAAACTGCAATGTGAAATGTTATGTCATTTAATTGTTTAACCTTTTTTAGATATATATTAGAGTTTTGCATAGGACCCTGGATTTTGCCGGTTCGGCCATGGGAGCTAGCTGGCTGATCGATGCATGCGCACTTGATCGATGCGCGACTACAGACAGGGCGAGCGCATACTCGTTCGTGGCGTTCGTGCGGGTAGGCGTGCTCGCGGATGACACACGTCCATCAATTATATGTTGCGTGGGATTATGTTTTTCTTCACGAAGGTCGGCCTCTAGCTAGTAAAGTGGCACTTGTAGTTGGCGGAAAGGCTACATGTAGCCCTTTTTTTATTTTTCCAAACTTCAAATTTTTTTTTTCAAAGTTTCAGTTTTTTTCTGAAAAAATACCAGGACATAGACAATGTTGTATTCTATCAGTGTGTAAATTTTCAAAACGAAATATATTGTATTTAGCTCTCAGCAAAAATATCTTGATTGATGAATAGTAATGAATAGTATACTAATATCTAGATTTTGTCCATTCGTGATATTTTGTCATCTATGCTGAGTCCAAAATACCACTTTTCTTTTCTAAAAGCTTGCACAATGATAGATTCCAATATTCTCTACATCTTCGTATTTTTTTCATTTTTATTTGAAAAAACTAAGTCTGAATTTTCAGAGACTCAAAAATGGGTATTCGTATAGCCCGAGCTACAAAAGTCCATACTCTTGTAGTTGGCATATATATATATGGGCAAGTGAATATAACGAAACTTTATCTCGCCTAGGATTGCGAAAAGTGTCTTTGGCTCCTAGGCACCAGTGCTCCTGTTGTTTAAAAAAAATCGAAAATCATACATATTTATTTCAAAAGAAATCTAAAAATAAATCTGAACATAGTAAATGACTTAACCTACAATTAATATAATTTTTTTTATATTGCATGCTACACAAAAAAGAAAAAATCTATTAAAATTTGAAGATTTGAAATATGCATATCCAGATCCACACATTTGTTTTTTTTGTGTATCCCAGAATATTTTGTATTTAAAATTAAAATTTGTACGTTTATTGGATAATTTATTGGCCACGCCATGATTTTTATAATTATTTTAAAACACAGAAATGTGATTTTTTTAAAAAAAAAATAGTAGGAGCACCGATGGCCAGGAGCCAAAAATCTTTGTCCCTATAATTGGCCCAACACTATCTTCCTCCCAGTAGCCCATCAATGATAACATAACACCCCAGATGTTCTAGGAAAAATGACAGCAGCCGACAGTGGCGCCGCTACGTGGCGCCATTCCTCCTAGCTATGCAATACACGTATTTCAGTTGTCTTTAATGCAAACTGGATCACTCCAGTTCGGGAAACATATGTGTCCATATTCACACGTGTTTGCGTTCGACCGAGCGTTGGAGCGAAGCTCCACGTAACGAGAAGCCGTACTCATACATAGGCCACTCGCCGATGAGAAAGAGGCAGTCACGTCACCTGTCTCTTGATCGACTCTTCAGTCCCATACCATGTCGCCTTCCCCTGCGCAAGGCGTCGACGCTCGGGGAACCACAGCGTCGTCGTCGTGCTTCGCTGTAGCCTGGCGAGTATGGAGCTTGTGTCTGCTCCCCGTCGTGCTCGTCTTCTCATCGGTGGCCGTCGCCGCTGTCTTCGTCGTGCTACTCCCCTTTGCGTGCATGGCCGCTTCCCTCTGCCTCGTCTGCGCGATCATGGCGCTGCTCGTTGCGCCTCCGGATGGGGAAACAGAGTGTGGCGGCGGCTCCGACAACTACGGAGCCTCCTCCGGAGAAGAGGAGGAGCAAGAAGGGGAAGCAGAGCTAGAAATGAACTCTTGTCAGGAGTGCACTGCTGCTTACGCGGATGGAGCTCAGTTCACCGACCCTCGCGGTGATGAGCAGGAGCAATTCTTCTGGGTGGATGCTGGGAGCTACTACTGCTACAAAAAGGTGGGCGCATCATATTATCATTTCTTTCCCGTCCACGCTAGCTGTTGTTTTCTCGTATCTGCTTTGTGGATGTAAGTGCTCAGCTTAGACAGCGTAGTTACTTACTGGATCGTTGTGCGCGTGCAGTTTTATGATCTCCTTGCTTTCTGGAGACGCAAGGAGACAGCCGGCTGGAGGTGAAAGTTCATTGGACAGGTTCAGGGCAGTAGGATTATGAAGTACTGCTCGTGCCGGGGCAAAGAATGCAAGTTCTGCTCGTGCCGGGGCGGGGCATACGATGAGGAGATACGGAATACGGCGGGGGCTTCAAGACGTTCATGGGTTCAGGTTCCAGAATCATTATGGGTGTCACAAGTGATTGACATTTACTTTGTGTTGAAGCTGTTATATGGAGCGAATAGTTGGGCTATATACACTGACCAAACTATGCAAATGCAAGTTTATTTGGGGATTTCATGGCTTTCTGGAGAAGCAAGAGGCGACGGAAAAGGAAATTAAATCCCAACGCTTAATGTTTTTTTGTAGGAGAACAACGCTGAATGCATGAATATACTCCGACGCAACACTTCCATAGCGATTCAGAACTGTTTGCCATGGGCTGCAAGGCCAGCCATACGGCCATATAGCCGGCCCCTTTGACGTAAAAGTGACCCGTCCACGACTCATGGAGCTTACGTTCTTTTTCTTTCTCATTTCTTAGATTTATAAGCACTGTAGCCCCCCTCCCCCCTCTCAAAAGAAAAAATAATGTTCTTTCCAGACAAAACAAGTATACTAGTGATGGTTTATACTTTATACATCACTCGAATACAGAATTCCATCAGCTTAGTTCGCCCAATAGCTTGAATACCATTCAAGGAACATTGGCCGGCGCAACATCCATAACCAGTGATTGATCGACCTAGATAGAGTGTCCTTGCAAATGTAGGATTGATCTTTGTTGAGAGGTGGACCGCGACCCTGAACAAGTGGTAAAGAACCTGAAACCAGAAAGAGGAAAACTGCAAAAGAAGCTTATGCCTACTGCAAGGTGGATCTTTTTTAGAGAACATGACTGATAGAACATCTCTACTACTATAGTGTAGTAGTTTTAAATTTGGATTTACCACCCTCTTCCGTTTCGAGAGTGATTCTCAGCCATAGATATGCCATACCAGGCCTGCATCTACCATTGATCGATCATCAAAGATGATAATCTGACGGCTGAGATGTGTGGGATTCGCCCCTGCCATGTGCAGCAAGTGTGCGCTGGACCAAGCGTGAACGAGAGTAGGAGCTAGAAGATTTTTCTAGAATCATGTACATTCGCCTAGAGGTTTGTGGTAGTAGTGTGGTCTAGGGCATCTTGTTCACTACGGTAAAAAATGCTGCTACATGCTGACAATTTTGGAGGTTTGAATGTAACTAAAACACTTCAAACGTTATTTGAACTTCACAATTAATGGAGCATTCACGGCTGCACATATTGTTGTCTTTGTTTGTATTTTCGTAAATGATTGAAAACTTGGCATGTCTAATCTGAAACTCATGAAAAATAATTTGTCTATATAATTTTTTCATACTTTCTCCGTCTCATAAAACTTATACTATGAGATTTGTCAAATTTTAGATCTATCTAGATAATCTAGACAAATCTCAGTCAACTTTCTATGTATAAATCTACTCTTTACATTTCTATGAAATGTGTCAATAAGAACTCATAATGATGTAAATAATTGTTTTTGTGTCTAATCTGATTCGATCAGCATGACCCAAAAACAAGTTGACAATCTGCTTTAACTTTGCGTTCCTATATTTCTTATGTGTACATACATTTTTCTCTGTACTTGGAGCATTTGCTATAATCTGAAGCTATTCAATATTTTTCTTACTTATCTATTTTGTTTGTGCTTTCTAAAACAACATCATTACATCTCTGTCCGGAATTTACGTACTCACATTTCTATATCCGTATGTGTCTAGACACGTCTTAGTGTGTACATGTGTATCTAGATAAATGTGAGTTAGCAAATTTCAGATGGAGGAAATACTTATAATACAATAACATGTCACATGCATCTAAACTTTATGAAAAAAACATTGATAATATATTTCATCTTAAAATATAGAAGTAGGTCGTAAATTTAATTGAATATATAACATGATAGTTCAAGTATATTATTTGGTAGATCCCTTTGTCCTTAAAACTCTTGTGTAACGTTTACCTGAAAATATATAATATTTCTTTAAAATGTTTCACTCTTCGATTTTATCTGTTAACGTGCAAAGCATGTGCTATGTACTAGTAACAATAATTCAGCAAAACTTACCTGGCCTTAACCTCGGAGTCACATAATTCTGTAGCAGTAAGAGAATGCATTACATATATTTGTTAACCATTATTATATGACCCAGAAGAAAGAGCATTCCTCTCGGTGAATGTACAGTACAATTGCAATTTCCCCTTCACTCCTACAGTTGACGAAGTTTTTGCTAGGGCATGTTAACTCAGAATGATGTGCGAGCTCATGGAAGCAGCTGTGATGGTACCCTGGAGAAGCAACAAAGCACAAACCAACTTGTGGAGCTGCAGGAAGTGAGTGCATATTTGTACGCTCGCGCAAACCTGTGATGTTGCTCTTGTTAAAAGAAAAATGTGTTGTTTACAATGGGCTGGCGGCCCAGTCATACGTCCAACTACTAGCGGCCGATTGGAGAACACAAACTGATGTCCATGGGGAATATGAACGGGGAGCACAGTTGTAGGCTTGTAGCATTGGAGGATGACACTACATCTTCAGGAATCAGGAGTATACGAATATACATGCATTAACAGTACTTCCTCCGTCCCATGAATGTAGTCTGAAATTTACTAAAATTAAATGTATAAAAATACTGTTTAATATCTAGAATATTTAAAATTTGAAAAATCTCAGATAACATTTTTAAGGCAGAGTTTTTTATTCACTTGTATCGAAAACGCTCTCTCGTGAACGGAAGCTCACACGGTTAGGCCTTCAAGGCTTCATTCAACCCTTACGTGTTCAGTGTTCACAGTGATGAGATGCCTGTCACCGTCAGGGAGAGGCCCCTCCAACATGTGGCGGCCTGGCGGGATCCAGAATTTAGCTAGTCATAAACCACCACTTTAATGGCTTCATTATCATCGTTAATTAGCAACTGCCGGCCGGTCTTCAGCTCTTTCGTGTGTGTATGTAGGTGCACCTCCGGCCTCCCATGTGAGCATGTTGCCTACTTTTTTTTTAAATTAACACCACTCTATTAAACAAATAGCAGGCCGCCTCATTAAAAACCTTCTAGTCCCCTTCGGTACCCTGAAAGGAAAAGAGTGCGTCTGGAACCTGCTGCCGCAATCACAAGATAGTTACATCGTTTACAAGTTGCTGAAGGATAAAGCTAGGGAGTTCATCGACCCAATTACAGGAAATTTTAGAAATATAGCTATGTCTAGCTATCCCATGAGCAGCTTCATTTGCATCTCTGAAACGGTGTTTGAACTTAACAGCTCCCACATGCACTATAAGGTCCATACAATCAGCAAAAACAGCTGACGCCTCACCCCACCAAGCTTACGTTCCTTTGCATGCATCAATGGTCTTGAGAGAATCAGATTCAGCTATAATATTAGAGCATCCCATACGTTGTGCGAGGGCTAGGCCTTCTTTCATGGCTAGGGCTTCTGCAGTCGACGCCGAGGCCAAATTAGGATAAAAGATAGAAGATGCGGCAATGAATCGGCCTTGATAATCTCTTAGGATCGCCCCAACAGCACCAGATCCATCATTCTCATGAAAAGAACCATCCACATTCACCTTTACTTGTTTTGGCTCAGGTTTAGACCATCGATTTTTAGATCTCCTAGGGGCCCTTTTCCGATTCGCAGCATCTGAAGTAATCGTTAGGATCGACATACGACAGTGGTGCAATGGAGCAACAGCATCGTCATGGGTACGCTTTCTTCTAATCCACCATAAGTACCACGAAGCGACGAGGATAGTTTCAGCAATACCAATGTTCTGAAACCCAGGGAGTCTAGAATTCTGTCTCAAAATAATGTGCTCCAGGATCGCCGAGCCAGAACGATCCACAACGAGAGCATCGTTAATGCTATCACTTAATCCAAGCATTCTCCACAACTCGGTCGCAGGATGACATTTAAACAATAGGTGGCGTATATCTTCAGCATCAAGGTGACAAATGGGGCATTCCCCACTTGTTCCGACATGGCGATTCACCATAATGGATTTTAGAGGCATGATTCCATGGAGTGCTCTCCATACAAAAATCTTAATCTTACTTGGGAGCTCCATCTTCCAAAGAGTTTTCCAAACTGGGTTGTTGACTGAAGATCCCGGGAGTGCTAATCTTGATGCCCTAGGACCAAACTGAAACATCCATTGCAAATGATTGGCTGATCGAACACAAAAACGACCATGCTTTGTGAATTTCCATGATATAAAGTCGTCAAAACCATTAGAGTTTAAAGGTATCTGCAAAATTCTATTAACGTCCGCCGGTAAAATAGGGATGATAAAGTTGCTTCATTCCATGCACCAGACACCGGGTCAATAAGTTGGATCACCTTAGAGTAGGAAATATCAGACCTGGGGGAGATAATTTTCCCATCTGGGCTGGCAGGGATTGATACGTCTCAAACGTATCTATAATTTCTTATGTTCCACGCTACTTTTATGATGATACTCACATGTTTTATACACATTATATGTCATTATTATGCATTTTCTGCACTAACCTATTGACGAGATGTCGAAGAGCTTGCTGTTTTCTATTGCTTTTGGTTTCCGTAAATCCTAGTAAGGAAATATTCTCGTAATTGACGAAATCAACGCCTGTGGTCCTATTTTTCCACGGCTTCCAAGACCGAAGAGGATACGAGTGGACACGAGGTGGCGACACAACAGGGCGGCTGGCCCAGTCCCTGGCCGCGCCGGCCTTCGTGTGGGCCCCTCGTGAAGCCCTTGACCTGCCCCTTCCGCCTACTTAAAGCCTTCGTCGCGAAACCCCGTACCGAGAGCCACGATACGGAAAAACCTTTGCAGACGCCGCCGCCGTCAATCCCATCTCTGAGATTCAGAGATCGCTCCGGCACCCCCGCCGAGAGGGGGAATCATCTCCTGAGGTCTCTTCATCGCCATGATCGCCTCCGGATCGATGTGTAAGTAGTCCACCTCTGGACTATGGGTCCATAGCAGTAGCTAGATGGTTGTCTTCTCCTCATTGTGCTATCATGTTAGATCTTGTGAGCTACCTATCATGATCAAGATCATCTATTTGTAATACTACATGTTGTGTTTGTTGGGATCCGATGAATATTGAATACTATGTCAAGTTGATTATCAATCTATCATATATGTTATTTATGTTCTTGCATGTTGCTTAGTAGAGGCTCGCCAAGTTGATACTTGTGACTCCAAGAGGGAGTATTTATGCTCGGTAGTGGGTTCATGCCTCCATTAAATCGGGACAGTGACAGAAAGTTCTAAGGTTGTGATGTGCTGCTACTAGGGATAAAACATCGATGTTTTGTCTAAAGATATTTGTGTTGATTACATTACCACCATACTTAATGCAATTGTCTGTTGTTTACAACTTAATACTGAAGGGTTCGGATGATAACTCAAGGTGGACTTTAGGCATGATGCATGCTCGGATAGCCGGTCTATGTACTTTGTCGTAATGCCCTGATTAAATCTCATAGTACTCATCATGATATATGTATGTGCATTATTATGCCTTCGTTATTTGTCAATTGCCCAACTATAATTTGTTCACCCAACATCTGTTTATCTTATAGGAGAGACACCACTAGTGAACCTGTGACCCCGGTCCTATTCTTTACATCTCAAATACAATCTACTGCAATTGTTCTTTACTGATCTTCGCAAACAATCATCATCATCCACACTATACATCTAATCATTTGTTTACAGCAAGCCGGTGAGACTGACAACCTCACTGTTCCGTTGGGGCAAAGTATTGTGATTGTGTTGTGCAGGTTCCACGTTGGCGCCCGAATCCTCGGTGTTGCGCCGCACTACACTCCGCCACCATCAACCTTCAACGTGCTTCTTGACTCCTACCGGTTCGATAAACTTGGTTTCTCATCGAGGGAAACTTGCTTTATACGCATCATACCTTCGACTTTCCGACGTATCGATAATTTCTTATGTTCCATGCCATATTATTGATGATACCTATATGTTTTATGCACACTTTATGTCATATTCGTGCATTTTCTGGAACTAACCTATTAACAAGATGCCGAAGAGCCAGCTTGCTGCTTTTTTGGTTTCAGAAATCCTAGTAACGAAATATTCTCGGAATTGGACGAAATCAAGACCCAGGGTCCTATTTTGCCACGAACCTTCCGTAAGACCGAAAGGGATAATGGCAAGCAACGAGGCGCCGCCACCATAGGGCCGCGCGGCCGGGGGGCCCGCGCTGCCCCATGGTGTGGGCCCCTCGTGGCCCTCCGACTCCGCCCTTCCGCCTACTTAAAGCCTCCGTCGCGAAACCCCGATGCGAAGAACCACGATACGGAAACCCTTACCGAGACGCCGCCGCCGCTAATCCCATTTCTCGGGGGATTCTGAGACTCTCCGCACCCGTCGAAGAGGGGATTCATTCCCTGAGGACTCTACACCGCCATGGTCGCTCCTGAGTGATGAGTGAGTAGTTCACCCCTCGGACTACGGGTCCATAGCCGTAGCTAGATGGTTGTCTTCTCTCATTATGCTTCATTGTTGGATCTTGTGAGCTGCCTAACATGATAAAGATCATCTATCTGTAATGCTATATGTTGTGTTTGTCGGGATCCGATGGATAGAGAATACCATGTTATGTTAATTATCAAGTTATTACCTATGTGTTATTTATGATCTTGCATGCTCTCCGTTATTAGTAGAGGCTCTGGCCAAGTTGATGCTAGTAACTCCAAGAGGGAGTATTTATGCTCGATAGTGGATTCATGCCTTCATTGGATACCTGGGACAGTGCGATGTAAAGTTCTAAGGTTGTTGTGTTGCTGCCACTAGGGATAAACATTGATGCTATGTCTAAGGATGTAGTTGTTGATTACATTATGCACCATACTTAATGCAATTGTCTGTTGCTTTGCAACTTAATACTGGAAGGGGTTCGGATGATAACCTGAAGGTGGACTTTTTAGGCATAGATGCAGTTGGATGGCGGTCTATGTACTTTGTCGCAATGCCCAATTAAATCTCACTATACTTATCATGACATGTATGTGCATTGTTATGCCTTCTATTTGTCAATTGCCCGACTTAATTTGTTCACCCAACATGCTTTATCTATGGGAGAGACATTCTAGTGAACTGTGGACTTGGTCCATTCTTTTATACCGAAATACAAATCTGCTGCAATACTTGTTTTTCTCGCAAACAATCATCTTCCACACAATACTGTGCTAACTTTGTTACAACAAGTCATGAGATTGACAACCCACCAGCTGCTTGGGGCAAAGTACTTTGGTTGTGTTGTACAGGTTCCACGTTGGCGCCGGAATCCCTGTGTTGCGCCGCACTACATCCCGCCACCATCAACCTTCAACGTGCTTCTTGGCTCCTCCCGGTTCAATAAACCTTGCCTCTTCGAGGGAAAAACTTGTTACGTGCGCATCATGTCCTCTTGGGGTTCAACGAACGTGTGAATTACACGCCATCAAGCACATTTTCTGGCGCCGTTGCCGGGGATCGAAGAAAAGCTACACCGCAAAGATTTCTAACTCCCATGTCAACTACGCGCCAGCAAATCTTTTTCTGGCGCCGTTGCCGGGGAGATCAAGACACGCTGCAAGGGGACTCTCCACTTCTCAATCTCTTTACTTTGTTTTTGTCTTGCTTTATTTTATTTACTACTTTGTTTGTCGCATTATATCAAAACACAAAAAAAATTAGTTGCTAGCTTTACTTTATTTATCGTCTTGTTTGCTATATCAAAAACAAAAAAATTATTTACTTGCATTTACTTTATCTAGTTTGCTTTATTTACTACCGCTAAAATGAGTAATCCGAAGTTGAAGTTCGTTCATTTAAGCAACAAGGGGAGAATGTTTAAAAGATGCTTGGTATAGAATTAGTGATGCCCATAATAGGTGCACTAAGAAACACTCCACCACTATCCTACTCAGGAATTTTTATGTTGGTATCTCTAGCTGGAATAGATATGTTCTTGATTGTCTCGCGGGAGGTAACTTTCTAGGTGCTCCCGCTTTAGAAGGTAGTTGCATTATTGAGAGTTTATTTGGAACACCACCTGTTAATGAAATTAAAATTGAAACCTGCCTTGAGGATGTTATGAAAAAATTGGAAACCATAGAGAAAAAATTTTAGTGTTGAAACTAAGTTGGAGATGTTACTTGTTAAAACTGATAAACTTGATAAATCCTTAGGAGGAATTGATGAAAGAATTAGTGTCCTAGGAACTTGTGTTGACCATGATAATCAAATTAATAGGATTGGCAAACTTGAAAAAGCTATGGGAACCTTGGGTTCAACCTTATCATCTTTACAGCTTAGAGAGAAAGCTTATGTGGGAAAGGAGCAAAGTTTATGTATGCCTCTAAAGTGCCTAAACCAAAGAAATATTATTATAGGCCTGAAATTGACAAAGCCCCTAGTACCACAAATGGGGAGCTTATGATATCAATGCTCCATCTTTTGATAACACTTGATATACACTTTCTGCCAAAGGCGTTAAAGAAAAGCGCTTATGGGAGACAACCCATGTTTTTACTACAGTATTTTGTTTTATATTTGAGTCTTCGAAGTTGTTTACTACTGTAGCAACCTCTCCTTATCTTAGTTTTATGTTTTGTTGTGCCAAATAAAGTCTTTGATAGTAGAGTAAGTACTAGATTTGGATTACTGCGCAGTTCCAGATTTCTTTGCTGTCACGAATCTGGGTCTACCTCCCTGTAGGTAGCTCAGAAAATTAAGCCAATTTACGTGCATGATCCTAAGATATGTACGCAACTTTCATTCAATTTGGATATTTTCATTTGAGCAAGTCTGGTGGCGTAATATCGATCATATGACTTCTGTTTTGACAGATTCTGCTTTTTATTTCGCATTGCCTCTTTCGCTATGTTGGATGAATTTCTTTGATCCATTAATCTCCAGTAGCTTTATGCAATGTCCAGAAGTGTTAAGAATGATTGTGTCACCTCTGAACATATGAATTTTTATTGTGCACTAACTCGTAATGAGTTGTTTCTAGTTTCGTGTGGAGGAAGTTTTCATGATCAAGAGAGGAGTTATGATGCAATATGATCAAGGAGAGGAAAGTTTAAGCTTGGGGATGCCCCGATGGTTCACCCCTGCATATTCTAAGAAGACTCACGCGTCTAAGCTGGGGATGCCCAAGGCATCCCCTTCTTCATCGACAACATTATCACCTCCCCTCAAACTATATTTTTATTCCGTCACATTCATGTTAGCTTGTTTGGAGCGTTGGCTTGTTTTTGTTTTTGTTTTGTTCGAATAAACTGGATCCTAGCATTCACTTTCTGGAGAGAGACACGCCCGCTGTAGCATATGGACAAGTATGTCCTTAGGCTCTACTCATAGTATTCATGGCGAAGTTTTTCTTCGTTAAATTGTTATATGGTTGGAATTGGAAAATACTACATGTAGTAATTAAAATGTCTTGGGTAATTTGATACTTGGCAATTGTTGTGCTCATGTTTAAGCTCTTGCATCATATACTTTGCACCCATTAATGAAAAAACACTTAGAGCTTGCTAATTTGGTTTGCATATTTGGTTTCTCTAGAGTCTAGATAATATCTAGTTTTGAGTTTTGAACAACAAGGAAGACGGTGTAGAGTCTTATAATGTTTACAATATGTCTTTTATGTGAGTTTTGCTGCACTGCTCATCCTTGTGTTTGTTTCAAATAACCTTGCTAGCCTAAACCTTGTATCGAGAGGGAATACTTCTCATGCATCCCAAATACTTGAGCCAACCACTATGCCATTTGTGTCCACCATACCTACCTACTACATGGTATTTATCCGCCATTCCAAAGTAAATTGCTTGAGTGCTACCTTTAAAATTCCATCATTCACCTTTGCAATATATAGCTCATGGGACAAATAGCTTAAAAACTATTATGGTATTGAATATGTACTTATGCACTTTATCTCTTATTAAGTTGCTTGTTGTGCGATAACATGCTTCTGGGAACGCCATCAACTATTCTTTGTTGAATATCATGTGAGTTGCTATGCGTGTGTCTTGTCTCAAGTAAGAGAGATCTACCACCTTAATGGTTGGAGCATGCATATTGTTAGAGAAGAACATTGGGCCGCAAACTAAAGCCATGATTCATGGTGGAAGTTTCAGTTTTGGACATATATCCTCAATCTCATATGAGAATAATAATTGTTGCCACATGCTTATTGTAATGTCCCAGGTTTAGAGACGATCGAGGGGTAGATTTTAGAAAGGGATGTGCATTGCATAGTAAATTCTGGGGAAATTTCGCGCTTTTAAACAAAAACTGCATCGAAGGGGGAATGTTTCTCTCTCGACACCTTACAGGGTTAGGGTTTCGAGAGTGCGACAAACTTGCATCTCACTTCACTAGTTTAGGGTTTTGAGAAGAGAGGAGAGTATTGCATTACAACTTAAGTTGCATGATTGAATTCAAACACAAGAACTTTTGAATTTCAAATTTAAACATAATATGAATATCCCATAATTCAAAATTGAGGTAATTCATTAAATAAATATGAATAATCAAAGAATATAAACATTACATTTATTTAGTAAAGCTCATTAGGGAAACTTTGAGCTTTATTAATAATCACACAAGATACAATGTCATTTACAATATTCAGATTTGAATTATGGAATTACAACACATTACAAGAATTGAATAAATAGAAACAGAAAAAGGAAAATTACAAGATATCTAAATGACCTAAACTACATTGTGATTTTCATGAAATCTTTGATCCTGATGATCTTGAAGATCATCTTGGTCATCACCTTGTTCCTGCACAAAATCACAACAAAAGAGTTATGCCAAGTGGCAGCCACTTGGCAGGTTAGAAATTAAAGGAAAATAGGAAAATGATCAGATAGGACCAAAGTGGCCGAGCTGATCCATGCCACAACCAAGTTTAAGGACCAGGTGCACAGCACCTGCTTACACACACACACAGCCTGCTCACAGGGCTGTGTGCATGCAGCCCACACACATAGTGAGTCACCAGGGTGACAAGCAAGAGCTGTCGACCAGGGAGAGCAAGAAAGCACCATATATAACCTTTTCAGAGCCAAACCCTAGCCATTTGCATCATCCATCGACAGGCAGCAATGGTAAGTCACCAAGAACACTAAGAACACTTAGAACAGGAAGAACAACAAGCCACCAGAAACCATCCAGGGACAGTTTCACCAAGAAGTCAGCTGTGAGCAAGTACCAGATGGAGTAAAGCATCACAAGCTTGTAAGGAGGAGAAGGGCAAGCAAACTAAGATCATCACAGAAGCAAACCCTCTACACCAACAAACTTTCTAGGAGCTGGAGTGAGGTATACACAGATAATCATGAGCAAGCCACAGTTTTGCTCATATCATAAGCACATGCATACATCACAGCAACAGAAAAGGGTAGAAACCCTATTTGTATCATCATCTGGCTACCAAGCCATGTGGTGCAAGCAAAAAGAATGAATAGCCAGAAGGAAATCAAACCAGGGAACACTGGTTGTGACAACACAGTGTCACCACCAGAGAAATCCAGCATGGATTTACTCCTTGCAGCCATTCAGAGTCACAAAGCACCCATTAGCCTAGCTAAACCATCAGATTGATAGGCAACATGTGCCTATTTTGTTTATCATCATCAAAGCTACTGGAAATTCACCAAGTGACTAGCCAGTGAGCATCTATCCATCACAGAAAGCCAACATAGGTGGGAGCCATCCCAGGGCAGCACATGAATACTGCCAGGATCACCTCAACCACTTAACCAATTCCAACAAAGAAACCATGCACAGATATCATCACCCAGTAGGGCTCAAAAGGAGGGCTAGGGTACACAACCAAGTGTTGGCATCCATCTAACCCTACCAAACTCAATGAAATGATCATAACTGCAGAGCAGTTCACATCAATTATCCATGTGATTAAGCCAAACTAGACAGATAATTGAAATACACAAGCAACCAGTAATACATACACTTGCTCATGATCTAGAAGATCACTGCAAGCCACAGCAGGTGCTGGGGTAAGCAAGAGCATGCACCAGCACATGCTTGAGTGCCACACATGTCAAGTAAAAGCATCAGTGAAACACAAGCCATAGGACAGCAGAAAATCATCAAGCACTGATGATTATATGATCATCAGGGCTTGCCTTAGCATACAAAAGCTTGACAAGGGCAAGCCTGGCAGCAATCCATGAATCATATAAAAGAATTAGCCACAACAACACTGACACTTGCAAATTTGCAATAATAGCAATCTACAGCTAAGCCAGAAAAGCATCCATGGTCACACATGAGTGTCAGGCAAGCATAGGAACAAGACAGAGGCACAGGGAGGAACCTAGCATGAATAGTAAGCACTGGAATGGCCAGGGCAACAATGGCCAAGGCCAGCAGAGGCAGTGGCTTGAACAGCATGAGCATAAGCTTAGCAGCACAAGCATTAGCTAGAGCAGAGGGTCGTATGAACAGCACAGCAGCATAGGCATCAAGGCAGCAACAGAGCAGCATGCGCATCCACAGCTAGCTAGGCGCAGCAGCAGCGCATCAGCACGGCAGGCATCTCCACGAGGTGGAGTAGCCGTGGCCAGAGCTAGAGGATGGAGAAGAAGAACGGAAAAGAAAGAGAGAGAGAGAGAGAGAGAGAGAGAGGGTGGCGCACATACCCGGGGTGAGCAGACAACAGTCGCAGCCATGGCGGCCACGGCGGCGCGTGCTGAGTGCACGGTAGCACCTGGCCAGGCCAGGCCACGCTCAGACAAGCGCCGCAGCGCCCCGCACCACTGCGGCGTGGCCCACGGCGGCGCCATCGCGTCAGAAACCCTGGAAGCAGCGAGATCGCCACGGATCCCGTAACCCTAGCCGCCGCAAGGGAGGTCGAAGACGAGCTGGAGCAGCACCGCTCCAGATCGACGCGGATGAAGATGACCGCCATCGTGAGGCGCGTCGATTGCGCATCATGGCGAGGCCTCCGCGGAGTCCGGAATCGAGCTGCGGCGACGGCGGGCGACGCGAATCGCGGAGAGGGATTAGGGTTAGGGTTCGCACGTGAGAGGAAGAGAGGGGAATGGGGCTGGTCGAGCGACCGAGCCGGTCGGTTCGACCTAACCTCCTGGGTTACACCGACAGTGGCCCATGGGGTATTTTTGCCATTTCACCATTCCAATTAAATACATAAACTTTGAAAAGGCACCATAAATGATAAATAGCTCTAAAAAATAATTAAAAATATGAAAATCAATCAGCATAAAATTCTCTATCCAAATAAAATATCAAAGAGGATTTTTCAAGATAATTATGAATAAGTCTTAATTTGATGATTTAAATAAGAATTTAAATCACACATATTATTTTTAATAAAGAAAATAAATGTTATTGGACTATCAAAAACACCTTGACAATATCCCAAGGTTGTATTTACCCTAAATCAAGTATCTCTAAGATGTTCTTAGTATTTAACCTCTCATAAAATAACAACGACATCGGAAGGGGGAAAATAAACCCTAAAACTGGAATCATGCATTATTGCTTCTTTAACCATTGCCCTTATCTGACAATGATGTTATTTTTCAGAACCAGAGGACAAGGGTTTCAGTCCACACCTTCCAACTGCAAAACTTTGCGTTGTTCAGGCAAGTTCATCACTTGCTCATGTCATTTGATTATTTCTATCAAATTACTTGCAAAGTATTATGGTTATCACTATTGCATAAAAATCAAACCACTACTTTCATAACTATGAATATGACTATGTGGTGGGCAATGAACCATGGATTGTGTTGATATGGTGGAGGTTCCATTGCACGGGTTTATATCCATCTAGGATTAAACAACAAATGTCGCCAATGATTCTTGTGCCGTAATACCCGTGTTAACCATAAGATCCGGAGTGGGACGGAGTAGTCAAAAGTGTTTCCACCTCTCGTTCATCAACGGATGCGCTTACCGTAGACACTTGTATCCTTCATGGAAAGTGGTAGCTGGGAAGCCTAAGTCCCCCGGCACAGTCCGTAGACACTTGTCGTTCGAAGAACAAGCGGTAGGTTGGGGAAGCCTTAAGTCCCCACAGATTGCGGCCTATGATGGGTTGCAGCCACCGCGTAGGGAGTGTATGGTAGAGCCCAAGATCGTTGTCGTGGTCGTGGTCCACCCGAAATACGGGGAATAATGGGACCGACGTGGACCCAGTGGTCGGCGCATGCAACAAAGGGGTGGGTGTTCGAGGTAGCGGAGGAACATGATTGGCTAGACCTTATACCGCGCCTCACACCGAAGGAAGTGTGGACGGAAAGCCCGGTTGGCACCAAGGTTAAGATCTCTTATGGGTAAAGCAACACACCTCTGCAGAGTGTAACGAACTGTGACTGTCACTCCCTGTTCCGGATTGAGGAATGCAAGCGCGTCGAAAGGAGCCCATGAAGTTCTAGTAAACCGGTGAAGGCTGACGGACATAGCTCTTTGAAATAAAAGCAATCTCTTGAAGAAATGTTTATCAAAACTTGCATTGGTATTAGACTTTCTGGTCTAATATCGTAGCTAGTGCATTAAACACCTCTTATCTATAATGAACTTGTTGAGTACGCCCGTACTCATACCACTCTTAAACCCCATGCTTAGATTGTCCGAATCGTCTGGAGGAGGACTACGACCAATGAAGGAGCCGAGATCATCGGCTATGAAGAACCAGACCTCTCAGGAGGTGTTGAAGGCGTAGACTATCTTATAGTCTACGGATCCGGAGGCTTCCGGAGGAGAACAAGCCTAGAGATATCTGTCGAGTAATAGTAGTAACCGAGCAGCCCGAACTCTTAGTAATTAGCTGCTCGATGAAATATATGTTTAGTTTAATGAAACTCTGGTATTGTAAGTTAAGTTGGGTCGAACCCAGGAGTATTCCTCTTAGGACCCAAGAGGAGCTCCAAGACGACTTGTGTATGTTATTTGTAATAATATGTGAATGAGTTATGGACCCTGCTATGTTCTGTCTACTCTAGGGATGTAATATTTGCGGAATGGTACTTCGTGAATGTTATATCAACGACTGGCATACTACAACATGCAGTGGTATGTGGGTCACCACACTTGGTATCAGAGCAAAAGCTTTGACCTTAGGTTGGAACCTAGTAAATGGGACGTTAGGAGTCAAATAGGACTAATAAAGAATTCTCTAAAAATATGGTGTATATTCAATTGAGAATACAACAATCATATCTTTTAGTGCGATAATTCTTTATTATCTCTATTATGATGCATTATTACTAATCTCATAATCTTTCTATTTCTACAGCCAACATGGCAAGTTCACGACCAGGAGAAACGTGAAAGTTATGGATTCCACACTGAACGAGTATCAAGGAGGACTTGCAGATATCCTACGAGCCATGTTACTGGAATTTGGGTGTGATCCCCAGATTCCAGTAAAGAAATACATGTTCTATGATGGTTCGATATTGGCCAAGTGCAGAGTAGGACTGCGACTTCCCGAATCTTTGGGAATGAGCGTAGTCATGCCAGCTGGAGAAGCAAGGACAACCAACACAGCTTATCATATAGCTGTTATGAGAGACATATCCGATATTCGGGAACATAAGATGAAAGAGCTTATGGGTTCCGAATTCACACACATTCCTCATATGGAGGAGGACAATGATCCCATGCTCAACCACTACAAATATGCTAAACGCAAACCTATAGCAGCGGCAAAATATATGGATAATAGCCGCAACTTCATATCATTACTCTTTCAGTTGAATCATCATCTGATAGGAGCAATTGATACGATGCTTGAGGAATTCACCGAACCCAAGGAGGAGAGTAGGGGGAAAGAACCTATGGAGAATGTGGTGCACACACCAGTTTATTCAGCTGGTGACTACATCAGTATTGATCCACTTGCACGTGAACCTACACCTGCTACACGTGGGAACTACCTGGGTAGTTCCTGGGGATACGAAGGCGGGAGGAATCCGGAAACAAACAGCATTCCGAGACTCCAATCGAGAATTCTAGGGGTTGGCGTTGGGGACTGATACTGGAACTCATAGTACTACAGCGTATTATGATGGGGAGATGAATGATGACGCAACAACCCAGAACCAGAGCTATCCTAGTAATGAAGGAGTGGATGGAGGCTATCCGACACACATGCAGAGTCGGGTATGGGTTTCGGTAACCCTTATGGTGGGGCTACAGGGAGTACACCCGATGGGTGGACTATGATGCACTCAACGATCAGTTTGTGAACACTGATTTCTCCTTAGGATCATCATCGGATTCGGATTACAAGCCAACGGGGAGACCTTATGTTCCAGGGTCTATCAGGAGAACGACACGTTCGACCGGATGGAAGCCTGGAATGTACCGGGAGTGAAGATCGACTAGAGTCCACCAATGGAGGCGAGGCTATAATACACAAGTACCACGTGTATTATAGTTTGTAATATTTGTATAAATTTGTACATATACTTTAATAAGTGAGTTTGCATACTCACACCGACTTGAGTATTGTAATAAGACCACTTATGTATGTATATATAGGGTATATGTTTTGTATGATTTGGATTTGCTTCTTGATTTCCATTGCGTGACTAGTTCGTGACAATGTTGAGCTCAAATTGCGCATGGAGTAATTATGAGTATCATCTTGTGTTCATAACTAGGGGAATATGTCGGGAACGCTAGGAGATGAGATCAGCACGCGCATGGAGCGCAAAACAAAAGGAAGAGGCTGAGGGTGCAGCCAGAGATCAGTTTCCACCACCACCACCACCCATGACGCAGCAAAACTTTATCCAGTACATGCAACTGGTAGAGGAGCGACAGCGTGTAACACTGGAGCAGCAGAACAAGTTCTTTCAGGATTTGTTGCAGCAAAACAGGGTGGAGAGACCCGAGAATCCGGGAGTCACATTAGCAGACTTCCAGAACACCAAGCCCATATCTTTTGCATACGCGCCCGAGCCAATGGACGCGGAAGACTGGCTCATGGACACCGAGCGAAAGCTCAACACTGTTGGATGCAATGACCCGGAGAAGGTCCGTTATGCTACACACTTGTTGTGTGGACCCGCCGCATCATGGTGGGATAACATTGTAGCCGTATATCCGCCGGAAAGGTATTCACATGGGAGGAGTTCGTAAGGAAGTTCGGGGAATCCAATGTCCCTGAAAGTATTGTGGAGTTGAAGCGTCGAGAATTTGAAAGTCTCGAGAGAAGGACAAAGCAATCCTGACTTATGTCAGGGAGTTCTCTAAACTGTCCTTATTGTTGATGAAGTCAACACCGAGGACAAGAAGAAGAAGAGATTTCTGAGGGGGTTAAGTCCCCAGTTCAAAGTACAGCTCCGTATGATGAGAGCAACGGAGTTTCAAGAGTTGGTGGATGCAGCCATCACACTAGAAGATGATTTCAAGCAGTTACAGGAGGAGAAGAGGAAGAAGGCCAAGTTTGAGCCTAAAAGGTTTGTTAGTAACAAGCCTAATACCAGCTTGAGTTTCAAGCCCAGATACAGCAGCAACAACAACAACTACTACTACTACTACTACTACGGTAGCAGGAAGAATCAGGCATTCCAGAATGCAAACAAATAATTTGCAGAAGCTGTGGACTCACAGGGCATTTCGCCAAGGACTGCAAGAAACCAAGGATTATATGCTTTGGTTGTCGTCAGGAGGGGCACATGCTGAAGGACTGCCCCAAGAAAAATAGTGGAGGAAGTCGAGGAAACACCGGAGGGAGCTGGAAGAATAAGAAGCCCTTCGGCAAGCTGAACTACCAGTCTGGAGGAGGTGACCAGGCGGTGATAGGTACGCTCCAGATACTCACTCATCCCGGCAAAGTACTTTTTGATACTGGTGCAACTACATCATTCATTTCTCAACAAATCATCATCAAACATGGGATTAGTTGCACTAAGTTAGATACACCCATAACCATACTTTCTGCGGGGGGAACGATAGTAGTAACCCACGCCAAACAAAAACAAGTCATTATGATCAATAAGTGCGCGTTTGACGCAGACCTGTTCATTTTACCAATGAAGGACATTGATGTCATTCTTGGTATGAACTGGTTGGAAACTAATGGAGCATTGATCGACTGTGTGAACAGAGACGGTGTCGTTGAAAAGTCCCGATGGAAGTAGAATGATCTACCAAGGAGACAAACATACACAGATTGAAGTTGAGCTACAGCTGAATAGCATGAAGGAGGTGAAGTTAGAAGATATACCCGTAGTAAATGAATTCCAGGATGTGTTTCCTGCACCTGGTATGCCACCAGATAGGGAGATAGAATTCACTATCGACCTAATTCCAGGAACATTCGATTGCTAAAGCACCATATAAGATGGGGCCCAAGGAATTGAAAGAACTTAAGGAGCAATTGGATGACTTGGAACAAAAGGGATTTATTCAAGAGAGTGTTTCACCATGGGGATCACTGTGATCTTCGTGGATAAAAGAGATGGAGGAAGAAGGATGTGCGGATACAGGAATCTCAACAACATCACAATCAAGAACAAGTATCCACTTCCAAGAATACACGATCTATTTGATCAAGTTAGAGGCGCGGGAGTTTTTTCCAAGATTGATCTAAGATCCGGTTATCACCAGATAAAGATCAAGAAGGAAGACGTTCCGAAAACTGCCTTTGTCTCAAGGTACGGACATCATGAATATCTCGTAGTACCTTTTGGATTGACCAATGCCCCAGCAATATTCATGAATCTCATGAATAAGATCTTCATGCCATATCTAGACAAGTTTGTCATCGTATTTATCGATGATATTTTGATATATTCCAAGAACAAGGCGGAACATGCCGAACATTTGAGGTTAGTGTTGCAAACACTAAGGGAACATCAACTTTATGCCAAACTTAGTAAGTGTGAATTTTGGCTAGATCAAGTGGAATTTCTTGGTCATGTCATTAGCAAAGATGGAATCGCTGTCAACCCGAGTAAGGTAGCAGCAGTTCTAGAATGGGAAGCACCAAGACACAAGGAAATCCGAGGATTCCTGAATGGCGTGATATTATCGGAGATTCATTGAAGGATTCTCCAAGATAGCAGGACCAATGACGAAGTTGTTAAGGAAGAATACACCATTTGTGTGGTCAGAGTGTGAGAAGAGTTTTCAAACTCTAAAAGAGAAACTCACCACGGCACCGGTGTTAGCAGTTCCTGGTTGGCAAGGATTACACCGTGTACAGACGCATCCAAACATGGATTAGGTTGCGTACTCATGCAAGATCGGAAAGTGATATCTTATGGATCGAGGCAACTGGACCTCATGAAGTGAATTATCCAACACATGATTTGGAATTAGCAGCTGTCGTATTTTCAAAACATTGAGACATTTTCTCTATGGAGCTAAGTGTGAGCTCTATACTGGACCATAAAAGCCTCAAATATTTCTTCACTCATGAACTCAACATGAGACAAAAAAGATGGCTAGAATTGATCAAGGATTATGACCTGACAATCAATTACACACCAGGGAAGGCTAATGTTGTAGCAGATGCCCTGAGTAGGAAGAGTACCTGGAGGAGTAGAACAAGAAATATCACCAGAGTTGAGGAAGGAAATAAGTCAAGCCCAAATACAACTTTGGGAGAAGGAAGCCCGTGAAGGATTATCGGCGATGCAAGTAGCCGATGAGTTGAATGTCAACCTGAAGAATGAGATAATGATGGGTCAGCTGGACGATCCATTCATCGTGGAGGAGATGAGAAGAATAGATGAGGGTAGACCATCGACTTCATCGGGGAGAATCTGGATCATTATGGTTCTGAAAGAATTTGCGTTCCGGATATTGCAAAATTAAGGAAGTAATACTCCGGGAAGCTCATCAAACACCATATTCCATACATCCGGGAAGTACAAAGATGTACATGGACTTAAAAGAACTATTCTGGTGGAATAACATGAAGAGAGAAATAGCCCAATATGTGGCGGAATGCCATACTTAAAGAGTGAAGGCGGAACACCGAGTCCGGCAGTTACAACCTTTACCTATTCCAGAGGAAATGGGAAGAAATAGGAATGGATTTCATCACCGGACTACCCATGACTAATAAAAAGAAGGACATGATATGGGTAATCGTGGACCGGTTAACGAAAGTGCACACTTCTTAGCGGTAAATCAGCAGATAAAGGAGAGAAACTCATCATCTTTACATCAAAGAGATCGTGAGTAAGCATGGAGTACCTAAGAAGATAGTGTCTGATCGAGGATCCGTATTCACATCAGCATTTCGAAGCAACTTCACGAAGCTTTAGGATCCAAGTTGGACTATAGTACCGCTTACCACCCACAGAGCATGTGGACAAACCGAGAGAACCAACCAGATCTTAGAGGATATGTTAGGGCTTGTGCCCTAGACTTCGGAGGATCATGGGAAGAACACTTACCACTAGCAGAGTTTCATACAATAATAGCTATCAAAGCAGGCATCAAGATGGCACCATTTGAAGCTCTGTATGGAAGGAAATGTAGATCACCAATATGTTGGTATGAAGCCGGAGCAAGCAAAGAGTTCAACCCTGACCATGTCAAGGAAAAACAACAAATCATTGACATTATCAGAGACAGGCTCAAGATAGCCCAAAGTCGGCAAAAGAGTTATGCCGATCGAAGAGAAGAACATGGGAGCCAAGAGTTGGAGACATGGTATATCTTAAGGTGAGCCCGATGAAAGGACTTAAGAGGTTTGGAGTAAAAGGAAAACTCAGTCCCAGATACATTGGACCTTTCAAGATACTAGTCAGAATCGAGGTTTAGCCTTTGAATTGGATCTAAGGTTAGCACAAGTTCATAATGTATTCCATGTGTCTCAACTCAGAAAGTGTTTGAAGACCCCAGATGAACCAATATCACATGATGAGCTCGAGTTACAACCAGACTTGACATACATCGAGAAGCCACCAAGATTCTCGAGGAAAGCTGGAAACAACTCAGAAATAAGGCGATCAAGTATTGCAAGATACAATGGAAGCATCACCCGAGAGGGAAGCCACCTGGAAAAAGAGGAAGACTCGAGGAAAACATACCCCGAACTCTTCAGGTATTACAACCACAACTTCGGACGAAGTTTTTTTAAGGGGGAAAGGCTGTAATGTCCTATGTTTAGAGACGATCGAGGGGTAGATTTTAGAAAGGGATGTGCATTGCATAGTAAATTGGGGAAATTTCGCTTTTAAACAAAAACTGCATCGAAGGGGGACAAGTTTTCTCTCGACACTCACAGGGTTAGGTTTCGAGAGTGCGACAAACTTGCATCTCACTTCACTAGTTTAGGGTTTTGAGAAGAGAGGAGAGTATTGCATTACAACTTAAGTTGCATGATTGAATTCAAACACAAGAACTTTTGAATTTCAAATTTAAACATAATATGAATATCCCATAATTCAAAATTGAGGTAATTCATTAAATAAATATGAATAATCAAAGAATATAAACATTACATTTATTTAGTAAAGCTCATTAGGGAAACTTTGAGCTTTATTAATAATCACACAAGATACAATGTCATTTACAATATTCAGATTTGAATTATGGAATTACAACAGATTACAAGAATTGAATAAATAGAAACAGAAAAAGGAAAATTACAAGATATCTAAATGACCTAAACTACATTGTGATTTTCATGAAATCTTTGATCCTGATGATCTTGAAGATCGTCTTGGTCATCACCTTGTTCCTGCACAAAATCACAACAAAAAGAAGTTATGCCAAGTGGCATAGCCACTTGGCAGGTTAGAAATTAAAGGAAAATAGGAAAATGATCAGATAGGACCAAAGTGGCCGAGCTGATCCATGCCACAACCAAGTTTAAGGACCAGGTGCACAACACCTGCTTACACACACACAGCCTGCTCACAGGGATGTGTGCATGCAGCCCACACACATAGTGAGTCACCAGGGTGACAAGCAAGAGCTGTCGACCAGGGAGAGCAAGAAAGCACCATATATAACCTTTTCAGAGCCAAACCCTAGCCATTTGCATCATCCATCGACAGGCAGCAATGGTAAGTCACCAAGAACACTAAGAACACTTAGAACAGGAAGAACAACAAGCCACCAGAAACCATCCAGGGACAGTTTCACCAAGAACTGTCAGCTGTGAGCAAGTACCAGAGGGAGTAAAGCATCACAAGCTTGTAAGGAGGAGAAGGGCAAGCAAACTAAGATCATCACAGAAGCAAACCCTCTACACCAACAAACTTTCTAGGAGCTGGAGTGAGGTATACACAGATAATCATGAGCAAGCCACAGTTTTGCTCATATCATAAGCACATGCATACATCACAGCAACAGAAAAGGGTAGAAACCCTATTTGTATCATCATCTGGCTAGCCATTGGTGCCAGCAAACAATGAAGGCTAGAAGGAAATCAAACCAGGGAACACTGGTTGTGACAACACAGTGTCAAAACCAGAGAAATCCAGCATGGATTTACTCCTTGCAGCCATTCAGAGTCACAAAGCACCCATTAGCCTAGCTAAACCATCAGATTGATAGGCAACATGTGCCTATTTTGTTTATCATCATCAAAGCTACTGGAAATTCACCAAGTGACTAGCCAGTGAGCATCTATCCATCACAGAAAGCCAACATAGGTGGGAGCCATCCCAGGGCAGCACATGAATACTGCCAGGATCACCTCAACCACTTAACCAATTCCAACAAAGAAACCATGCACAGATATCATCACCCAGTAGGGCTCAAAAGGAGGGCTAGGGTACACAACCAAGTGTTGGCATCCATCTAACCCTACCAAACTCAATGAAATGATCATAACTGCAGAGCAGTTCACATCAATTATCCATGTGATTAAGCCAAACTAGACAGATAATTGAAATACACAAGCAACCAGTAATACATACACTTGCTCATGATCTAGAAGATCACTGCAAGCCACAGCAGGTGCTGGGGGTAAGCAAGAGCATGCACCAGCACATGCTTGAGTGCCACACAGGTCAAGTAAAAGCATCAGTGAAACACAAGCCATATGACAGCAGAAAATCATCAAGTACTGATGATTATATGATCATCAGGGCTTGCCTTAGCATACAAAAGCTTGACAAGGGCAAGCCTGGCAGCAATCCATGAATCATATAAAAGAATTAGCCACAACAACACTGACACTTGCAAATTTGCAATAATAGCAATCTACAGCTAAGCCAGAAAAGCATCCATGGTCACACATGAGTGTCAGGCAAGCATAGGAACAAGACAGAGGCACAGGGAGGAACCTAGCATGAATAGTAAGCACTGGAATGGCCAGGGCAACAATGGCCAAGGCCAGAGGCAGTGGCTTGAACAGCATGAGCATAAGCTTAGCAGCACAAGCATTAGCTAGAGCAGAGGGTCGTATGAACAGACAAGAAGATAGGCATCAAGGCAAGAACAGAGCAGATGCGCATCCACAGCTAGCTAGAAGCAGAAGAGCGCATCGCACGGGCAGCATCTCCACGAGGTGGAGTAGCCGTGGCCAGAGCTAGAGGATGGAGAAGAAGGACGAGAGAGAGAGAGAGAGAGAGAGAGAGAGGGGCGCACATACCCGGTGAGCAGACAAAGTCGCCGGCCATGGCGGCCACGGCGGCGCGTGCTGAGTGCACGGTAGCACCCGGCCGGCCAGGCCACGCTCAGACAAGCGCCGCAGCGCCCCGCACCACTGCGGCGTGGCCCACGGCGGCGCCATCGCGTCAGAAACCCTGGAAGCAGCGAGATCGCCACGGATCCCGTAACCCTAGCCGCCGCAAGGGAGGTCGAAGACGAGCTGGAGCAGCACCGCTCCAGATCGACGCGGATGAAGATGACCGCCGTCGTGAGGCGCGTCGATTGCGCATCATGGCGGAGGCCAGTTCCGGCGGAGCTCGCCGGAATCGAGCGGCGACGGCGGTGGCGACGCGAATCGCCAGAGGGATTAGGGTTAGGGTTCAGTCGCGCGTGAGAGGAAGAGAGGGGAATGGGGCTGGTCGAGCCGGACCGAGCCGGTCGGTTCGACCTAACCCTCTGGGTTACACCGACAGGTGGGCCCAGGGGCATTTTTGCCATTTCACCATTCCATTTAAATACATAAACTTTGAAAAGGTACCATAAATACTAAATAGCTCTAAAAAAATAATTAAAAATATGAAAATCAATCAGCATAAAATTCTCTATCCAAATAAAATATCAAAGAGGATTTTTCAAGATAATTATGAATAAGTCTTAATTTGATGATTTAAATAAGAATTTAAATCACACATATTATTTTTAATAAAGAAAATAAATGTTATTGGACTATCAAAAACACCTTGACAATATCCCAAGGTTGTATTTACCCTAAATCAAGTATCTCTAAGATGTTCTTAGTATTTAACCTCTCATAAAATAACAACGACATCGGAAGGGGGGAACAAACCCTAAAACTGAATCATGCATTATTGCTTCTTTAACCATTGCCCTTATCGGACAATGATGCTATTTTTCGAACAGAGGACAAGGGTCAGTCCACACCTTCCAACTGCAAAACTTTGCGGTGTTCAGGCAAGTTCATCACTTGCTCATGTCATTTGATTATTTTTATCAAATTACTTGCAAAGTATTATGGTTATCACTATTGCATAAAAATCAAAACCACTACTTTCATAACTATGAATATGACTATGTGGTGGGCAATGGAACCATGGATTGTGTTGATATGGTGGAGGTTCCATTGCACGGGTTTATATCCATCTAGGATTAAACAACAAATGTCGCTGATTCTTGTGCCGTAATACCGTGTTAACCATAAGATCCGGAGGGACGGAGTAGTCAAAAGTGTTTCCACCTCTCGTTCATCAACGGATGCGCTTTACCGTAGACACTTGTAGCGGAGCGGTAGGGGAAGCCTAAGTCCCCACGGCATACCGTAGACACTTGTCGTTCGAAGAACAAGCGTAGGTGGGGAAGCCTTAAGTCCCCACGGTATTGCCTCATGATGGGCTGCAGCCACCGGCGTAGGAGTGTATGGTAGAGCTCAAAGATCGTTGTCGTGGTCGGGGTCCACCTCAAATACGGGAATAATGGGACCGGCGTGGACCCAGGTTCGGGGCATGCAACAAAGGGTGGGTGTTCGAGGTAGCTGAGGAACATGATTGGCTAGACCTTATACCGGGCCTCACACCGAAGGAAGTGTGGACGGGAAAGCTGCCCGGTTGGCACCAAGGTTAAGATCTCTTATGGGTAAAGCAACACACTCGCAGAGGTAAAGAATCGTGACCGTCACTCCTCGTCTTCGGATTGAGGAATGCGAACGCGGCTAAAGGAGCTCCATGAAGTTCTAGTAAACCGGTGAAGGCTGACGGACATAGCTCTTTGAAATAAAAGCAATCTCTTGAAGAAATGTTTATCAAAACTTGCATTGGTATTAGACTTTCTGGTCTAATATCGTAGCTAGTGCATTAAACACCTCTTATCTATAATGAACTTGTTGAGTACGCCGTACTCATACCACTCTTAAATCCCATGCTTAGATTGTCCGAATCGTCTGGAGGAGGACTACGACAATAATGAAGGAGCCGAGATCATCGGCTATGAAGAACCTGACCTCTCAAGAGGTGTTGAAGGCGTAGACTATCTTATAGTCTACGGATCCGGGGAGGCTTCCGGAGGAGAACAAGCCTAGAGATATCTGTTGAGTAATAGTAGTAACCGAGCAGCCCGAACTCTTAGTAATTAGCTGCTCGATGAAATATATGTTTAGTTTAATGAAACTCTGGTATTGTAAGTTAAGGGTTCACCTCGAACCCAGGAGTATTCCTCTTAGGACCCAAGAGGAGCTCCAAGACGACATGTGTATTTATTTGTAATAATATGTGAATGAGTTATGGACCTGCTATGTTCTGTTGTACTACTCTGAGGGATGTAATATTTGCGGAATGGTACTTCGTCAATGTTATATCAACGACTGGCATACTACAACATGCAGTGGTATGCAGGGTCACCACACTTATGCATTAAAGAGGAGTCCATTATCTGTTGTCCATGTTGTCCCGGTATGGATGTCTAAGTTGAGAATAATCAAAAGCGAGAAATCCAAAATGCGAGCTTTCTCCTTAGACCTTGTACAGGAGGCATGGAGGTACCCCATTGTGACACTTGGTTAAAACATGTGCATTGCGATCCGGTAGTCCAAGCTAATTAGGACAAGGTGCGGCACTATTAGTATACTATGCATGAGGCTTGCAACTTGTAAGATATAATTTTCATAACTCATATGCTTTATTACTACCGTTGACAAAATTGTTTCATGTTTTCAAAATAAAAGCTCTAGCACAAATATAGCAATCGATGCTTTCCTCTTTGAAGGACCATTCTTTTACTTTTATGTTGAGTCAGTTCACCTATCTCTCTCAACCTCAAGAAGCAAACACTTGTGTGAACTGCATTGATTCCTACATACTTGCATATTGCACTTGTTATATTACTCTATGTTGACAATTATCCATGAGATATACATGTTATAAGTTGAAAGCAACCGCTGAAACTTAATCTTCCTTTGTGTTGTTTCAATACCTTTACTTTGATTTATTGCTTTATGAGTTAACTCTTATGCAAGACTTATTGATGCTTGTCTTGAAGTACTATTCATGAAAAGTCTTTGCTTTATGATTCACTTGTTTACTCATGTCATCACCATTGTTTTGATCGCATTCATTACATATGTTTACAAATAGTATGATCAAGGTTATGATGGCATGTCACTTCAGAAATTATCTTTGTTATCGTTTTACCCGCTCGACGAGCGTACTGAGGGCCGATACGTCTCCGACGTATCGATAATTTCTTATGTTCCATGCCATATTATTGATGATACCTACATGTTTTATGCACACTTTATGTCATATTCATGCATTTTCTGGAACTAACCTATTAACAAGATGCCGAAGAGCCAGTTGTGCTGTTTTTGGTTTCGAAATCCTAGTAACGAAATATTCTCGGAATTGGACGAAATCAAGACCCAAGGTCCTATTTTGCCACGAACCTTCCAGACCGAAAGGGATACGAAGTGGGGCGACGAGGCGCCACCACCATAGGGCCGCGGCCCAGGGGGCCCGCGCCGCCCTATGGTGTGGGCCCTCGTCAGCCCTCCGACTCCGCCTTCCGCCTACTTAAAGCCTCCGTCGCGAAACCCCCGATGCGAAGAACCACGATACGGAAACCCTGAGACGTCGCGCCGCCAATCCCATCTCTGGGATTCTGAGATCTCCTCCGGCACCCTGCCGGGATTCATCTCCCGGAGGACTCTACACCGCCATGGTCGCCTCCGGAGTGATGAGTGAGTAGTTCCACCTGGACTATGGGTCCATAGCAGCTAGATGGTTGTCTTCCTCATTGTGCTTCATTGTTGGATCTTGTGAGCTGCCTAACATGATCAAGATCATCTATCTGTAATGCTATATGTTGTGTTTGTCGGGATCCGATGGATAGAGAATACCATGTTATGTTAATTATCAAGTTATTACCTATGTGTTGTTTATGATCTTGCATGCTCTCGTTATTAGTAGAGGCTCGGCCAAGTTGATGCTAGTAACTCCAAGAGGGAGTATTTATGCTCGATAGTGGGTTCATGCCTTCATTGATACCTGGGACAGTGACAGAAAGTTCTAAGGTTGTGTTGTGTCGTTGCCACTAGGGATAAAACATTGATGCTATGTCTAAGGATGTAGTTGTTGATTACATTACGCACCATACTTAATGCAATTGTCTGTTGCTTTGCAACTTAATACTGGAAGGGGTTCGGATGATAACCCGAAGGTGGACTTTTTAGGCATAGATGCAGTTGGATGGCGGTCTATGTACTTTGTCGTAATGCCCAATTAAATCTCACTATACTTATCATGACATGTATGTGCATTGTTATGCTCTCTCTATTTGTCAATTGCCCGACCGTAATTTGTTCACCCAACATGCTTTTATCTTATGGGAGAGACACCTCTAGTGAACTGTGGACCCCGGTCCATTCTTTTATACTGAAATACAAATCTGCTGCAATACTTGTTTTACTGTTTTCTCTGCAAACAATTGATACGTCTCCGACGTATCGATAATTTCTTATGTTCTATGCCATATTATTGATGATACCTACATGTTTAATGCACACTTTATGTCATATTCGTGCATCTTCTGGAACTAACCAATTAACAAGATGCCGAAGTGCCGTTTGTTTCTTGTTTTTGGTTTCTAAATCCTAGTAACGAAATATTCTCGGAATTGGACGAAATCAAGTCCCAGGGTCCTATTTTGCCACGAACCTTCCAAGACCGAAAAGGATACGAAGTGGGGCCACGAGGGGTGCCACCATAGGCGGCGCGCCCAGCCCTTGGCCGCGCCGATGTGTGGGGCCCCGTGTGGGCCCCCACGTCGCCCTTCCGCCTACTTAAAGCCTTCGTCGCGAAACCCCGATGCGAAAACCACGATACGGAAAACTCCGAGACGCCGCCGATCCCATCTCGGGATTGAGATCCTCCCGCACTCCCGGAGAGGGGATTCATCTCCGGAGGACTCTACACCGCCATGGTCGCTCCGGAGTGATGAGTGAGTAGTTCACCCCTGGACTATGGGTCCATAGCGTAGCTAGATGGTTGTCTTCTCCTCATTGTGCTTCATTGTTGGATCTTGTGAGCTGCCTAACATGGTCAAGATCATCTATCCGTAATACTCTATGTTGTGTTTGTCGGATCCGATGGATAGAGAATACCATGTTATGTTAATTATCAAGTTATTACATATGTGTTGTTTATGATCTTGCATGCTCTTAGTAGTAGAGGCTCTGGCCAAGTTTTTGCTTTTAACTCCAAGAGGGAGTATTTATGCTCGATAGTGGGTTCATGCCTCATTGACACCGGGATGAGAAGTTCTAAGGTTGTGTTGTGTTGCCACTAGGGATAAAACATTGGCGCTATGTCCGAGGATGTAGTTGTTGATTACATTACGCACCATACTTAATGCAATTTGTCTGTTGCCTTGCAACTTAATACTGGAGGGGGTTCGGATGATAACTGAAGGTGGACTTTTTAGGCATAGATGCAGTTGGATGGCGTCTATGTACTTTGTCGTAATGCCCAATTAAATCTCACTGTACTTATCATGACATGTATGTGCATTGTTATGCCTCTCTATTTGTCAATTGCCCGACCGTAATTTGTTCACCCAACATGCTTTTATCTTATGGGAGACACCTCTAGTGAACTGTGGACCCCGGTCCATTCTTTAATACTGAAATACAATCTGCCAATACTTGTTCTTTACTGTTTTCTCCGCAAACAATCATCTTCCACACAATACGGTTAATCCTTTGTTACAGCAAGCCGGTGAGATTGACAACCTCACTTTCGTTGGGGCAAAGTACTTTGGTTGTGTTGTGCAGTTCCACGTTGGCGCCGAATCCCTGGTGTTGCGCCGCACTACATCCCGCCGCCATCAACATTCAACGTGCTTCTTGGCTCCTCGGTTCAATAAACCTTTTTCTTCTGAGGGAAACTTGTCGCTGTACGCATCACACCTTCCACTTGGAGTTCCCAACGAGCGTGTGCTTTACGCGTCATCAAGCATTTCTGCACCGCTGTGGGAACCGAAGAAAAGCTACACCAAAGATTTCTAACTCCCACGTCAACTACACGCCACAAGTAAATTTCGCCGTTGCTGGGAGATCAAGACACGCTGCAAGGGAGTCCACTTCTCAATCTCTTTACTTTGTTTTTGTCTTGCTTTATTTTATTTACTACTTTGTTTGCTGCATTATATCAAAACACAAAAAAATTAGTTGCTAGCTTTACTTTATTTACTGTCTTGTTTGCTATATCAAAAACACAAAAAAATTAGTTACTTGCATTTACTTGATTCATCATGTTTCCTTTTAATTTTACCACAAAAGACATACCGGTAGGACAAGGGTCTATAATTGGGAGGAACAATATAGAAGAATTTTTCACCCATGTTAGTACAGTTGAAGATTTTGAAGATAGACACTTGGTAGAACTTGCTCCTACTTATGAAATTGCTGCTGCATTTAGTTCGCTTGTTGGAAACTAAATTTGTTAATCTCAATCCTATAATCCAACACATGTTTCTTACACTTGGTGATTTGGAAGAGGGGGAAAAGAAAGATTTTGTTTTAGAAACCCTTCTTAGAGAATTTGGTGGTCTAGCAAGAGAGGCTAGAAAGGTCTTTGCTAAATTTAATATGCTTGGTTCTCATACTAATTTTGTTAGTCTCCTTGAAAAAATGGACATGGATAGAATAAGGTACACTAATAATGCTAATGATGGTGGGGATATCAAAGCACCAATACCATGTAAACTCCTAGCTATGAATGATGCACTAGAAAATAACTATGCTTGGCTTGTTTCTGAAAATTTGTTCGATGAGAGTAGCAAGCCCAAGACTAATGAAAAGGGAGACGCTGAAACTTATGTATCCAATATACTATGCATGGTTGAGAAAACTCCAAACCCCGCTGTAGGTGCACCACCCTTTGATAACACTTGAGATACACTTTTTGCGCCTAGTTGAAAGGCGTTAAAGAAAAGCGCTTATGGGAGACAACCCATGTTTTTACTACAGTATTTTTGTTTTATATTTGTGTCTTGGAAATTGTTTACTACTGTAGCAACCTCTCCTTATCTTAGTTTTGAGTTTTGTTGTGCCAAGTAAAGTCTTTGATAGAAAAGTAAGTACTAGATTTGGATTACTCGCAGTTCCAGATTTCTTTGCTGTCACGAATCTGGGTCTATCTCCCTGTAGGTAGCTCAGAAAATTATGCCAATTTACGTGCATGATCCTCAGATATGTACGCAACTTTCATTCAATTTGAGCATTTTCATTTGAGCAAGTCTGGTGGCCTAATAAAATCCATCTTTACGGATTGTTCTGTTTTGACAGATTCTGTCTTTTATTTCGCATTGCCTCTTTTGCTATGTTGGATGAATTTCTTTGATCCATTAATGTCCGGTAGCTTTATGCAATGTCCAGAAGTGTTAAGAATGATTGTGTCACCTCTGAACATGTGAATTTTTATTATGCACTAACCCTCTAATGAGTTGTTTCGAGTTTGGTGTGGAGGAAGTTTTCAAGGATCAAGAGAGGAGTATGATGCAATATGATTAAGGAGAGTGAAAGCTCTAAACTTGGGGATGCCCCGATGGTTCACCCCTGCATATTATAAGAAGACTCAAGCGTCTAAGCTTGGGGATGCCCAAGGCATCCCCTTCTTCATCGACAACATTATCCTCCCCCGAAACTATATTTTTATTCCGTCACATCTTATGCACTTTGCTTGGAGCGTCGGTTTGTTTTTGTTTTTGTTTTGTTTGAATAAAATGGATCCTAGCATTCACTTTATGTGAGAGAGACACGCTCCGCTGTAGCATATGGACAAGTATGTTCTTAGGCTCTACTCATAGTATTCATGGCGAAGTTTCTTCTTCGTTAAATTGTTATATGGTTGGAATTGGAAAATGATACATGTAGTAACTCTAAAATGTCTTGGATAATTTGATACTTGGCAATTGTTGTGCTCATGTTTAAGCTCTTGCATCATATACTTTGCACCCATTAATGAAGAAATATTTAGAGCTTGCTAATTTGGTTTGCATATTTGGTCTCTCTAAGGTCTAGATAATTTCTAGTATTGAGTTTGAACAACAAGGAAGACGGTGTAGAGTCTTATAATGTTTACAATATGTCTTTTATGTGAGTTTTGCTGCACCGTTCATCCTTGTGTTTGTTTCAAACAACCTTGCTAGCCTAAACCTTGTATCGAGAGGGAATACTTCTCATGCATCCAAAATACTTGAGCCAACCACTATGCCATTTGTGTCCACCATACCTACCTACTACATGGTATTTCTCCGCCATTCCAAAGTAAATTGCTTGAGTGCTACCTTTAAATTCCATCATTCACCTTTGCAATATATAGCTCATGGGACAAATAGCTTAAAAACTATTGTGGTATTGAATATGTACTTATGCACTTTATCTCTTATTAAGTTGCTTGTTGTGCGATAACCATGCTTTGGGGACGCCATCAACTATTCTTTGTTGAATATCATGTGAGTTGCTATGCATGTCCGTCTTGTCCGAAGTAAGAGAGATCTACCACCTTAATGGTTGGAGCATGCATATATTAGAGAAGAACATTGGGCCGCTAACTAAAGTCATGATTCATGGTGGAAGTTTCAGTTTTGGACATATATCCTCAATCTCATATGAGAATAATAATTGTTGCCACATGCTTATGCATTAAAGAGGAGTCCATTATCTGTTGTCCATGTTGTCCCGGTATGGATGTCTAAGTTGAGAATAATCAAAAGCGAGAAATCCAAAATGCGAGCTTTCTCCTTAGACCTTTGTACAGGCGGCATGGAGGTACCCCATTGTGACACTTGGTTAAAACATGTGCATTGCAAAGATCCGGTAGTCCAAGCTAATTAGGACAAGGTGCGGGCACTATTAGTATACTATGCATGAGGCTTGCAACTTGTAAGATATAATTTTCATAACTCATATGCTTTATTACTACCGTTGACAAAATTGTTTCATGTTTTCAAAATAAAAGCTCTAGCACAAATATAGCAATCGATGCTTTCCTCTTTGAAGGACCTTTCTTTTACTTTTATGTTGAGTCAGTTCACCTATCTCTCTCCACCTCAAGAAGCAAACACTTGTGTGAACTGTGCATTGATTCCTACATACTTGCATATTGTACTTGTTATATTACTCTATGTTGACAATTATCCATGAGATATACATGTTACAAGTTGAAAGCAACCGCTGAAACTTAATCTTCCTTTGTGTTGCTTCAATGTCTTTACTTTGATTTATTGCTTTATGAGTTAACTCTTATGCAAGACTTATTAATGCTTGTCTTGAAGTACTATTCATGAAAAGTCTTTGCTTTATGATTCACTTGTTTACTCATGTCATTACCATTGTTTTGATCGTCGCATTCATTACATATGTTTACAAATAGTATGATCAAGGTTATGATGGCATGTCACTTCAGAAATTATCTTTGTTATCGTTTTACTCGGGACGAACTAAGCTTGGGATGCTTGATACGTCTCCCACGTATCGATAATTTCTTATGTTCTATGTCATATTATTGATGATACCTACATGTTTTATGCACACTTTATGTCATATTCGTGCATTTTCTGGAACTAACCTATTAACAAGATGCCGAAGTGCCAGTTCTGTTTTTGTTTTTGGTTTCAGAAATCCTAGTAACGAAATATTCTCGGAATTGGACGAAATCAAGTCCCGGGTTCTATTTTGCCACGAACCTTCCAGAAGACCGAAAGGATACGGGGCCACGAGGCTGCCACCATAGCGGCGCGCCCAGCCCTTGGCCGCGCCGACGTGGGTGTGGGGCCCCTGTGTGGCCCCCACGTCGCCCTTCCGCCTACTTAAAGCCTTCGTCGCGAAACCCCCGATGCGAAAACCACGATACGGAAAACCTTCGAGACGCCACCGCCGATCCCATCTCGGGGATTCGGAGATCCTCCGGCACCCTGCGGAGAGGGGATTCATCTCCTGGAGGACTCTACACCGCCATGGTCGCCTCCGGAGTGATGAGTGAGTAGTTCACCCCCGGACTATGGGTCCATAGCAGTAGCTAGATGGTTGTCTTCTCCTCATTGTGCTTCATTGTTGGATCTTGTGAGCTGCCTAACATGATCAAGATCATCTATCTGTAATACTCTATGTTATGTTTGTCGGGATCCGATGGATAGAGAATACCATGTTATGTTAACTATCAAGTTATTACATATGTGTTGTTTATGATCTTGCATGCTCTCCGTTACTAGTAGAGGCTCGCCAAGTTTTTGCTTTTAACTCCAAGAGGAGTATTTATGCTCGATAGTGGGTTCATGCCTGCATTGACACGGGACAATGACAGAAAGTTCTAAGGTTGTGTTGTGCTGTTGCCACTAGGGATAAAACATTGGCGCTATGTCCGAGGATGTAGTTGTTGATTACATTACGCACCATACTTAATGCAATTGTCTTGCCTTGCAACTTAATACTGGAGGGTTCGGATGATAACGAAGGTGGACTTTTTAGGCATAGATGCAGTTGGATGGCGGTCTATGTACTTTGTCGTAATGCCCAATTAAATCTCACTGTACGTATCATGACATGTATGTGCATTGTTATGCCCTCTCTATTTGTCAATTGCCCGACTGTAATTTGTTCACCGAACATGCTTTTATCTATGGGAGAGACACCTCTAGTGAACTATGGACCCCGGTCCATTCTTTAATACTGAAATACAAATCTGCAATACTTGTTCTTGTTTTCGCAAACAATCATCTTCCACACAATACGGTTAATCCTTTGTTACAGCAAGCGGTGAGATTGACAACCTCACTGTTTCGTTGGAGCAAAGTACTTTGGTTGTGTTGCTCCATGTTGGCGCCATCTCTGTGTTGCGCCACTACATCCTGCCGCCATCAACCTTCAACGTGCTTCTTGGCTCCTATTGGTTCGATAAACCTTGGTTTCTTGGGAAACTTGGTTGTACGCATCACACCTTCCACTTGGAGTTCCCAACGAGCGTGTGCTTTACGCGTCATCAAGCTAAATTTCTGCCATTGCCGGGGAACTGAAGAAAAGCTACACCAAAAGATTTCTAACTCCCACGTCAACTACACGCCAGCAACAATCATCTTCCACACAATACGGTTAATCCTTTGTTACAGCAAGCCGGTGAGATTGACAACCTCACTGTTTCGTTGGGGCAAAGTACTTTGGTTGTGTTGTGCATGTTCCACGTTGGCGCCGGAATCTCCGGTGTTGCGCCGCACTACATCCCGCCGCCATCAACCTTCAACGTGCTTCTTGGCTCCTCCCGGTTCGATAAACCTTGGTTTCTTTCGAGGGAAAACTTGCCGTGCGCATCATACCTTCCTCTTGGGGTTCCCAACGAACGTGTGAATTACACGCCATCAAGCACATTTTCTGGCGCCGTTGCCGGGGATCGAAGAAAAGCTACACCGCAAAGATTTCTAACTCCCACATCAACTACGCGCCAGCACCTTCCACTTGGGGTTCTCAACGGACGTGTGCTTTACGCGTATCAGGGATCCATGGATCAGTATATATATTTATATTCTCCCCCGAACCAACTCTCCAAATATATCCACGTTTGAATGTAACAAGACCGGCTAACAAACTTTGCCAAGTGAAGGAGGAGCCCGCCTTAGGACCTGATTTAAGAATGTCCCCATAAGTGAAATATTTAGCTCGGAGAACTTGGGCACATAAAGAATCCGGGACAGTAATTAGGCGCCATATTTGCTTTGCCAACATGGCTAAATTGAAGGAGTGAAAATCTCTAAAACCCATACCGCCTTCATTTTTTGGGAAACAAAGTTTCCACCACGCCCACCAATGCATCTTCTTGCTATTTTCGTCATCGCCCCACCAGAACTGGGCTATAGCATCAGTCATTTTCTTGCAGACACCACTGGGTATTTGGAAAACAGACATAGCATAAACAGGGATGGCCTGCGCCACAGCCTTAAGAAGAATCTCCTTACTAGCAATAGACAAATATTTGTCCTTCCATCCATTAATTCTTTGAATGATCCCTTCCACAAAATGGATGAAACAATCACTTCTCTCAGCGCCAACAATAGCCGGGAGACCCAAGCACTTATGAGAGAGTGCCTCAGTTTCTATATGAAGAGCTTCACAAATTTCTGCTCTTATCAACACGTTAGTATTAGGGGAAAAAAATATGAGCATGTTGCCTACTACGTGTTCCGGCCGTGGTAACGGCGCACCTAACGCCCATATGCCACGTACGAGCAGCCCTTATCCTCGACCACCCACCGTTCGGGCAATGCATGGACCACATGTGACCGATCGTTGCGAGCCTTACGTGCACTCGATCCATCTATCGGACTTTTTCATTAGTAGTAGGACCAACGTAAACACTTTTAACACTTTGTGTGATGTGTGCTACTACGAGTACATGCATCGGTCGCTCTGGAATTAAAGTTCCAGCTGCCGGAGAACGACTGACCAACACAATGCATATCGGCTATAGCATGCATTGAGATGAGCCGCACCACGAACACTTGGTCCTAATCTTGTGAGAGAAGACTTAATTCCACGACACATTAATTGAGTTCCGTTACCGTAGAAAATATCACCGCAACTTTGGATGCACGCTTCCTTTTATTTGCTCTACGAGATCTTAAGTAGTACTTCCTCCGTACAAAATTAGTTGTCGATTTTTTTTTAAAAAAAACACATCAACCATACACAATAAAATGTGTCTATCCGGACTTTTTTTTCAAGAACCCACAAAAGAACCGTGTGTACTATATATTAAACTTAAAAGTGCAAAAGGACCGAGTGTACGTATAAGATAAATCGCATCTAAAAACCTTACACATAAAATCTTTTGGGGGAACAACACACACCTAGAAAGCTCACGATAAGCACATACACCTTGCCTAGTCACTAGCCAAGAAGGCGCACGAATGGGACACATGGCCTCGAGACATCATCGCAACTGAAGCGAAACAACTCAAAGCAAACCCTAACTCCATAAGGCACACGTCAACGTACAACCCACCCATAGCGCCTAGAGGATCGGCGAGTGGACAACAGGAACATCACCGGACCTGGGGATATCATCGGCTAAGAAACGTCAGCGCAAGCGTACATTTCACCCAAGATGCACATGTTCCAAGAATCGGCTAGCCTTGAATCTGATTGCCGACACGGGACTCCACGAGCAACTCGAACAATGCATTCAAAGAGTGGATGCAGGAGCACCACCACTGCCTGAAGCGGAAAACTGGGCAAGGGTAAGAGCCCAAACGATGCCTTCAAGAAGGTGACGACGCTCGTAGGCGTCGGCGTTGCCCTGCAACGGCATAGGGATTTATCAATGCAACACTTCCACGGGCCCCACTACCCACCAAAGGCAACATGGAACCAAAAGCCAGAATCGCCAACGAGGAGAGATTAGCACTTGACAACGGCGAGGGTGGTGACAACCACCTAGAGCCTCATCCCGGCCAGCCCCATCTCGTTGTTGACCAAACTTCCACGAACCCACGCTGGTAGCCTTAGACCATCACCAGCTCAAATGGCGCACGAGAGGACTCATGTGACGCATGGAGGCCCTGGTCCTAAATGCCCTGGTTGGACCCAAATCGGGCCCTCGCGCTCGAAGGCGATAGAAGGCCGTCGACCCACATGCCTAGCTTGACCACCCCACCAGCACCTCTCCATTGCTCCAACCCCAACTGTGATAACCCATATTTTTAAGTTATTAATTAACTGAAGTTGAAAAATAATTAGCTTCTAATCACTCTGAATTTTTGATAATCCTAGTATTAAAATTGGATGTTAATATTTTGTAATCTACAAATATTAGAGGAGATAATTATGGTGAATTTAGAACTTATATTATTTGTGCAAGCTAGAAGTATCGATGCATCTAGGACCAGATATTTATAAGATATGCTATTGTGCTGGCTCCTCGTTTAGAAATAATGATCTTTTATGCATACATCCATCGACCATGTATTTTTTATGAAAAAGATAACTAGCTGATGAATGTATATCATGGATGCATCTGAGATTAATTGCATCATCGTGGTAGCTAGTGTAGAAGTACAAGCTAGTGGTACAAGATATTTTATGAGAGGATGCAACGTGTCTCCATGCTAGTGGTGCTTGGGCTGTGTTGGCAAGTTGAAACGGTTTGGTCAGTACACTAGTTTCGTTGCATTTCGTTGCATGCATGCCAGGTTGATGGGCGAACTAGTTTTGCTCACTTCCTGAATGTCGGCACCAATTCTTTACTCCGTGTCGAAGCGTCTCAGCGGCAAATGGCCAGATATTTTAGCCAGCGCGTTACCGACGCCAGTCACCTATAAATAGATGCCTTGGCCAGTGCTGTACCTTCCGCACCCAGTTCCATCTGCTAGCTAGTTATGTTGAGAGAGTGATAGTTAGAGTAGAGAGAAAATAGAGAGCAAGTCATAGATCGATCTTGTTAGTTAGAGTGAGAGAGAAGAACCTAGGTGCTTGTTCTGGAGGCGATGGATCTTAGCACATGAGGTGCTCCTAATCATAGAGGAGGGTTGGTTTCTAGTTCTGGCGAATAGTAGTACCTGTAGTGCTATTGGTTTTCTTTCCATGGCGAAGAAACATCGATCCGTTGGAAGATGCATAGAACTAGATTTCTATGTATCGTTTGATTTCAAGGCAAGCTGTTTATACCCTTTCATGTATTTTGTTAGAATACACATTGCTGTTAAATATATGATACAATAGTTGGTAGATGGTATCAGAGATATTCGTGGGCTAATTCGCCGGTGTCGTTACACGGTGATGGATCCGCTGGAGCCACCGGTACGAATCGGGCATTAGCGCGAATATCGATAGAAAGTGGTTAACATGAGAGATACATGTTTTTATAAGAGCAAACTTGGTGCTACGAAGGTAAACATATTGTACCGGTCACAGTTCAGGTATGGGACTGTCTGTGTTCTCCGCTGGGGACGGCCTCTGTTCGGGAACGTGTCGGTGATGGATCCGTAGGAGCGACCGGCATCAGTAGGTCAGAGTGTCCAGGTCTTAGCGGGTATAAGAACACTGCTTGACTAGCGCAACCTAGTCAAGACTGTCGATGTCGGAGTACCCCTCTGCAGAGTGTAAAAGTGTGAATTTCACCCCTGTGATTCCCGGGTAGGGAAACTTACTTTCATGTGTGGCACCATGCGTTTTAAATATGCCTAATACTTTAACCATCTTTTGTTTTCAGAAAAGCATTTCCGTTTTACAATTTATATGATTGTGTATAACCGGTTTGTTGAGTATGACTTGTCGTACTCACCCCAGCTCCCCAATGTTTTTATCAGAGTTGCGCAGCAGAAGAGTTCATCGATCGGAGATTAGGCTGGACCAGCGGGTGGGAAGCGACGTAGAGAATCTAGTTGTAATTCTTGTGTAATTGTAAATAAAGTTGTAAAAGTGTTGTAGTTGAGCTTCTCGAGATCCACTGTGCTGGTTTTCGCCTGCATTTTTAGCCTTGCGCGAGTATAAGCCTCTCGGTTTATAGGCGCGCGGCGGCTGTCTCGTCCAGGCCCGATCTCGGGGCGTGACAGTTAAAGTGGTATCAGAGCTCTAGGTTTAGGAATCGGGAAAATGGGTAGATCGTAGATTTTGCGACTAGTCGTCGGTAGAAATTTTTTCTTGCAAGTATGCTTGTTGTTTGATTTCTAGATTGCCCTGACCAAACTAGTTTTATTTATTACAGGCATAGTAAACTTTTGCATTCTGTTGTGAACTTAGATTTTCTTTGTTCGTTGCATATGGTGGCTTAATATGATTGCTCACATTTTCTGCCATACTTAGAAATTATTCAGCATTCCTTGAAACATGCTTTTAGTTTATATTGCTGGTTGATATAAGTTCTTATATAAGTTGTTAGAGTAATATGTTTTAGTGGTGAATTTCGAGGACGAAATTCTTATAAGGTGGGGAGGATGTGATAACCCATATTTTTAAGTTATTAATTAACTGAAGTTGAAAAATAATTAGCTTCTAATCACTCTGAATTTTTGATAATCCTAGTATTAAAATTGGATGTTAATATTTTGTAATCTACAAATATTAGAGGAGATAATTATGGTGAATTTAGAACTTATATTATTTGTGCAAGCTAGAAGTATCGATGCATCTAGGACCAGATATTTATAAGATATGCTATTGTGCTGGCTCCTCGTTTAGAAATAATGATCTTTTATGCATACATCCATCGACCATGTATTTTTTATGAAAAAGATAACTAGCTGATGAATGTATATCATGGATGCATCTGAGATTAATTGCATCATCGTGGTAGCTAGTGTAGAAGTACAAGCTAGTGGTACAAGATATTTTATGAGAGGATGCAACGTGTCTCCATGCTAGTGGTGCTTGGGCTGTGTTGGCAAGTTGAAACGGTTTGGTCAGTACACTAGTTTCGTTGCATTTCGTTGCATGCATGCCAGGTTGATGGGCGAACTAGTTTTGCTCACTTCCTGAATGTCGGCACCAATTCTTTACTCCGTGTCGAAGCGTCTCAGCGGCAAATGGCCAGATATTTTAGCCAGCGCGTTACCGACGCCAGTCACCTATAAATAGATGCCTTGGCCAGTGCTGCACCTTCCGCACCCAGTTCCATCTGCTAGCTAGTTATGTTGAGAGAGTGATAGTTAGAATAGAGAGAAAATAGAGAGCAAGTCATAGATCGATCTTGTTAGTTAGAGTGAGAGAGAAGAACCTAGGTGCTTGTTCTGGAGGCGATGGATCTTGGCACATGAGGTGCTCCTAATCATAGAGGAGGGTTGGTTTCTAGTTCTGGCGAATAGTAGTACCTGTAGTGCTATTGGTTTTCTTTCCATGGCGAAGAAACATCGATCCGTTGGAAGATGCATAGAACTAGATTTCTATGTATCGTTTGATTTCAAGGCAAGCTGTTTATACCCTTTCATGTATTTTGTTAGAATACACATTGCTGTTAAATATATGATACAATAGTTGGTAGATGGTATCAGAGATATTCGTGGGCTAATTCGCCGGTGTCGTTACACGGTGATGGATCCGCTGGAGCCACCGGTACGAATCGGGCATTAGCGCGAATATCGATAGAAAGTGGTTAACATGAGAGATACATGTTTTTATAAGAGCAAACTTGGTGCTACGAAGGTAAACATATTGTACCGGTCACAGTTCAGGTATGGGACTGTCTGTGTTCTCCGCTGGGGACGGCCTCTGTTCGGGAACGTGTCGGTGATGGATCCGTAGGAGCGACCGGCATCAGTAGGTCAGAGTGTCCGGGTCTTAGCGGGTATAAGAACACTGCTTGACTAGCGCAACCTAGTCAAGACTGTCGATGTCGGAGTACCCCTCTGCAGAGTGTAAAGTGTGAATTTCACCCCTGTGATTCCCGGGTAGGGAAACTTACTTTCATGTGTGGCACCATGCTTTTTAAATATGCCTAATACTTTAACCATCTTTTGTTTTCAGAAAAGCATTTCCGTTTTACAATTTATATGATTGTGTATAACCAGTTTGTTGAGTATGACTTGTCGTACTCACCCCAGCTCCCCAATGTTTTTATCAGAGTTGCGAAGCAGAAGAGTTCATCGATCGGAGATTAGGCTGGACCAGCGGGTGGGAAGCAACGTAGAGAATCTAGTTGTAATTCTTGTGTAATTGTAAATAAAGTTGTAAAAGTGTTGTAGTTGAGCTTCTCGAGATCCACTGTGCTGGTTTTCGCCTGCATTTTTAGCCTTGCGCGAGTATAAGCCTCTCGGTTTATAGGCGCGCGGCGGCTGTCTCGTCCAGGCCCGATCTCGGGGCGTGACACCAACACCACCCGTCGAAACAAACATCCATGATCGATCGGGACCTATAGGGCCTAGATCGTGCCATGCAAGCGCCTCCGCAGCAACACCGCTCCAGGGGCCACACGCACACGACGCGCACAACGCACTGCCGCCGCCATTGTCCGGCCGCACTGCCTCGCATAGCCACATCCCCACCCCAAGTCGCACGACCCGCGAGCCACCAATCTCCGTAAATAGACAAGCAATTGAGGGTGCATCCTCCGCTCCCTCCGTTCTTGACGGCGCGGTGCCGCCGCCGATGGCAGCGTAGAAAAATAGATTATGAAAATATAAGCATTTACAACATGAAGCAAATAGATTATTAAAATATATTTACAGTGAAACTAATAGTAATATTAATTTGATATCAAATTATTTTTATCTATTAAATTGGTCAAACTTAGAGAATGTTGTCTTTCAGTATATTTATTAAGGCTTATTCAATGAAACAGAAACGGATGGAGTAGTATATAGGAAGATAAAACAGCACCAAGGCTACTTAATTAAGCACCCACACGCTCAGTACACTTGCTAAAATAAAATGGGGTTAACCGTAAGATTGGTCGCGTGTCCCTCTCCGTGGCTTCGCTCGGCACATGCCGCGCTCGCTCGCTTTGCTCCGTCGCTTTCCGTGATCCGAGAGCAAAGCATAGCTCCTGCACTTGCACATATGTAAACATTGAACCGATCAGAACGGATAACGAACCGCACCAGCAGCACCAGACGACGCTACGCTAGGCCCCGGGAGGTATCACTTGTTTACTGCGATCTGCAGGGTCAGCCTAATCCATCCACGCCAGCCTAGTTAGTTAAAGTAATACTCCTCCATGTTGATAGGAGGCAGGAATAGGATGCTGCCATGCATATGGGTTTACTGTTTCCAGTCAAAGAAGCTACTAGCTAGCTACGTACTGTTCGTGCTCGGCCGTCCATGGCCTCCGATCCTCTGGTTAGTTAATTTCTCCAAAGTTAATTATATCTTGGTGGCGGTGCACGTGACTTGCGTGAGATGTGGATACGTGGTAGCGGTACTGGGTTGGGTTAGATCTGGGCGGGTATCAGTACCATGCATGCACGGTCGTACGGGGCGTGAGGTGTGACTGACTGCACGGCAGGCCTTTGAATGTGCGCACTGCTTCTTTGCCTCCTTCGGCCCGTCAAGATCCAATGCCTCCCGGAGCGAGGCTACACGCTACCTGCAGATCAATCGACGTGCACGCCAGTACTGGTTTTGCATGTAGCAGTAGTGCGCGGGGACTACAGCAGGATCTAGATTTTGTACACGTACGTAGCGCCTTGCTCTTCCATTGCATACACGTACGTACGTTGGGGCAGCTGCTTCGTTTCCCAAATGATTTCTGGGTGCTCACTACAGGAAAACGGTTATATGCCGACGGCCACGAGCCGTCGGCGTACATGGGCAAGCCGTCGGTGTACTGTTGTGCCGACGGTGGCCGTCGGCGTACAGCCGTCAGCGTATCTCCGGTCGGCGTAGCGGATCTGGCCGTCGGCTCATCTCCAACCGTCGGCGTCTACTCCATGCCGACGGTTTTTCTTCGGCCGTAGGGCCAGCTCAACCATGGGCCTGAGATTTGGAGGTCCTGTTCAATCGCACAGCTCGCACATGCTCGTTGATGGGCCTGGAAACGCACATATATTTACCTAGTTGAAATTAAAGAGGGAACTAGGAAAGTTGAAAAATATCTGTGAGCTATGCCGACGGCCTAGCCGTCGGCACAACTCACGACGTCTGCCGACCGTTAGGGTGAGTGACGCCAAGGCCACGTGTTCAGTAGCTGTGCCGACGGCCGTTTGGAACCGACGGTGGCCGTCGGCACCTCTGGAGCTACGCCGACGGTTTTGTTACGCCGACGGTGGCCGTCGGCACCTCTGGAGCTACGCCGACGGCCTAGCTAAGCCGACGGTTTTCTCAGAGGGCGGATGGTTCCAGGCTATGTGCCGACGGCCCCGATAAATGGCCGTTGGCGTAGCTTCTAGCCGTCGGCACCTAATCGTTTTCCTGTAGTGGCGGTATCATATTGTCTCCTCCAACTTAGCAGAAACCCTAACCGAATTTCCCCGTCCAAATTAATATAGCACGTCGTTAAATATTTGTTTACTGGGTGGGTCATGGTCTCATGGAGTGGGACGTCTTGCCGCAAAATAGTGACTTGCATTTGCTAGTGCCCAGTGGCCAGCGATGTTTCCTTTGCTACCAAGCGATTCGCTCGGCGCCATAGAAAACGATCGATCGAGCAGGTCGATCGGTCTCAGCTTTCACGGACAGGTCCGCACGTTCTCGGTTTCATCAATGCTCAAAGGACGAGCCATAGTACTACTAAATTGCATGGTTAACGGAAATATCTTATGGTGTTTTAGGCTTTTAGCATACTTTTGTCTTCGTAGATCTCAGATTTATTACGACGAAAATATCGAGTACGTACAGGCAGATAATTAGACAAGATGTGATATGATGTGTCGAATATGTGTACATATATATAGAGTTAGCGGTAGGTTATGACAGTTACTGCATTTCCCATTACAATTCACTTAGGAGCCAGTGCCTGCGGACCCAGAGATGCAGAGGAGGGCGGGCAGAACAAATGAAGGCGAAGAACAACGATGAGATTGTTCCATCTCGCACCTCGACCAATGTCGAGGTTGGTTTGGTTTAGTATAAAATATAGTCGAATTTCATTGAATTTTGTAATGTATGAATGAAATTTTAAATTTAGGTTTCGATTTTTAATTTTCCATAAATTCGTACGAGGAAGCAGAAGCCTAGTGACGTGCCTAGATGCGGCGGTGCCCTCATTACAATGTTAGGGGACATGGCTGAAGATGCTCTAATACCTTTAACCTTTTCCTCATTTCCTCGCCTCTGCCAGCTACACCACCTCTGTGGTTGAAAAAACTAGCATCCATGAGGTAATTAGATGGATGAGCTAGCAAATTTATTCAAAGTTCTGAACTGTCCACATGGGATAAATGTTAGATGCAACTATTTTATATTATATTAATAGTGTGTTTGAAACATGATTTGGACTTGAGAGTCGAGACCTTATGCTCTGATACCATATCAAGCTCCATGCACTAGCCAGCACAACCAAAAGTCGAATTAATGAAAAAGGCTAGTACAATTCACTTATATATTTGACAACACCCCCTGTCATATGTGATAAGAGAACATAAAGTCAACACACGGATGGAACAAAAAAAAAACACGTATGAATAAAGATGCCTACGAGGAGAAGAAGAGGCAACATCAATTTTAGGATAAATTATGAAAATCAGAACTCAAGCTCGTGAGAAGGGCGAAGTATTCCAATATAATGTCTAGCCATTTTCAACAGTTTGAGTTTTCGAAATAGTTGGCTAGTACATCCGTCTAATAGATGTCCCCATTTTGTGCATAAACCCAAATAGGTTGAACAAATACCATGGGGACTTCCATCATGCATGTACACTTATACACCAAAGAGAAATGGACAGCCGAGATCAATCGATCGACCAGGACAGCAATAACCAAGTATAGATGTCACTGTCGTTTCACATCTGCCTTGACGTCGAACGGACCAATTAAGACTGCTCATAGTGGGAGTAACATACCAGTAACATTTTGGCAGACATGGAAATGAAGAAGAGAGAGTGGTAACTAGCTATGTTACCATAACATCACACACCCCAAGACAAAATGAGTCTACAACATCATAAATGACACAATACATGACACCACATATAAGTTACTACCCACTATGAAGGTAGTAACCTGGACTAGTAACATGGCATATGTTACTAGTGTAAGTTACTCCCCACTATGAGCAGCCTTGTCCAGGTTACTACCTTCATAGTGGGTAGTAACTTATATGTGGTGTCATGCATTGTGTCATTTATTATGTTGTAGACTCATTTTGTCTTGGGTGTGTGATGTTATGGTAACATAGCTAGTTACCACCTCACTCTCTTTCTTCATTTATTCGCATGCCATGTCACCAAAATGCCTTGAGATGTGTGATGTTACTAGCTATGTTACTCCCACTATGGCTAGTCATAGTGGGGAGTAACTTAGACTAGTAACATGACATATGTTACTAGTCTAAGTTACTACCTTCATAGTGGGTAGTAACTAATATGTGGTGTCATGCATTGTGTCTTTTACTATGGTGTAGACTCAACTTGTCTTGGGGTGTGTGATGTTATGATAACATAGCTAGTTACCACCTCACTCTCTTTCTTCATTCATTGCCATGCCATGTCACCAAAATACCTTGGGTTGTGTGATGTTACTAGCTAAGTTACTCCCACTATGAGCAGTCTATGAGAGCAAGTACAATAAGGTACAGTTAGCTGGCTATAAGAGATAAAATATTATAAATTTGCTTAGTTGGAAGAGAGGGATTAAGAGAGAGAAGAGGAGTGGGCTCTTATCAGCCACTCAGACGTGCTCAAAGACTATGGAAGGGTGGCCATGATTTAAAGACTACACTTTTATATTATTATAGATATGTTAAAGTTGATGATGATATAGATTTGGCTTATTAAGAATTGGCTACACTATTGGAATTGCTCTGAGCAGTCTAAGAAGGCGCGGACATGTTCGGAGTGGTTAATTGGTTAATAGGGCCGTTTTAATAGGCGCGCATACAGTTGTCTGAATTGATTGGTTAGCTTACGTCTACGTCTTGGATCTCTCATAAATCATTCGTTACTACGACTAGATGCTCACAAACGCATGAACAGGAGACACCAAGTTTAAAAGCCGGAGGGATTTATAGGCAATTGACGTGATGCCGGTACTCGTTTGGTTAAAAAGTTGCGAACCATTTTACTCCTGTGAGATAATCCCTCGTACACTCTCCGTCCAAAAATTAATATATGTTTTCTTTTCTTGCTGAATTTTTACACAAAAATAGCAACTTTTCTTGCCGAGTATTTTATTAAACTACTTGTCAAGATGAATCTAGAAATATTAATTTAGTATCATAAATGATCCTACTTATTCTACAGAGTTGGTTAAAATTAATAAAGTTTGACTTAAAACATGTTTAAATGTATATTTATTTGTAGACGGCAGAAGTACTTTTATTCTACGAGAATACACCCTCGGAGGTGTATCACATTTCATACTTCCTCCATTCCAAAAAGTAATATCGCAAATTTATCTAAATTTTAATGTACCTAGATGCAATTTAGTAGAAGAAGATGTCAAGACGGCCAAAATAACGGGAAAAGGCTACACGATACAAACACAACGTCACACGGTTTACAACACAACCTACACCCGCCAAACGATAAGGACCCACCCTGCGTTGTCTCTAGCCTAGAATGGTGAGGAGGCAATACACCAAGCATCTAGGCCATGTCACAACCAAAGAAGGGAACTTCAAAAGATTGGCTCCAACTCTCGGATGGCACTAACCAGCCAATGTACCGCCTGCGAGGGGCGGAGCCAGGATGGGAATTGAGTGGGGGCAAGAATATGGGTATTGAAGAAAATATTTTTTAAGTAAGGGCAAAGCTCTATTTTAGCTAGACTTTACAAAGAGATTAAAGATTTAAGTGGGGGCAGCTGCCCCCTTGCCAATAGCCTAGATCCGCCCATGCCGCCTGCCCATTAGCTCCTAAGAATCAGCAAGCGGATAACGAGACCGAGCAAAACCGAAGGAGGCATCGAACAAGAAGCTCCGTCGACGGTGTACATAGCGTACCGGAAGTCCGCACTCTAAGCAGTGGCCTCACCACCGTTGTTGCCGCTCGGGCTTTTTCGCAATGTGACGTTTGGCGGCGGTGGAGACGAGGAGACGGGGAGAGGAGGATGCCTAGGGCTAGCGACACAATCCCCCACAGTGTCACCTAGCACTAGTAGAAAACTGGGCTTTCGTCTAGGCCTTTTGTACCGGTTTACTTACGAACCAGTACTAGAGGGTGCATTAATACCGGTTTCACTGCCCAGGGGCGCCAGCAACCTTTAGTACCGGTTCGTGCGGGACCTTTAGTACCGGTTCGTGACACGAACCGGTACTAAAGGTTTCTTGCTCCCCACGCACCTCCAAGCCCCTCCCCCTAGTGGATCGCCTTTTTTGCTTTGTAAAATACAAAAGAAAATGATAGAAAATTCAAAAAATAAAAATGTTTTTAGATTCTTGTATGTTCTGCAACCTACTATTCGGTGAAATTAAGAAATTTGAATTTTGACTTTTTTTGCATACAAAGTTTAGAAAAAGGTAAAATGGCATTAACTTTTGCATACGACGTCGGAAAAAAGCGTATAATATATCAAAATAATCGTGAAAAAAAGCTACATTAGATTTTACCAGGGTTTACTCGGTTAGCCAATTTTTAGATTCTCAAAATTTCAAATGGAAATATGAAAGCAGGAACATTTTAGTTTTCGCCAAAAATTCAGGCTTATATATATTTTTAAAAAAATTAAATGAATAATTCCTTCCTACATAAAGATTACTATTACTTAACCATAAAGGTTAGTAAGTTTTTAGATTTACAAATTTTCAAGTTTTAGATTTTGCAAAAAAAATTTAAAAAATATATTTAAAAACTAAAAATAATTAAAAATTTATTGTTTATTTATTTATTCAATATTATTCTTACATCTTTACTTTTGTTTATTAAAATAATCATGTGGAATTCAAACAATAAAGAAGTGTGATATCGTGACCAACATGTTAACAGGATTTATATGATACTACTATCAATAACATGAGTGCGAAGCACTTGAAAGTGAGATGAGAATGAACTCGTAAGTTAAGCGTGCTAGTGCTGGAGTAGTGGGAGGATGGGTGGTTGAGCGGGAAGTTTGACCACGAGTTAGTAATTTGACTAGAGATAAGCGTAGTTAGAGACTAAACTTGTCAAATAACTAAAATATTGGAAATTCTGAAAAAAAAAATAGATAAAAAGAGGGAGTGGACATAATTTGAAAAAATAGATAAAAAGAGGGAGTGAAAATAGATAAAAAAATTGATATAAGTACCGGTTCGTGTTACGTACCGGTACCAAAGGCCTCCAGCCCCGCGGGCTCCTCCGTGCCCACGTGAAAGTACCGGTTCGTAAGGAACTGGTACTAAAGAGGGAGGCTTTAGTCCCGAATCTTTAGTACCGGTTCCAAAACCAGTACTAAAGGCCCTCTGAAACCGGTACTAAAGGGGGATTTTCTACTAGGGTAGGTTTGGTGACTTGAGGTATCTGGGGTGTGACGCGAGGAGAAGGTGTTTTCAAGCATCTATGTGACATACTTGTGAAATACGTGGAAAACATTTTTACATAATATAATGTGATTGTAGAGTGTAGAGAACCAAAATGTGGCTAGATGATTAAGAGGACAATTGTAGGGATCAAACCACAAATTTAATGGTTATGGAGGTGGTTTTATTTTAGTGGGAGGTGGCGGTGTTCTGTGAGCGTGTCTGAAGGGGAAAAAAAGGCAGGAAAGGACATAGCCGCTCTATCGCCGCCTGATCCGAAGACCTAAACAAGAGTTTGCCCCGGTGTCAGAAGCAGGGAAGTACAAGCAACACCATGACGACACCTCCAAGGAGGTGACATCATCGACTCCTTGCAGGGATTTCGCTCTGACCTGCCGTCGACCCCAATGTCCATGGACATGCACAGAAAGACGCTGCCTTTTGGCGTTACTGCCAATGAGAGGCGAGCTAGATCTTGTCAACAACTGGGATGGATGCGCAAACCATCGTCCTACCTCAAGCACCACCGAACAGGGGTTGGATGGAGGAAATCCAGCTAGCCGTTGCCTGGCCAACTATCGGCACCATAATGTTGCCCAGTAACGGGCGTTGCTATGCGCCACCGCGCTTGCATGTTGCCACGAGACCAGAGTCGTAGGCCTACCCAGGCCCATCTGAGCCGCATTGAGCCCTAGCTCACAGGTACAACTATAGGGTCGCCTCCACCACACGAATGTCGTGCCAGCTCCATCGACATGATCCCGCAACCCCTCACCCCCGAGCCCCATGCCAACCCCGCCAAAGTAGGAAACCACCGCCTCGCGAGGAGAAGGCCCCGCCATCGTTGCCGCTCGGGCTTTTCCAGGCGAGACCTCTAGTAGCGGAGGAGAGGAGGAGGGGAAGTTTCCCTGATGCTTCTGTCAAATACACCTTGGATTAAAGCCTGACCGGTGCACTTTTCTTACCCAACCATGATCCCTTTGTCTTAATAAGCTCATAAGGTCTACTAAAAAAAGTTCTCCGGCCTTGATGCATGTGCATCAAGTAGAGGCTACATAGCTCCAGTGATGCGGGGAGAAGGTGTTTTCAAGCATCTATGTGACGTGCTTGCAAAATACGCGAAAGAAATATGTTTACATGATAAGGTGAGGTAGGAAACCAACATGTGATCAAATGGTTAGGGGAGCAGCGGTAGCCCCAATGTATTAGTGATCAAACCTAGCCCAGGTTTGATATTGTAGTGTCTCGTAAAAGCTAAAAGAAATCTGTGGGAGATGACCTTGTGATGGATAGCAAGATGTCTGTAATAACTTTGTCAGTCTCAAGAGGCGCCACCGATTAAAACTCTCGGAGTTGCTCGTATGGGTAGTTTTTGGGCGGTTGGTTCTTTTAAAACGGAGTGTACGGACAATTAGTGTCAAAACTGCTATACATTGCCGTACTACTTGTATTGCGTCCCGTGTGAGAATGAGATCGGAGGAAGCTGCCGTCGCGGCGCAGCTCCACGTACGGGTATCGTGAGAGGCCACCACTCACCAAGAGCAGATTCGGCTGCCTCCCACCCCTACGGGCTACGATCCCGACCCACCGCTGCGCTGCCGCCCGCACGCCGGCAGCGTCGCGGCTCGCGCGGCCGCGCCACCACGCGACCCACCTTCCGCTACCGCTCACCGCCGGTGACGAGCCCGCGCCGCCCACCCCCACTGCCACGTAGGACCCATCCCCAACCCACGCGCTCCTCTGACCGCTCCACTCGCGCTCCGCCAGGTGGTGGCCGCGCATGGGGCCGGCGCCCGTCTGCCCCGCTGCGGACTGCGGTGCCTCTGCCTGCCATCATGTCATGTGCATGTGCGTGCGGACCGGACCGGAACGAGTGCCGTTCTAGAGGCTTCCTCCGATCCCCAAGCAGTAGAGTAGACGTGATGGCTCGCTTAATTATTCCCGTCGCTTTCGCTGCCCTCTTTTTTAGTTTTCCGTGAACCCAATATTGTTTGCCGATTGCCGGGCCAGGGAAAGTATCGGGGGCTCTTTTGCAGGAAAGGACGTGCGTGACTACCTTTTTGCGGACAGGTGCCTGGTGCTGTCCTAGTAGTCCTATTCTCCGTTTTTGGGTAACATGGACATATGTTCTTGTTGTTATGCGTTTTTATCAGCATCTTGCCTATCCCTACAACCGATGAGCACGATCAATAATTCCCAAGTATATGGTCAAAAAATGGTAATTCACAAGTACTCTCTCCCTTTTAAGCTATACAACTACTCCTATTGTCATCTGTGGTTTAGTCGTCAATTCCTTTCGGACAAGAGCAACCCCGTTCTATGGCCAGCTTACGACACCCTCATTACCATTTGCAAAGGGCATGCAAGAGACCATATTATTTGACCATATTATTTTCGCAACATCCATTAACCTCAACTAATTCTACCTTTGAAAGGTACATCCGCCGAAATGGATTTAGGGTTTTGGGGAAAGAGGTGCACTAATGGTTTCGGGAAAGAGGTGCACTAATGGTTTCGTCGGTTGGTCTGACAAACAAGGAGGCCCGACATTATATTGATTATAAGACAAAGTCACCGCAATACTTGAGTAAATCTAGGGTTACATCAATGATTCGATGATCTTGCCCGTTGCACTACTAGGAAAAAGGCTATAGCTGCATGGAATAGTGTCGGCGCACCATCATTGACGCGCGCCGGTGGCAAATACCGCCAGCGCGCCATATTAGGGCCACGCCGGCGAAGAACAGATAGTGCCGGCGCACCAAAAATTTAGTGCGTCACGAATAAAATTCGAAGAGGTATGGGCAGATAAAAAATTATGTGCACACTTACCCTCGGCGCGCCTCTATGGTGGTGCGCCGGTGGTAGACAATTTACCAGCAGCGCACCACCATAGAGGTGCGCCGGCGGTAAGGTGCCCAAATTTTTCTCTCCACACCCCCCCGGGGAACCGCCTTTTCAGTTTTGAAAATAATAAAAGAAAATGATAGAAATTTCAAAAAAATTAAATCCATCTTGATGACTATGTATTATGGCATCTAGTTTCAATAAAAATTTAGAAACATGAATTTTGATTTATTATGCAAAATGACGTCATCTTTCGGTAAAATGGGATTTATGGTTGCATACGACCTCCGATGAAAAACTTTTTTATATCAAAAAGTATCTACGCGAAATTTTCTATTCGAATTCAACCACCTACGATCATTTGGACAAAAAATGGATTCGTCAAATTTAAAACAGAATCAGGACTTTTTTCAGGTTTTAGATTTTGATGAAAAAAAATAAAAAATTACCCCCGGCGCACCACCTTACTAGGTGCGTGATGACCCACAAGTATAGGGGGTGTATCGTAGTACTTTCGATAAATAAGAGTGTCGAACCCAACGAGGAGCAGAAGATGTTGATGAGTAGTTTCAATGAAGGATTCTCTGTAAACACTAGCAAACGGGTTTTCAGGGGTATTTGATATTGCAAATAAATAAAATGCGAGTAAATAAAAGGCGGCAATAATAATTGCAGCAAGTGGCCCAATCCTTTTTAGCACAAAGGACAAGCCGGTTGTTCTACTTATATCGACCAAACGTTCCTGAGGACACACGCAAGGTTTTATGTCAAGTGCTTTCGCGTCACATCCGTGAATAATCTCTATTTGTATAGTAAGTGTTGTGTGGGTGAACCTATGCTAATGCACTACCCTTACTAGGATAATACATACTTGTGATTAAACCCCTTGCAAGCATCTGCTGACGTGGGCATTACCCTTAAGGTAACTGATATTGCCCTATCCTGTACGGCCCAACTGGAGGCCCATGAAGACACCCGACGACAAGGTGGGCCGTTACGTCGGTTCTAAAGAAGAATTCTTGAAGCACAAGGCAAGAGGACGAAGAATAAAAGGAAAGATTAGAGCTAGGGCTCTCTGTAAACTAGTCGTACCCGGACAGTACTCTCGAGACCTGGCCCCCAATATAAGGCCAGAGAGGGGCGAGGGACACACGCAATCTTAGCAGTTTTAGCCACCATAAGTCCAGAGCTAGGTCCTCGTAGAACTTAGCCACTCGACGAGATCACATCCGAAACCTTCGGCACCCCATTGTAACCCAATATTTTCATAATCAAGATCAGACAAGCAGGACGTAAGGGTTTTACCTCATCGAGGGCCCCGAACCTGGGTAAATCGCTCTCCCCGCTTGTTTGATAACCGATGTCTCGTGTCAGCTTACAGGATTCCATCTACCCTAAGCCCCAAACGGAGGGCATTGCCGAGGAGTACCCTCGACACCCGCAACTACAAGAAGGTAATTAAGATAAAATCTAACCACAACCTTAAACTCTGAGATCCTACGATCCCTCATGCAATGGTTTTCTAACGGGGGTTCAGGTTTCTGTCGCTCCGGCAACCCCGCAATTAGTAGCCAAATACACGATGCATTCCCCTAGGTCCATAAACGCGAAGTATCATGTAGTCGATGTTCACATAATACCACTAGAAGAATAACACCACAATGATACGTCTCCGACGTATCGATAATTTCTTATGTTCTATGCCACATTATTGATGTTATCTACATGTTTTATGCACACTTTATGTCATATTCGTGCATTTTCTGGAACTAACCTATTAACAAGATGCCGGGCCCTGTTTTCTGCTGTTTTTGGTTTCGAAATCCTAGTAAAGAAATATTCTCGGAATTGGACGAAATAAAAGCCCAGGGCCTATTTTCTCACGAAGCTTCCAGAAGTCCGAAGGAGAGACGAAGAGGGGCCACGGAGGGGCCACACCATAGGGCGCGGGCCCCCTTGGCCGCGCGGCCCCGTGGTGTGGGGCCCCGTGCCGCCTCTTGACTGCCCTTCCGCCTATAAAAAGTCTCCGTGACGAAACCCCCAGACGAGAGCCACGATACGGAAAACCTACCGAGACGCCGCCGCCGCCGATCCCATCTCGGGGATCCAGGAGATCGCCTCCGCACCCCGGAGAGGGAATCATCTCCGGAGGACTCTACGCCGCCATGGTCGCCTCCGGAGTGATGAGTGAGTAGTTCACCCCTGGACTATGGGTCCATAGCGTAGCTAGATGGTTGTCTTCTCCTCATTGTGCTTCATTGTTGGATCTTGTGAGCTGCCTAACATGATCAAGATCATCTATCTGTAATTCTATATGTTGTGTTTGTCGGGATCCGATGGATAGAGAATACCATGTCATGTTAATTATCAAGTTATTATACATGTGTTGTTTATGATCTTGCATGCACTCCGTTTCTAGTAGAGGCTCTGGCCAAGTTTTTACTTTTAACTCCAAGAGGGAGTACTTATGCTCGATAGTGGGTTCATGCCCGCATTGACACCTGGGGGAGTGACAGAAACCCCTGTTGTGCTGTTGCCACTAGGGATAAAACATTGGCGCTATGTCCGAGGATGTAGTTGTTGATTACATTACGCACCATACTTAATGCAATTGTCTGTTGTTAGCAACTTAATACTGGAGGGGGTTCGGATGATAACCTGAAGGTGGACTTTTTAGGCATAGATGCAGCTTGGATGGCGGTCTATGTACTTTGTCGTAATGCCCAATTAAATCTCACTATATTTATCATGTCATGTATGTGCATTGTTATGCCCTCTATTTGTCAATTGCCCGACCGTAATTTGTTCACCCAACATGCTTTTATCTTATGGGAGAGACACCTCTAGTGAACTGTGGACCCCGGTCCATTCTTTTATATGAAATACAAATCTGCAATACTTGTTTTTACTATTTTCTCTCGCAAACAATCATCTTCCACACAATACGGTTAATCCTTTGTTACAGCAAGCAGTGAGATTGACAACCTCACTGTTTCGTTGGGGCAAAGTACTTTGGTTGTGTTGTGCAGGTTCCACGTTGGCGCCGGAATCCCTGGTGTTGCGCCGCACTACATCCCGCCGCCATCAACCTTCAACGTGCTTCTTGGCTCCTCCTGGTTCGATAAACCTTGGTTTCTTTCTGAGGGAAAACTTGCTGCTGTGCGCATCATACCTTCCTCTTGGGGTTGCCCAACGAACGTGTGAAATACACGCCATCACACAACTTAAATATCATATCAATACATATTACTCACATAGCTCCACTACTAACACAAGACTTCTCCCATGTCCTCAAGAACTAAACGAACTACTCACGGGACAACATATGGAACATGATCAATGGGTATATAATGATGAATAACAATCTGGACATAAACCTTAATCCGATGGTTTCACTCAATAGCATCAAATACAACAAGTAATCAATACCGGGAGAGTTTCCCCTTCGAAATATGCGAGGTACAACCCAAATAGTTACAGCGGGACGAGGTGGAGATGGCGGTGATGATGGTGCTGATGGTGGAGATGATGAGGATGATGATCACGATGAAGTCCAGCTCGGTGGCGGTGGCGGTGGCGACAATTTCCCCCTCCGGGAGGGAATTTCCCTGATTCTATGCGGAGAGCTTTCTCTCTCGTTCTCCCCCCGGGGCGGGTTGCCCCCCGATCTTAGGTTTTCGTGGGGATGGTATACACGAAATGGCGGCGTCAGATGTGGTCCAGGGCGTCATACATGCCCCAGGCGCGGCTGATGACCCACAAGTATAGGGCAACGCGCGGGAAGTAAAACCCAATTTATTGATTCGACACAAGGGGAGACAAAGAATACTTGAAAGCCTTAACAGCGGAGTTGTCAATTCAGCTGCACCTGGAAACAGACTTGTGATACGTCTCCAACGTATCGATAATTTCTTGTGTTCCATGCCACATTATTGATGTTATCTACATGTTTTATGCACACTTTATGTCATATTCGTGCATTTTCTGGAACTAACCTATTAACAAGATGCCGAAGTGCCATTTCCTGTTTTCTGGTTTCAGAAATCCTAGTAAAGAAATATTCTCGGAATTGGACGAAATAAAAGCCCAGAGGCCTATTTTCTCACGAAGCTTCCAGAAGACCGAAGACGAGACGAAGAGGGGCCACGAGGCCACACCCTAGGCGGCGCGGCCTTGGCCGCGCGGCCTGTGGTGTGGGGCCCTCGTGCCGCCTCTTGACCTACCCCTTCGCCTACTTAAAGCCTCCGTGACGAAACCCCCGCACCGAGAGCCACGATACGGAAAACCCCCGAGACGCCGCGCCGCCGATCCCATCTCGGGGGATCCTGGAGATCGCCTCCGGCACCTGCCGGAGAGGGGAATCATCTCCGGAGGACTCTACACCGCCATGGTCGCCTCCGGTGTGATGTGTGAGTAGTCTACCCCTGGACTATGGGTCCATAGCAGTAGCTAGATGGTTGTCTTCTCCCCATTGTGCTATCATTGTCGGATCTTGTGAGCTGCCTAACATGATCAAGATCATCTATCTGTAATTCTATATGTTGCGTTTGTTGGGATCCGATGAATAGAGAATACTTGTTATGTTGATTATCAAGACTATGTCTATGTGTTGTTTATGATCTTGCATGCTCTCCGTTATTAGTAGATGCTTTGGCCAAGTTAATGCTAGTAACTCCAAGAGGGAGTATTTATGCTCGATAGTGGGTTCATGCCTCCGTGAATCTGGAGGAGTGACAAGAACCACTAAGGTTATGGATGTGCTGTTGCCACTAGGGATAAAACATTAGTGCTATGTTCAAGGATGTAGTCACTAGTTACATTACGCGCAATACTTAATGCAATTGTCTGTTGTTAGCAACTTAATACTGGAGGGGGTTCGGATGATAACCTGAAGGTGGACTTTTAGGCATAGATGCGCTTGGATGGCGGTCTATGTACTTTGTCGTAATGCCCAATTAAATCTCACTATACTCATCATAATATGTATGTGCATGGTCATGCTCTCTTTATTTGTCAATTGCCCAACTGTAATTTGTTCACCCAACATGCTGCTTGTCTTATGGGAGAGACACCTCTAGTGAACTGTGGACCCCGGTCCATTCTTTCTTGAAATACAATCTACCGCAATACTTGTTCTACGTTTCTGCAAACAATCATCTTCCACACAATACGGTTAATCCTTTGTTACAGCAAGCCGGTGAGATTGACAACCTCACTGTTTCGTTGGGGCAAAGTACTTTGGTTGTGTTGTGTCCACGTTGGCGCCGGAATCCCTGGTGTTGCGCCGCACTACATCTCGCCGCCATCAACCTTCAACGTGCTTCTTGACTCCTCCTGGTTCGATAAACCTTGGTTTCTTTCTGAGGGAAAACTTGCTGCTGTGCGCATCATACCTTCCTCTTGGGGTTGCCCAACGAACGTGTGAAATACACGCCATCAAGCATAAAATTTCTGGCGCCGGGGGGGAGATCAAGACACGCTGCAAGGAGTCTCCACTTCTCAATCTCTTTACTTTGTTTTTGCCTTGCTTAGTTTTATTTACTACTTTGTTTGCTGCACTAAATCAAAATACAAAAATTAGTTGCTAGTTTTACTTTACTTGTTATCTTGTTTGCTATATCGAAAACACAAAAAAAAATTAGTTTACTTGCATTTACTTTATCTAGTTTGCTTTATTTACTATTGCTAAAATGGCCAACGCTGAAAATACTAAGTTGTGTGACTTCACAACCACAAATAATAATGATTTCTTATGCACACCTATTGCTCCACCTGCTACTACAGCAGAATTCTTTGAAATTAAACCTTTCTGAATCTTGTTATGCGAGAGCAATTTTCTGGTGTTAGTTCTGATGATGCTGCTGCCCATCTTAATAATTTTGTTGAACTATGTGAAATGCAAAAATATAAAGATGTAGATGGTGATATTATTAAACTAAAATTGTTCCCTTTCTCATTAAGAGGAAGAGCTAAAGATTGGTTGCTATCTCTGCCTAAGAATAGTATTGATTCCTGGACTAAATGCAAGGATGCTTTTATTGGTAGATATTATCCCCCTGCTAAAATTATATCTTTGAGGAGTAGCATAATGAATTTTAAACAATTAGATACTGAACATGTTGCTCAAGCTTGGGAAAGAATGAAATCTCTGGTTAAAAATTGCCCAACCCATGGACTGACTACTTGGATGATCATCCAAACCTTCTATGCAGGACTAAATTTTTCTTCGGAATTTATTGGATTCAGCTGCTGGAGGTACCTTTATGTCCATCACTCTTGGTGAAGCAACAAGGCTTCTTGATAATATGATGATCAACTACTCTGAATGGCACACGGAAAGAGCTCCACAAGGTAAGAAGGTAAATTCTGTTGAAAAATCCTCTTCCTTGAATGATAAGGTTGATGCTATTATGTCTATGCTTGTAAATGATAGGACTAATATTGATCCTAATAATGTTCCGTTAGCTTCATTGGTTGCACAAGAAGAACATGTTGATGTAAACTTCATTAAAAATAATAATTTCAACAACAATGCTTACCGGAACAATTCTAGTAACAACTATAGGCCATATCCTTATAATAATGGCAACGGCTATGGTAATTCTTATGGAAATTCTTACAACAATAATAGGAGTTCACCCCCTGGACTTGAAGCCATGCTTAAAGAATTTATTAGTACACAAACTTTAACACAAATCTGTTGAAGAAAAGCTTGGGAAAATTGATATACTTGCTTCTAAAGTCGATAGTCTTGCTGCTGATGTTGATCTTTTGAAATCAAAAGTTTTGCCTAATGAGAATTATCATAATAAAATTGTTACTACAGCAAATGCCATTCAAGTTAGAATTAATGAGAATATAAGATTAATGGCTGAACTGCGTGCTAGGTGGGATAGAGAAGAAAATGAAAAACTAGCTAAAGAGAAGAATATAGCTAAAGTTTGGACTATTACCACCACTAGTAATGCTAATGCTACACATGTTGCTGCACCTCCTACTCATACTAATAAAAGAATTGGTGTTAGCAATGTTTCCACTTCTAATGCAAAGCGCGAAAAACTGCCTGAAACTAAACTGCTGAAACTGCCTGTGATAAAGCTGCTGAAATTTTTTCCAACATTGGGGATGATGATCCCATTGCTTTAGATTATAATGATTTGAATTTTGATGATTGCCACATCTCTGAAGTTATAAAGTTCTTGCAAAAACTTGCTAAAAGTCCTAATGCTAGTGCTATAAATTTGGCTTTCACGCATCATATTACAAATGCTCTCATAAAAGCTAGAGAAGAGAAACTAGAGCGCGAAGCCTCTATTCCTAAAAAGCTAGAAGATGGTTGGGAGCCCATCATTAAGATGAAGGTTAAAGATTTTGATTGTAATGCTTTATGTGATCTTGGTGCAAGTATCTGTTATGCCTAAGAAAATTTATAATATGCTTGACTTGCCACCGCTGAAAAATTGTTATTTGGATGTTAATCTTGCTGATCATTCTACAAATAAACCTTTGGGTAAAGTTGATAATGTTCGCATTACCGTTAACAATAATCTTGTTCCCGTTGATTTTGTTGTCTTGGATATTGAATGCAATGCATCTTGTCCAATTATATTGGGAAGACCTTTTCTTCGAACTGTTGGTGCTATTATTGATATGAGGGAAGGCAATATAAAATATCAATTTCCTCTCAAGAAAGGTATGGAACACTTCCTAGAAAGAGAATGAAGGTCCCTTATGATTCTATTATTAGAACAAATTATGATGTTGATGCTTCATCTCTTGATGTTACTTGATACACACTTTCTGCGCCTAGCTGAAAGGCGTTAAAGAAAAGCGCTTATGGGAGACAACCCATGTTTTTACCTACAGTACTTTGTTTTTATTTTGTGTCTTGGAAGTTGTTTACTACTGTAGCAACCTCTCCTTATCTTAGTTTTGAGTTTTGTTGTGCCAAGTTAAGCCGTTGATAGAAAAGTAAGTACTAGATTTGGATTACTGCGCAGTTCCAGATTTCTTTGCTGTCACGAATCTGGGTCTATCTCCCTGTAGGTAGCTCAGAAAATTACGCCAATTTACGAGCATGATCCTCAGATATGTACGCAACTTTCATTCAATTTGAGCATTTTCGTTTGAGCAAGTCTGGTGCCATTTTAAAATTCGTCAATACGAACTGTTCTGTTTTGACAGATTCTGCCTTTATTTCGCATTGCCTCTTTCGCTATGTTGGATGAATTTCTTTGATCCACTAATATCCAGTAGCATTATGCAATGTCCAGAAGTGTTAAGAATGATTGTTTCACCTCTGAATATGTCAATTTATATTGTGCACTAACCCTCTAATGAGTTGTTTCGAGTTTGGTGTGGAGGAAGTTTTCAAGGGTCAAGAGAGGAGTATGATGCAACATGATTAAGGAGAGTGAAAGCTCTAAGCTTGGGGATGCACCCCGTGGTTCACCCCTGCATATATCAAGAAGACTCAAGCGTCTAAGCTTGGGGATGCCCAAGGCATCCCCTTCTTCATCAACAAATTATCAGGTTCCTCCCCTGAAACTACATTTTTATTCGGCCACATCTTATGTGCTTTTTCTTGGAGCGTGGGTTTGTTTTTGTTTTTTTTGTTTTGTTTGAATAAAATGGATCCTAGCATTCACTTTATGGGAGAGATACACACTCCGCTGTAGCATATGGACAAATATGTCCTTGGTTTCTACTCATAGTATTCATGGCGAAGTTTCTCCTTCGTTAAATTGTTATATGGTTGGAATTGGAAAATGATACATGTAGTAATTGCTATAAATGTCTTGGGTAATGTGATACTTGGCAATTGTTGTGCTCATGTTTAAGCTCTTGCATCATATGCTTTGCACCCATTAATGAAGAAATACATAGAGCATGCTAAAATTTGGTTTGCATATTTGGTTTCTCTAAGGTCTAGATAATTTCTAGTATTGAGTTTGAACAACAAGGAAGACGGTGTAGAGTCTTATAATGTTTTCAATATGTCTTTTATGTGAGTTTTGCTGCACCGGTTCATCCTTGTGTTTGTTTCAAATAAGCCTTGCTAGCCTAAACCTTGTATCGAGAGGGAATACTTCTCATGCATCCAAAATACTTGAGCCAACCACTATGCCATTTGTGTCCACCATACCTACCTATACTACATGGTATTTTCCCGCCATTCCAAAGTAAATTGCTTGAGTGCTACCTTTAAAATTCCATCATTCACCTTTGCAATATATAGCTCATGGGACAAATAGCTTAAAAACTATTGTGGCATTGAATATGTAATTATGCACTTTATCTCTTATTAAGTTGCTTGTTGTGCGATAACCATGTTTACTGGGGAACGCCATCAACTCATTGTTGAATTTCATGTGAGTTGCTATGCATGTTCGTCTTGTCTGAAGTAAGGGTGATCTACACTGAGTTGAATGGTTTGAGCATGCATATTGTGAGAGAAGAACATCGGGCCGCTAACTAAAGCCATGATCCATGGTGGAAGTTTCAGTTTTGGACAAACATCCTCAAATCTCTAAATGAGAAAAGAATTAATTGTTGTTGAATGCTTAAAGCATTAAAAGAGGAGTCCATTATCTGTTGTCTATGTTGTCCCGGTATGGATGTCTAAGTTGAGAATAATCAAAAGCGAGAAATCCAAATGCGAGCTTTCTCCTTAGACCTTTGTACAGGCGGCATAGAGGTACCCCTTTGTGAAACTTGGTTAAAGCATATGTATTGCGGTGATAATCCAGGTAGTCCAAGCTAATTAGGACAAGGTGCGGGCACTATTGGTACACTATGCATGAGGCTTGCAACTTATAAGATATAATTTACATGATGCATATGCTTTATTACTACCGTTGACAAAATTGTTTCATGTTTTCAAAATCAAAGCTCTAGCACAAATATAGCAATCGATGCTTTTTCCTCTATGAGGACCATTCTTTTACTTTCAATGTTGAGTCAGTTCACCTATTTCTATCCACCTCAAGAAGCAAACACTTGTGTGAACTGTGCATTGATTCCTACATACTTGCTTATTGCACTTATTATATTACTCTATGTTGACAATATCCATGAGATATACATGTTACAAGTTGAAAGCAACCGCTGAAACTTAATCTTCCTTTGTGTTGCTTCAATACCTTTACTTTGAATTATTGCTTTATGAGTTAACTCTTATGCAAGACTTATTGATGCTTGTCTTGAAGTGCTATTCATGAAAAGTCTTTGCTTTATGATTCACTTGTTTACTCATGTCATACACATTGTTTTGATCGCTGCATTCTTTACATATGCTTTACAAATAGTATGATCAAGATTATGATGGCATGTCACTCCAGAAATTATCTTTGTTATCGTTTTACCTGCTCGGGACGAGCAGAACTAAGCTTGGGGATGCTGATACGTCCAACGTATCGATAATTTCTTGTGTTCCATGCCACATTATTGATGTTATCTACATGTTTTATGCACACTTTATGTCATATTCGTGCATTTTCTGGAACTAACCTATTAACAAGATGCCTTGCCAGTTCTGTTTTCTGCTGTTTTTGGTTTCAGAAATCCTAGTAAAGAAATATTCTCGGAATTGGACGAAATAAAAGCCCAGAGGCCTATTTTCTCACGAAGCTTCCAGAAGACCGAAGACGAGACGAAGAGGGGCCACGAGGGGGCCACACCCTAGGGCGGCGCCCCCCTGGCCGCGGCCTGTGGTGTGGGCCCTCGTGCCGCCTCTTGACCTACCCCTTCGCCTACTTAAAGCCTCCGTGACGAAACCCCCGCCGAGAGCCACGATACGGAAAACCTTGAGACGCGCCGCCGCCGATCCCATCTCGGGGGATCTGGAGATCGCCTCCGGCACTTGCCGGAGAGGGAATCATCTCCCGGAGGACTCTACACCGCCATGGTCGCCTCCGGTGTGATGTGTGAGTAGTCTACCCCTGGACTATGGGTCCATAGCAGTAGCTAGATGGTTGTCTTCTCCCCATTGTGCTATCATTGTCGGATCTTGTGAGCTGCCTAACATGATCAAGATCATCTATCTGTAATTCTATATGTTGCGTTTGTTGGGATCCGATGAATAGAGAATACTTGTTATGTTGATTATCAAGACTATGTCTATGTGTTGTTTATGATCTTGCATGCTCTCCGTTATTAGTAGATGCTTTGGCCAAGTTAATGCTAGTAACTCCAAGAGGGAGTATTTATGCTCGATAGTGGGTTCATGCCTCCGTGAATCTGGAGGAGTGACAAGAACCACTAAGGTTATGGATGTGCTGTTGCCACTAGGGATAAAACATTAGTGCTATGTTCAAGGATGTAGTCACTAGTTACATTACGTGCAATACTTAATGCAATTGTCTGTTGTTAGCAACTTAATACTGGAGGGGGTTCGGATGATAACCTGAAGGTGGACTTTTTAGGCATAGATGCAGTTGGATGGCGGTCTATGTACTTTGTCGTAATGCCCAATTAAATCTCACTATACTCATCATAATATGTATGTGCATGGTCATGCTCTCTTTATTTGTCAATTGCCCAACTGTAATTTGTTCACCCAACATGCTGCTTGTCTTATGGGAGAGACACCTCTAGTGAACTGTGGACCCCGGTCCAATTCTCTTTACTGAAATACAATCTACTGCAATACTTGTTCTACTGTTTTCTGCAAACAATCATCTTCCACACAATACGGTTAATCCTTTGTTACAGCAAGCCGGTGAGATTGACAACCTCACTGTTGCGTTGGGGCAAAGTACTTTGGTTGTGTTGTGCAGGTTCCACGTTGGCGCCGGAATCCCTGGTGTTGCGCCGCACTACATCTCGCCGCCATCAACCTTCAACGTGCTTCTTGACTCCTCCTGGTTCGATAAACCTTGGTTTCTTTCTGAGGGAAAACTTGCTGTTGTGCGCATCATACCTTCCTCTTGGGGTTGCCCAACGAACGTGTGAAATACACGCCATCAACTTGCTCGCAAGAGTTTATCAGTAGTAACAATTTTATAGCAGTAGCAGCGGTGAAATATCAGCAGCAGTGTAACAAAGACATCAGTAGTGATTATAGTAAACAGCAGGATTAAAATAATGTAGGCACAGGGATGGATGAACGGGCGTTGCATGGATGAGAGAAACTCATGTAACAATCAAGGCAGGGCATTTGCAGATAATAATAAAACGGTATCCAAGTACTTAATCAATCAATAGGCATGTGTAACATATTTAGTCGTACGTGCTCGCAATGAGAAACTTGCACAACATCTTTTGTCCTACCAGCCGGTGGCAGCCGGGCCTCTAGGGAATCTACTGGAAATTAAGGTACTCCTTTTAATAGAGTACCGGAGCAAAGCATTAACACTCCGTGAACACATGTGATCCTCATATCACCGCCTTCCCCTCCGGTTGTCCCATTTTCTGTCACTTTGGGGCCTCGGGTTCCGGACAGCGACATGTGTATACAACTTGCAGGTAAGATCATAAAACAATGAATATCATCATGAAACAATAACATGTTCAGATCTGAGATCATGGCACTCGGGCCCTAGTGACAAGCATTAAGCATAACAAGTTGCAACAATATCATAAAAGTACCAATTACGGACACTAGGCACTATGCCCTAACAATCTTATGCTATTACATGACCAATCTCATCCAATCCCTACCATCCCCTTCAGCCTACAGCGGGGAATTACTCACACATGGATGAGGGAAACATGGCTGGTCGATGGAGAGGCGTCGGTGGTGATGATGGCGATGATCTCCTCCAATTCCCCGTCCCGGCGGAGTGCCAGAACGGAGTTTCTGGTCCCGAGACGGAGTTTCGCGACGGTGGCGTGATGTCTACGGGTGCTTCTATTCTTGTAGACAGTGTTGGTCCTCCAAGAGCAGAGGTTTGTAGAACAGCAGCAGTTTTCCCTTAAGTGGATCACCCAAGGTTTATCGAACTCAGGGAGGAAGAGGTCAAAGATATCCCTCTCATGCAACCCCGCAACCACAAAGCAAGAAGTCTCTTGTGTCCCCAACACACCTAATAGGTGCACTAGTTCGGCGAAGAGATAGTGAAATACAGGTGGTATAAATAAGTATGAGCAAGGCACCGAGAAAAGTGATTTGCCCAGACAAGAAAAGCGTAGTAACGCAGCAGACTAACAAAGAAAAAGAAACAAGCAGCGATAGCAGTATTTAGGAACAAGGCCTAGGGATTAGACTTTCACTAGTGGACACTCTCAACTATGATCACATAACAGAATAGATAAATGCATACTCTACACCCTTTTGTTGGATGACGAACACCACTAATTGCGTAGGATTACACGAACCCTCAATGCCGGAGTTAACAAGCTCCACAATATTCAATGTTCATATTTAAATAACCTTAGAGTGCATGACAGATCAACACAACTAAACCAAGTACTAACATAGCATGCACACTGTCACCTTCACACTATGTAGGAGGAATAGATCACATCAATACCATCATAGCAATAGTTAACTTCATAATCTACAAGAGATCATAATCATAGCCTACGCCAAGTACTAACACGGATGCACACACTGTCACCATTACACCGTGCAGGAGGAATAAACTACTTTAATAACATCACTAGAGTAGCACATGGATAAATTATGATACAAAACACATTGCAATCATAAAGAGATATAAATAAGCACTTCACTATGCCATTCATAACAATGAATAAGTATTCTGTGAAATATAGCCTAAGAGACCCACACGGTGCACACACTGTCACCTTTACACACGTGGGACAAGGAGTCTCCGGAGATCACATAAGTAAAACCCACTTGACTAGCATAATGACATCTAGATTACAAGCATCATCATATGAATCTCAATCATGTAAGGCAGCTCATGAGATTATTGTATTGAAGCACATAGGAGAGAGATGAACCACATAGCTACCGGTACAGCCCCGAGCCTCGATGGAGAACTACTCCTCCTCATGGGAGACAGCAGCGTTGAAGATGGCGGTGGTGTCGATGGAGGAGCCTTCCGGGGCACTTCCCCGTCCCGGCGTGCGAAGAGACTCCGTCCCCGATCTTGGCTCGCGATGGCGGCGGCTGGAAGGTTTCGACCGTGGGTTTTTCCGTCTCGAGGTTTTAGGTCAGGGACCTTTAAATAGGCGAAGAGGCGGAGTCGGAGGGGTCTAGGGCCACCAGACAATAGGGCGGCGCAGCCAGGGCCTGGGCCGCGCCAGCCCCATGTGTGGGCCCCCTGGTCCACTGGCGACTCTCGGTGTTCGGATGCTTCCGGGAATAGGAACCTGGGCGTGGATTTCGTCCAATTCCGAGAATATTTCTTAACTAGGATTTCTGAAACCAAAAACAACAGAAAACAGGAACGGCACTGGCATCTTGTTAATAGGTTAGTTCCGAAAACGCATAAATATGACATAAAATGTGCATATAACATGTAGATATCATCAATAATGTGGCATGGAACATAAGAAATTATCGATACGTCGAGACGTATCAGCATCCCCAAGCTTAGTTCCTGCCGCCCGAGCAGGTAAACGATAACAAAGATAATTTCTAGAGTGACATGCCATCATAAACTTGATCATAATATTGTAAGCATATGTAATGAATGCAGCGATCAAAACAATGGTAATGACATGAGTAAACAAATGAATCATAAAGCAAAGACTTTTCATGAATAACACTTCAAGACAAGCATCAATAAATCTTGCATAAGAGTTAACTCATAAAGCAATAATTCAAAGTAGAGGTATTGAAGCAACACAAAGGAAGATTAAGTTTCAGCGGTTGCTTTCAACTTGTAACATGTATATCTCATGGATATTGTCAACATAGAGTAATATAACAAGTGCAATATGCAAGTATGTAAGAATCAATGCACAGTTAACACAAGTGTTTGCTTCTTGAGGTGGAGAGAAATAGGTGAACTGACTCAACATAAAAGTAAAAGAAAGGTCCTTCAAAGAGGAAAGCATCGATTGCTATATTTGTGCTAGAGCTTTGGTTTTGAAAACATAAAGAGAGCATAAAAGTAAAATTTTGAGAGGTGTTTGTTGTTGTCAACGAATGGTAGTGGGCACTCTAACTACCTTATCAACCAGACTTTCAAGAGCGGCTCCCATGAAGGACGTTATCTCTACCAGCAAGGTAGATCATCCCTCTTCTCTTTTGTTTACACATGTACTTTAGTTTAGTTTTTCTTTATTTATGGATGACACTCCTCCCAACCTTTTGCTTACACAAGCCATGGCTAACCGAATCCTCGGGTGCCTTCCAACATTCACATACCATGGAGGAGTGTCTATTTGCAAAATTAAGTTGCTTACTGATGAATCAGAGCAAAACATGTGAAGAGAATTATTAATGAAAGTTAATTAATTGGGGCTGGGAACCCCATTGCCAGCTCTTTTTGCAAAATTATTGGATAAGCGGATGAAGCCACTAGTCCATTGTGAAAGTCTGTCGAAGTAAATGACAAGATCGAAAGATAAACACCACATACTTCCTCATGAGCTATAAAACATTGACACAAATAAGAGGTGATAAATTTTGAATTATTTAAAGGTAGCACTCAAGCAATTTACTTTGGAATGGCGGAGAAATACCATGTAGTAGGTAGGTATGGTGGACACAAATGGCATAGTGGTTGGCTCAAGGATTTTAGATGCATGAGAAGTATTCCCTCTCGATACAAGGTTTAGGCTAACAAGGTTATTTGAAACAAACACAAGGATGAACCGGTGCAGCAAAACTCACATAAAAGTCATATTGTAAACATTATAAGACTCTACACCGTCTTCCTTGTTATTCAAAACTCAATACTAGAAATTATCTAGACTTTAGAGAGACCAAATATGCAAACCAAATTTTAGCAAGCTCTATGTATTTCTTCATTAATAGGTGCAAAGTATATGATGCAAGAGCTTAAACATGAGCACAACAATTGCCAAGTATCAAATTATCCAAGACATTTTATCAATTACTACATGTAGCATTTTCCGTTTCCAACCATATAACAATTAATGAAGCAGTTTCAACCTTCGCCATGAACATTAAAAGCTAAGAACACATGTGTTCATATGAACCAGCGGAGCATGTCTCTCTCCCACACAAGCATTTATTCAAACAAAAACAAAAACAAAAACAAACATACGCTCCAAGTAAATTACATAAGATGTGGCCGAATAAAAATATAGTTTCAAGAGAAGGAACCTGATAATTTGTCGATGAAGAAGGGGATGCCTTGGGCATCCCCAAGCTTAGATGCTTGAGTCTTCTTGAAATATGCAGGGATGAACCACGGGGCATCCCCAAGCTTAGAGCTTTCACTCTTCTTGATCATAGTATATCATCCTCCTCTCTTGACCCTTGAAAACTTCCTCCACACCAAACTCGAAACAACTCATTAGAGGGTTAGTGCACAATAAAAATTAACATGTTCAGAGGTGACACAATCATTCTTAACACTTCTGGACATTGCATAAAGCTACTGGACATTAATGGATCAAAGAAATTCATCCAACATAGCAAAAGAGGCAATGCGAAATAAAAGACAGAATCTGTCAAAACAGAACAGTCCGTAAAGATGGATTTTATTAAGGCACCAGACTTGCTCAAATGAAAATGCCCAAATTGAATGAAAGTTGCGTACATATCTGAGGATCACTCACGTAAATTGGCTTAATTTTCTGAGTTACCTACAGAGAATTAGACCCAGATTCGTGACAGCAAAGAAATCTGTTTCTGCGCAGTAATCCAAATCTAGTATTCACTTTACTATCAAAGACTTTACTTGGCACAACAAAACACAAAACTAAGATAAGGAGAGGTTGCTACAGTATTAAACAACTTCCAAGACACAAATATAAAACAAAGTACTGTAGCAAAATAACACATGGGTTATCTCCCAAGAAGTTCTTTCTTTATAGCCATTAAGATGGGCTCAGCAGTTTTAATGATGCACTCGCAAGAAATAGTATTTGAAGCAAAAGAGAGCATCAAGAGGCAAATTCAAAACACATTTAAGTCTAACATGCTTCCTATGCATAGGAATCTTGTAAATAAACAAGTTCATGAATAGCAAAGTAACAAGCATAGGAAGATAAAACAAGTGTAGCTTCAAAAATTTCAGCACATAGAGAGGCATTTTAGTAACATGAAAATTTCTATAACCATATTTTCCTCTCTCATAATAATTTCAGTAGTATCATGAGCAAACTCAACAATATAACTATCACATAAAGCATTCTTATCATGAGTCTAATGCATAAAATTATTACTCTCCACATAAGCATAATCAATTTTATTAGTTATAGTGGGAGCAAATTCAACAAAGTAGCTATCATTATTATTCTCATCAAGTGTAGGAGGCATAGTATAATCACAACAAAATTTACTCTCCATAGTAGGTGGCACCAAAAGACCACTATCATTATAATCATCATAAATAGGAGGCAAAGTATCATCAAAGAAAAATTTCTCCTCAATGCTTGGGGGACTAAAAAGATCATGAAAACCAGCTTCCCCAAGCTTAGAACTTTCTATATCATTATCAACAATGGTGTTCAAAGCGTTCATACTAATATTACTACCAGCATGCAAATAAGATTCCATAGGTTTTTTAATTTTCGCATCAAACAATCCATGTTTTAAATCAGGAAATAGAATAAGAAGCTCATTGTTGTCCATTATGCCAAACTAGTGTAAACAAGAAACAAAAAGATGCAATTGCAGGATCTAAAGGAAATAGCTTCGAGTACTTACAACGGCGAAAATAGCTTAGTAGCCGAGATCCGGAGTGTGAGTACCTTTTACCTTTCTCCGGCAACGGCGCCAGAAAATAGCTTGATGTCTACGGGAGCTTCTATTCTTGTAGACAGTGTTGGGCCTCCAAGAGCAGAGGTTTGTAGAACAGCAGTGTTACCTTAAGTGGATCACCCAAGGTTTATCGAACTCGGGGAGGAAGAGGTCAAAGATATCCCTCTCATGCAACCCCGCAACCACAAAGCAAGAAGTCTCTTGTGTCCCCAACACACCTAATAGGTGCACTAGTTAGCGAAGAGATAGTGAAATACAGGTGGTATAAATAAGTATGAGCAAGTGGCAACGGCACCAGAAAAGTGCTTTGCCCAGGACGCAGTAACGCAGCAGATAACGCAAAGAAAAAGAACACAAACGATAGTATTTAGGAACAAGGCCTAGGGATTAGACTTTCACTAGTGGACACTCTCAACTTTGATCACATAACAGAATAGATAAATGCATACTCTACACCCTTTTGTTGGATGACGAACACCACTAATTGTGTAGGATTACACGGACCCTCAATGCCGGAGTTAACAAGCTCCACAATATTCAATGTTCATATTTAAATAACCTTAGAGTGCATGACAGATCAACACAACTAAACCAAGTACTAACATAGCATGCACACTGTCACCTTCACACTATGTAGGAGGAATAGATCACATCAATACCATCATAGCAATAGTTAACTTCATAATCTACAAGAGATCATAATCATAGCCTACGCCAAGTACTAACACGGATGCACACACTGTCACCATTACACCGTGCAGGAGGAATAAACTACTTTAATAACATCACTAGAGTAGCACGTGGATAACTTGTGATACAAAACACATTGCAATCATAAAGAGATATAAATAAGCACTTCACTATGCCATTCATAACAGTGAATAAGTATTCTGTGAAATATAGCCTAAGAGACCCACACGGTGCACACACTGTCACCTTTACACACGTGGGACAAGGAGTCTCCGGAGATCACATAAGTAAAACCCACTTGACTAGCATAATGACATCTAGATTACAAGCATCATCATATGAATCTCAATCATGTAAGGCAGCTCATGAGATTATTGTATTGAAGCACATATGAGAGAGATGAACCACATAGCTACCACAGCCCCGAGCCTCGATGGAGAACTACTCCCTCCTCATGGGAGACAGCAGCGTTGATGAAGATGGCGGTGGTGTCGATGGAGGAGCCTTCCGGGGCACTTCCCCGTCCCGGCGGCGCGAACAGAGACTCTTGTCCCCGGATCTTTCGCGATGGCGGTGGCTCTGGAAGGTTTCTCGTACCGTGGTTTTTCCATCTCGAGGTTTTAGGTCAGGGACCTTTAAATAGGCGAAGAGGCGGAGTCGGAGGGGTCTGGGGCCACCAGACAATAGGGCGGCGCGGCCAGGGCCTGGGCCACGCCAGCCCCATGTGTGCCCCGTGGGTCCACTCTGCGACTCTCGGGTGTTCTGGATGCTTCCGGGCAGAATAGGAACCCGGGCGTTGATTTCGTCCAATTCCGAGAATATTTCGTTACTAGGATTTCTGAAACCAAAAACAGCAGAACTGGCACTTCGGCATCTTGTTAATAGGTTAGTTCCAGAAAACGCATAAATATGACATAAAATGTGCATATAACATGTAGATATCATCAATAATGTGGCACGGAACATAAGAAATTATCGATACGTCGGAGACGTATCAGCGTACTGGATGGTTTCTGGCGACTTCGACTTCTCGTTTCGTGTTTTTAGATCGAAACCCTTAAGTAGTCCGAGAGGGGCGAGAGGCCAGCCGAGGGGCCACACACTAGGCGGCGCCCCCTCCAGCCGCGCCGCCTAGTGTCCGGGGGCCCGGCCTCCCCAGCTTGCCCTTCTGGCTCCGTGATTCTTCCGGAAAATAAGCCCTTCGACATAAATTCCGAGGATTTTCCTGAAAGTTGAATTTCTGCACAAAAACGAGACACCGAGCAATTCTGCTGAAAACAGCGTTAGTCCGTGTTAGTTGTATCCAAATACACAAATTAGAGGCAAAACAATAGCAAAAGTGTTCGGGAAAGTAGATACGTTTTGGACGTATCAGCGGCCAGGGTAGGCCCCGCGCCTGGGCATTGTATTGCCCAATGGTGGCCCCCTCAGGTCCTCCTTTTGGCTATCTCCGTCATCCGGGAAAATAAGATCTTCGTGGAAGTTTCAGAATTTTTTGATCTTCCGAAGTATGGTACCGATGACCACTTTTCCAGCAGAATTCCAGCTCCGGACAAATCCCGTGAAAATCATCAAACATGCAAAAATAGATAAAATAACATAAGTATCATGTCTAAATATGAAATATATCAACAAATAACAGTAGATTATAATACAAAATAGTGATGCAAAATGGACGTATCAGTGCGCCGGTAGTAACCTCCCCTATATAGGCGGTAACCTGCCTCCTCCTCCTCTTCCACTTCTACTCTTTCACTTCTCGTCCACTGATACGTCTCCGGCGTATCGATAATTTCTTATGTTCCATGCCACATTATTGATGATATCTACATGTTTTATACACATTATATGTCGTATTTATGCATTTTCCGGCACTAACCTATTAACGAGATGCCGAAGAGTCAGTTGTTGTTTTCTGCTGTTTTTGGTTTCAGAAATCCTAGTAAAGAAATATTCTCGGAATTGGACGAAATCAACGCCCGGGTCCTATTTTTGCACGAAGCTTCCGAAGACCGAAGAGGAAACGAGTGGGGCCAGGCGACGACACGCTAGGCGGCGCGCCCAGGCCGGCCGCGCGGTTCGTTGTGTCGCCACCTCGTGACGCCCCCGACCTACCCTCGCCTACTTAAAGCCTCCATCGCGAAACCCCCGCACCGAGAGCCACGATACGGAAAACCTTACCGAGACGCCGCCGCCGCCAATCCCATCTCGGGGATTCAGGAGATCGCCCGGCACCCTGCCGAGAGGGGAATCATCTCCCGGAGGACTCTTCACCGCCATGGTCGCCTCCGGAGTGATGAGTGAGTAGTTCACCCCTGGACTATGGGTCCATAGTAGCTAGATGGTTGTCTTCTCCTTATGTGCTTCATTGTTGGATCTTGTGAGCTGCCTAACATGATCAAGATCATCTATCTGTAATACTATATGTTGTGTTTGTCGGGATCCGATGGATAGAGAATACTATGCTATGTTAATTATCAAGTTATTACCTATGTGTTGTTTATGATCTTGCATGCTCTCCGTTATTAGTAGAGGCTCTGGCCAAGTTTTTGCTCTTAACTCCAAGAGGGAGTATTTATGCTCGATAGTGGATTCATGCCTCCATTAAATCTGGGACAGTGACAGAAAGTTCTAAGGTTGTGGATGTGATGTTGCCACTAGGGATAAAACATTGATGCTATGTCTAAGGATGTAGTTATTGATTACATTACGCACCATACTTAATGCAATTGTCTGTTGTTTTGCAACTTAATACTGGAAGGGGTTCGGATGATAACCTGAAGGTGGACTTTTTAGGCATAGATGCATGCTGGATAGCGGTCTATGTACTTTGTCGTAATGCCCAATTAAATCTCACTATATTTATCATATCATGTATGTGCATTGTTATGCCCTCTCTATTTGTCAATTGCCCGACTGTAATTTGTTCACCCAACATGCTTTTATCTTATGGGAGAGACACCTCTAGTGAACTGTGGACCCCGGTCCTATTCTTTACATCGCATACAATCTACTGCAATACTTGTTTTTTTGCAAACAATCATCTTCCACACAATACGGTTAATCCTTTGTTACAACAAGCCGGTGAGATTGACAACCTCACTGCTTCGTTGGGGCAAAGTACTTTGGTGTGTTGTGCAGGTTCCACGTTGGCGGAATCTCTGGTGTTGCGCCGCACTACATCCCGCCGCCATCAACCTTCAACGTGCTTCTTGACTCCTACTGGTTCGATAAACCTTGGTTTCATACTGAGGGAAACTTGCTCGTACGCATCACACCTTCCACTTGGGGTTCCCAACGAGCGTGTGCTTTACGCGTCATCAAGCTAAATTTCTGGCGCCGTTGCCGGGGAGATCAAGACACGCTGCAAGGGGAGTCTCCACTTCCCAATCTCTTTACTTTGTTTTTGTCTTGCTTTATTTTATTTACTACTTTGTTTGCTGCACTTAAACAAAACACACAAAAATTAGTTGCTAGCTTTACTTTATTTACTGTCTTGCACTCTATATCAAAAACACAAAAAAATTAGTTACTTGCATTTGCTTTACTTATTTCAACATGTTTCCTTTTAATTTTACCGTAAAAGACATACCGGTAGGACGTGGGTCTATAGTTGGGAGAAATAATATAGAAGAATTTTTCAATCATGTTAGTACCGTTGAAGATTTTGAAGATAGACACTTGGTAGAACTTGCTCCTACTTATGAAATTGCTGCTGCTTTAGTACACATGTTGGAAACTAAATTTGTTAATCTCAATCCTATAATCCAACACATGTTTCTTACACTCGGTGATATGGAAGAAGGGGAAAAGAAAGATTTTGTTTTAGAAACCCTTCTTAGAGAATTTGGTAGTATAGCAAGAGAGGCTAGAAAGGTCTTTATTAAATATAAGATGCTTGGTTCTTATACCAATTTTGTTAGTATCCTTGAAAAGATGGACATGGAGAGAGTAAGGTACACTAATAATATTAATGATGGTGGGGAGATCAAAGCACCAATACCATGTAAGCTCCTAGCGATGAATGATGCACTAGAAAATAACTATGCTTGGCTTGTTCCTGAAAATTTGTTTGATGAGAGTAGCAAGCCTAAGACTAATGAAAAGGGAGCCTCTGAAATTTACATTGATAATATACAATGCATGGTTGAGAAAACTCCCAACACCCCTGGTTATGATGTTGATACTGCATCTCTTGATAACACTTGATATACACTTTCGCGCCCTAAAGGCGTTAAAGAAAAGCGCTTATGGGAGACAACCCATGTTTTTACTACAGTACCTTTGTTTTATATTTGAGTCTTGGAAGTTGTTTAATACTGTAGCAACCTCTCCTTATATTAGTTTTATAATTTGTTGTGCCAAGTAAAGTCTTTGATAGTAAGGTTCATACTAGATTTGGATTACTGCGCAGAAACAGATTTCTTTGCTGTCACGAATCTGGACCTAATTCTCTGTAGATAACTCAGAAAATTATGCCAATTTACGTGCGTGATCCTCAGATATGTACGCAACTTTCAATTAATTTGAGCATTTTCATCTGAGCAAGTCTGGTGCCATTTTAAAATTCGTCTTTACGAACTGTTCTGTTTTGACAGATTCTGCCTTTCATTTCGCATTGCCTCTTTTGCTATGTTGGATGAATTTCTTTGATCCATTAATGTCCAGTAGCTTTATGCAATGTCCAGAAGTGTTAAGAATGATTATGTCACCTCTGAACATGTTAATTTTTATTGTGCACTAACCCTCTAATGAGTTGTTTCGAGTTTGGTGTGGAGGAAGTTTTCAAGGATCAAGAGAGGAGTATGATACAATATGATCAAGGAGAGTGAAAGCTCTAAGCTTGGGGATGCCCCGTGGTTCACCCCTGCATATTTTAAGAAGACTCAAGCGTCTAAGCTTGGGGATGCCCAAGGCATCCCCTTCTTCATCGACAACATTATCTTCCTCCCCTGAAACTATATTTTTATTCCATCACATCTTATGTACTTTGCTTGGAGCGTCGTTTTTGTTTTTGTTTAAATAAAATGGATCCTAGCATTCACCGTGTGGGAGAGAGACACGCTCCGCTGTTGCATATGGACAAATATGTCCTTAGGCTTTACTCATAGTATTCATGGCGAAGGTTGAATCTTCTTCGTTAAAATGTTATATGGTTGGAATCGGGAAATGCTACATGTAGTAATTCTAAAATGTCTTGAATAATTTGATACTTGGCAATTGTTGTGCTCATGTTTAAGCTCTTGCATCATATAATTTGCATCCATTAATGAAGAAACACATAGAGCTTGCTAAAATTTGGTTTGCATATTTGGTCTCTCTAAAGTCTAGATATTTCTAGTATTGGGTTTTGAACAACAAGGAAGATGGTGTAGAGTCTTATAATGTTTACAATATGTCTTTTATGTGAGTTTTGCTGCACCGTTCATCCTTGTGTTTGTTTCAAATAACCTTGCTAGCCTAAACCTTGCATCGAGAGGGAATACTTCTCATGCATCCAAAATCCTTGAGCCAACCACTATGCCATTTGTGTCCACCATATCTACCTACTACATGGTATTTCTCCGCCATTCTAAAGTAAATTGCTTGAGTGCTTGATACGTCCAATTTGCATCACTATTTTATATCATAATTTGCTGTTATTCATTGATATATTTCATATTGGGACACAATACTTATGTTATTTCATCTATTTTGCATGTTTCATCATTATTGGAGGATCGCACCGGAGCCAGGATTCTGCTGGAAAAAGCACCATCAGAACGCAATATTTCGGAAGATCAACTGTGGAAGGAAATTATACCAAAAATCCTATTTTTCAAGATGACGAAGGAAGCCAGAAGGAGGAGCCAGGGTGGGCCCACACCCTAGGGCGGCGCGGCCCAGGCCCTGGCCGCGCCGCCATGTGGTGTGGGGGCCCACGACCCTTTCGCCTCCTTTTCTTCGCCAAACCCTTCGTCCCGAAGACTAAGCCACAGAGGAATCCTCACGAAGGGTTACAGCCGCTCTCGGGGCGGAGAACACCAGAGAAAAGAGCTCTCGCGCGGAACCGCCGGGGAAATTCCCTCCGGAGGGGGAAATCGACGCCATCGTCACCCATCGAGCTGGACATCATCTCCATCACCCATCATCATCTCCACCATCATCACCGCCATCTCCTCCGCAGCACCTCGTCACCGCCGTAGCAATTTGGGTTTGATCTTGATTGTTTGATAGGGGAAACTCTCCCGGTATCGATCTATACTTGTTGTTGATGCTATTGAGTGAAACCATTGAACCAAGTTTATGTTCAGATTGTTATTCATCATCATATCACCTCTGATCATGTTCCATATGATGTCTCGTGAGTAGTTCGTTTAGTTCTTGAGGACATGGGTGAAGTCTAAATGTTAGTAGTGAACTATGGTTGAGTAATATTCAATGGTGTGATATTTAAGTTGTGGTGTTATTCTTCTAGTGGTGTCATGTGAACGTCGACTACATGACACTTCACCATTTATGGGCCTAGGGGAATGCATCTTGTATTCGTTTGCTAATTGCGGGGTTGCCGGAGTGACAGAAACCTAAACCCCCGTTGGTATATCGATGCAGGAGGGATCGCAGGATCTCAGAGTTTAAGGCTGTGGTTAGATTTATTCTTAATTACTTTCTTGTAGTTGCGGATGCTTGCAAGGGGTATAATCACAAGTATGTATTTAGTCCTAGGAAGGGCGGTACATTAGCATAGGTTCACCCACACAACACTTATCATAACAATGAAGATTATTTAGCCGTATGTAGCGAAAGCACTAGACTAAAATCCCATGTGTCCTCGAGAACGTTTGGTCATTATAAGTAAACAAACCGGCTTGTCCTTTGTGCTAAAAAGGATTGGGCCACTCGCTGCAATTATTTCTCTCGCATTTTACTTACTCGTACTTTATTCATCTGTTACATCAAAACCCCCTGAATACTTGTCTGTGAGCATTTACAGTGAGTCCTTCATCGAAACTGCTTGTCAACACCTTCTGCTCCTCGTTGGGATCGACATTCTTACTTATCGAAGATACTACGATACACCCCCTATACTTGTGGGTCATCAAGACTATTTTCTGGCGCCGTTGCCGGGGAATGAAGCGCTATTGGTAAGTGGAATTGGTAAGGAAAACCTTTACTGTTGTGCTGATTTTATTTCTGCCTGCTGCTATAAGTCATTATGGAGAGATCTTCTCTTCAATTTCTATTTGGGAAATCTACTACTACTGCAACGGTAGTAGATGAGGCGCCAGGTGAGGAAGTGATACCATATAAAATACCTATGAAAATTATTGAACGTGTTATGGATAACCGCTATGAAGGGGATGGAACTGTCCATCCTGGTGATCATTTACTGTTTTTGCATGAATTATGCGGGTTATTCAAATGTGCAGGTATTGCTATGGATGAAGTGAGGAAGAAATTATTCTCTTTATCGCTGTCCGGTAAGGCGGCGCATTGGTATAAATTACTGGATAATGGGGATTCTCTTGAATGGAATGATATTGTGCCCCGGTTTTATTCTAAGTTCTATCCTCCAAGTGAAATTCATAAGGATCGGAATCGCATATATAATTTTTGGCCTCATGATGGAGAGAGTATTGCCCAAGCTTGGGGGAGATTGAAGTCTTTAATGCTCAAATGCCCCATTCATGAGCTTCCTGGTAATGTTATTATTGATAATTTCTATGCAAGACTTTCTTTTCAAGACAAGACCTTGCTGGATACTTCTTGTTCTGGATCATTTACACGCAACAAAGAAGAGTTTAAAAGGGACCTTGATACGTCTCCAACGTATCGATAATTTCTTGTGTTCCATGCCACATTATTGATGTTATCTACATGTTTTATGCACACTTTATGTCATATTCGTGCATTTTCTGGAACTAACCTATTAACAAGATGCCGAAGTGCGTTCTGTCGCTGTTTTGGTTTCGAAATCCTAGTAACGAAATATTCTCTAATCGGACGAAATCAACGCCAGGTTCCTATTTTTCCCGGAACCATCCGAACACTCGAGAGCTGCCAGAGATGGGCCAGGGGGGCCCCACACCACACCCGGCGCGGGCCAGGCCCTGGCCGCGCCACCTGGTGGTGAGGGCACCCTGGTGACCCCTGCGCCGCCTCTTCGCCTATAAAAAGCCCCTGGATCGAAAACCCGAGACCAATTGACGAAACCCACGAAACTGCCGAGCCGCCGTCGCGAAGCCAAGATCCGGGGACAGAACTCTGCCGGCACCCCGCCGGAGGGGAAGTGCCCCCGGAAGGCTTCTCCATCGACACCGCGATGACCCACAAGTATAGGGGGTGTATCGTAGTATCTTCGATAAGTAAGAATGTCGATCCCAACGAGGAGCAGAAGGTGTTGGCAAGCAGTTTCGATGAAGGTTTCACTGTAAATGCTCACAGACAAGTATTCAGGGGGTTTTGATGTAACAGATGAAATAAGTACGAGTAAGTAAAATGCGAGAGAAATAATTGCAGCGAGTGGCCCAATCCTTTGTAGCACAAAGGACAAGCCGGTTTGTTTACTTATAATGACCAAACGTTCTCGAGGACACATGGGATTTTAGTCTAGTGCTTTCGCTACATACGGCTAAATAATCTTCATTGTTATGATAAGTGTTGTGTGGGTGAACCTATGCTAATGTACCGCCCTTCCTAGGACTAAATACATACTTGTGATTATACCCCTTGCAAGCATCCGCAACTACAAGAAAGTAATTAAGAATAAATCTAACCACGCCTTAAACTCTGAGATCCTGCGATCCCTCCTGCATCGATATACCAACGGGGGTTTAGGTTTCTGTCACTCCGGCAACCCCGCAATTAGCAAACGAATACAAGATGCATTCCCCTAGGCCCATAAATGGTGAAGTGTCATGTAGTCGACGTTCACATGACACCACTAGAAGAATAACACCACAACTTAAATATCACACCATTAAATATTACTCAACCATAGTTCACTACTAACATTTAGACTTCACCCATGTCCTCAAGAACTAAACGAACTACTCACGAGACATCATATGGAACATGATCAGAGGTGATATGATGATGAATAACAATCTGAACATAAACTTGGTTCAATGGTTTCACTCAATAGCATCAACAACAAGTATAGATCGATACCGGGAGAGTTTCCCCTATCAAACAATCAAGATCAAACCCAAATTGCTACGGCGGTGACGGTGTCCAGCGGTGATGACGGCGGTGATGATGGTGGAGATGATGATGATGGTGATGGTGATGATGTCCAGCTTGACGACGGTGACGATGGCGTCGATTTCCTCCCGGAGGAATTTCCGGCGGATTCCTGCCCGCCGAGAGCTCTTTTCTCTCTCGGTGTTCTCCGCCCGCAGAGGCGGCAGAACTCTTCGTGAGGTACCCTTCCTGGCTTAGGTTTTCGGGACGAAGGATTTCGCGAAGAAAAGGAGGCGAAAGGGGTCGTGGGCCCTCCACACCACATGGCGGCGCGGCCAGGGCCTGGGCCGCGCCGCCTAGGGTGTGGGCCCACCCTGGATCCTCCTGGCTCCTCCTTCTGGCTTCCTCCGTCATCTTGAAAAATAGGATTTTTGGTATAATTTGCTTCCACAGTGATCTTCCGAAATATTGCCTTCTGACGGTGCTTTTTCCAGCAGAATCCTGGCTCCGGTGCTTGATCCTCCAATAATGATGAAACATGCAAAATAGATGAAATAACATAAGTATTGTGTCCCAATACGAAATATATCAATGAATAACAGCAAATTATGATATAAAATAGTGATGCAAATTGGACGTATCAACTCCCCCAAGCTTAGACTTCGCTTGTCCCCAAGCGAAACTGAACTCGATAGACATGACCACATGTTTATGGAGTGAAGAGTCGATAAATAAAATACGGACAAGAAGCATCATATTCATTCACACAGGACATTATAGTAAACAACCTCTTATAACTCATATTGAAACAAGTATAAGGTAATCACAAGTAAAGGTGCATGAGAAATCATAATTGGTGATGGCAAACTTCGTTCTTGGTCAGAGAACAATTAATAGATTATATTTATCTTATTGAGCAGCGCTCTCATGTTAAAGTTTATAATGCACAACTTGCATACTCAATCATAATGGTCTCTTCATAATCATTGATAACTTGCAAAGCTATATTCATTCAGATAAAACTTGTACTAAACAAGGAAGAATAAAAGACATGATGTAGCAAATCACAATATAATGGTTTGATCACAACTACTCAAATGCTTGCTTGAGATGGAGAGAAATAGGTTTACTGACTCAACATAAAGTAAAAGACAGGCCCTTCGCAGAGGGAAGCAGGGATTAAATCATGTGCTAGAGCTCTTTCAGTTTTGAAATCATATAGAGATAATAAAAGTAACATTTTGAGAGGTGTTTGTTGTTGTCAACGACTGGTAGCGGGTACTCTAACCCCCTTGCCAGACAACCTCCTAAGAGCGGCTCCCATAATATTTTCATTTTGTGTGGCACTCCTTCCAACCTTTCTTTCACAAACCATGGCTAACCGAATCCTCGGGTGCCTGCCAACAATCTCATACCATGAGGGAGTGCCTTTTATTTTAGCTTTATGATGATGATGACACTCCCCCCAACCTTTGCTTACACAAGCCATGGCTAACCGAATCCTTCGGGTGCCGTCCATCAATCGCATACCATGGAGGAGTGTCTATTTAGTTTAATTAATTTGGGACTGGGAATCCCATTGCCAGCTCTTTTTGCAAAATTATTGGATAAGCGGATGAAGCCACTAGTCCATTGGTGGAAATTGCCCAACAAGATTGAAAGATAAAACACCACATACTTCCTCATGAGCTATGAAACATTGACACAAATAAGAGATACTAAGTTTTGAATTGTTTAAAGGTAGCACATGAAGTATTTACTTGGAATGGCAGAAAATACCATGTAATAGGTAGGTATGGTGGACACAAATAACATAGGTTTGGTTGAAGGTTTGGATGCACGAGAAGTATTCCCTCTCAGTACAGGTCTTTGGCTAGCAAGGTTAATTAGCAAGCATAAGAGTCGAGGGAAACAAACAAATATACATATGATAGAAACAATCATGCATCTTCCTTGTAAGCACAAACAATTTTAACTTCAGAATAATGAGCTATGAGCTAACAAGAAAGACAATGAAACATCTACATGTATTTCTCTTTTCTATTTAAACCTCAAAGTGTTGTTGCTATTGACCAATGCTAAGTTTGCCAAAACCAAATAGATTTATTCAATGCTCCCAAAGTGATACCAATACTAACAACAAGATGAATCATAGAAATTGCAAACTAAAATAAGATGTGCAATATGTAAATGATAAGACTTCTCATTAATATTCCATATCGATAACTCACACCAAGGGATACATAGACAACTAAAGGAGAGATACTTCCAAACGCAACCCATCTTATACGATAACTTCCCTATTCATGATATGACACTACTTGACAATAAAAGTAAAAGGTAGTGATAATGTGATACCGCGGCACTCCCCCAAGCTTGGAACAAACCAAGGGGATGCCAATACCGATGATGAATTACTCCTGAGGAGATGGTGGTGATGAACTCCTCCCGCGCTTCTTAATGAGCTCCTTCAACTTCAGTTTCTCAGCTTGACAATTCTGCACTAAGATTCGAAGAGATTCATTGTTATCCGAAGTTGGCGATGACGACCTTGTGATGCGAATCGAGTGGTATTCAATCAATCTTCGGAGACGGCAATTCTCCTCCTGGAGTATCTCCACTTCTCTTCTCAGAGCCCGATATTGATCACAAAACTCATCGGTAATCCGTAGAACTTCTTCCATCATGGGGAAGGAGTCGAGGCTAAGAGCGGGTGGTAAAGGTCCCTGCAGGTTATGAGAAAAAGAACGTCGAGTGTCAACAGATCCCACCAAGATTTGCTTGCTCCCTCCGGCTTGCTGCTCTTGTCTTGATGGCACCTCCTTCACTTCTTCCTCCGAAAGCCCCTTGCCCTTGTTGTTGGAGGCCATGGTGCTTCTAGGCTGAAAACAGATCCTGGCAGAAACAGCTCGAAACAAAACACGTCGAAAACACGATATACGGACCTCCAGGGGTCCGGGGGATTATATAGCAAAAATTTTCTCGACAAAAGGAAAGTACCAGATCGAACCAGAGTCGGAAAGGGGCGACGGGGTGGCCAAACCCTAGGTCGGCGCGGGCCCTGGCTAGGCCGCGCCGGCCTATGGTGCCACGCCCTCGTGCGTCCTTTCCACTCCGTTTCGAACTCGTAATTTCTCATATTTTCCAAAAACAGCAAAAACATTGTTCGGAAAGTAAATTGCGTACTTTTCATTACCAGTACTGTTACCTATTCAAAGTCGAGTTCTGGCGGACTGTCAATTTGTCCTTTGATGAAAGCTTCCGGTGTTTCCACTTGAATAATATCAACATCAACATTATAAGAATCACCCGAGATATAATGCTTGAGTCTTTGTCCATTCACCACTTGCGTAGCATTGCCTTGGAGAGAGCTAATCTTGATTGCTCCTGAGCGATACACCTCCTCGACAACATATGGTCCTTCCCATTTCGAGAGTAATTTCCCTGCAAAGAATCTGAGACGAGACCGATACAATAGGACTTTATCCCCAATATTAAACTCTCTTTTGATGATCCTCCTATCATGCCATTTTTTAACTTTTTCTTTAAAGAGTTTAGCATTTTCATAAGCTTCACTTCTCCATTCATCTAGAGAACTTAATTGTAGCAACCTCTTATCACCGGCAAGTTTAGGATCTTTATTTAATTCTCTAACAGCCCTATAAGCTTTGTGTTCTAGCTCTAAAGGTAAATGACAAGCTTTTCCGTAAACCATTTTATAAGGTGACATTCCCATGGGATTTTTATAAGCAGTTCTATAAGCCCACAGTGCATCCTTCAATTTACTAGCCCAATTCTTTCTAGTTTTATTAACAGTCTTTCCCAAAATAGATTTAATTTCTCTATTCGATAATTCTACTTGACCACTAGTTTGAGGATGATAAGCGGAAGCAATTCTATGATTAATACCATACCTAGCAAGAGTTTTTCTAAAACCTCCATGAATAAAATGAGAGCCTCCATCAGTCATAATATATCTAGGCACTCCAAATCTAGGAAAAATAATATCCAAAAGCATTCTTAAAGAGGTCTCACCATCAGCACTTTTTGTAGGTATAGCTTCTACCCATTTAGTAACATAATCAACAGCAACAAGTATATGAGTGTTACCTTCTGAAGACGGAAAAGGTCCCATAAAGTCAAATCCCCAACAATCAAACGGTTCAATAACAAGAGTATAATTCATAGGCATTTCATTGCGTCTGGAGATATTACCAACCCTTTGGCATTCATCACAAGATAGAATAAACTTTCTCGCATCCTTGAAGAGAGTTGGCCAATAAAAACCTGATTGTAAAACTTTTTGCGCGGTTCTTTCTCCGGTGTGATGTCCTCCATAAGCACTGCCATGACATTTACTCAATATCTCTTGTTGTTCATATTCGGGAACACATCTTCGCATAATACCATCCACTCCTTCTTTATATAAGTGTGGGTCATCCCAGAAATAATGCCTCAAATCATAAAAGAATTTCCTCCTTTGCTGAGCTGAAAAGGTTGGAGGCAAGTACTTGGAAACAATAAAGTTAGCATAATCAGCATACCAAGGACTGTCTCGCGAGCTCACCTTTATCACAGCCAATTGTTCATTTGGAAAACTATCATTAACAGGAACAGGATCATAAGCAATATTTTCCAATCTAGACAAATTATCAGCAACAGGATTATCAGCACCTTTCCTATCTACAATATGTAAATCAAATTCTTGCAAAAGAAGTACCCATCTAATAAGCCTCGGCTTAGCATCTTTCTTTGTCATTAGGTATCTAATTGCAGCATGATCAGTATGAATAGTAACTTTTGAATCAACAATATAAGGTCTGAATTTATCACAAGCAAAGACTACAGCTAATAATTCTTTTTCAGTTGTAGCATAATTTCTTTGAGCAGCATCAAGAGTTTTACTAGCATAATGAATAACATTCAGTTTTTTATCTACTCGCTGTCCAAGAACAGCGCCTACAGCAAAATCACTAGCATCACACATAATTTCAAATGGTAAATTCCAATCAGGAGGTTCAACTATAGGAGCAGTTGTTAAGGCTTTCTTAAGAGTTTCAAAAGCTTCCTTACAATCATCATCAAAAACAAATGGTACATCTTTTTGAAGAAGATTAGTAAGAGGCTTTGAAATCTTGGAGAAATCTTTAATAAACCTCCTATAAAACCCAGCATGACCAAGAACACTACGAATACCTTTAACATCCCTCGGATAGGGCATCTTCTCAATTGCTTCAACTTTAGCTCTATCAACTTCAATACCTCTCTCAGAAATTTTATGTCCCAATACAATTCCTTCATTAACCATAAAGTGGCATTTCTCCCAATTAAGAACAAGGTTAGTTTCTTCACATCTCTGCAAAACTTTATCAAGGTTTCGCAAGCAACTATCAAAAGAATTCCCATAAACGGAAAAATCATCCATGAATACCTCTACAATACTTTCACAAAAACCATGAAAAATAGCAGACATGCATCTTTGAAAAGTAGCAGGAGCATTACATAAACCAAAAGGCATACGTCTATAAGCATAAGTTCCATAGGGACAAGTAAAGGTGGTTTTCTCTTGATCTTTAGCTTTAACAGCAATTTGTGAAAATCCAGAATAACCATCAAGAAAGCAAAAATGAGTATTTTTAGACAATCTTTCTAGCATTTGATCAATAAATGGTAAAGGGTAATGATCTTTCTTAGTAACTTTATTAACTTTTCGAAAATCAATGCACATTCTATACCCTACAACCACTCTTTGAGGAATGAGCTCATCATTATCATTAGGCACAACAGTCATACCTCCTTTCTTGGGAACGCAATGTACAGGACTAACCCATCTACTATCAGCAATAGGATATATAATACCAGCTTCAAGAAGTCGTAATACCTCATTCCTTACCACTTCCTTCATCTTCGGAATTAGACGACGCTGAGGTTCAACAACAGGCTTTGCATCATCTTCCATATTAATAGCATGTTGGCAAATAGATGGAGAAATCCCCTTCAAATCATCAAGAGTGTAGCCAATAGCTCCTCGGTGTTTCTTCAATATTTGCAATAATCTTTCTTCTTCAAACTCTGTAAGCTTAGAACTAATAATAACAGGATATATTTTCTTATCATCAATATGAGCATATTTAAGATCATCAGGTAAAGGCTTTAAATCAAAAACAGGATCTTCCTTTGGTGGCGGTGTTGTACCCAAATCTTCCACCGGTAAATCATGCTTGAGAATAGGTTGGCGAAGAAAAATTTCCTCAAGTTCATCTCTTTCTTTCCTAAAAATTTCGCTCTCACTATCCTCCAAATGTTGCTGCAAAGGATTGTTAGGAACAAGAACAATAGATGCACACTGCTCCATTTTAAAATCATTACTAGGCAAATCAGCTTTATAAGGAGTTTTAGTAAATTTAGAGAAGTTAAACTCATAAGATTCACCAGCAAATTTAGTCAAAATTTTCTCTTTCTTGCAATCTATAATAGCTCCACAAGTATTTAGAAAAGGTCTACCAAAAATAATAGGACAATAATCACTAGCAGCAGAACCAAGTACCAAAAAGTCAGCAGGATATTTAATCTTACCGCATAAAACTTCCACATCTCGGACAATACCAATTGGTGAAATAGTTTCTCTATTAGCCAGCTGAATAACCACATCAATATCTTCAAGTTCACAAGAATCAATTTCGTGCATAATCTCCGTGTAAAGCTCATAAGGTATAGCACTAACACTTGCACCAATATCACATAAACCATAATAGCAATGATCACCAATTTTAACAGATAGCATAGGAACACTAGCTTGTTTGGGTTTATTAGGATGTGAAACAATATTAGAAGCATCTTCACAGAAAATAATATGACCATCCTCAACATTTTCAGTCACAAGATCTTTAACTATTGCAACAGCAGGTTCAACTTTTATTTGTTCTTCAGGTTCTCTAGGTTTCTTTTCACTTTTATGAACCGCACTATTTATAACAGAGTACTCTTTCATTTTAGCAGGAAAAGGAGTTTTTTCAATATAAGCTTCAGGAATAACATGATCAGCAGTTTCAATTACAACACACTTATTAATAGATGAATCTATTTTATCTTTATATGGTTCATGATACTTATCAAAATTCTTCTTAGGCAATTCATAATGAGAGGCAAAAGCTTTATAAAGATTTACAGCAACTTGGGAATCAAGACCATATGTAGCACTCATATTACGAAATAAATCAGTATCCATAAAAGCTTCAATGCATTTATAATCATAAATTATACCTGATTCTCTATCCTTGTCGTTCTCCCAACCTTCAGTATTTTCTTGGATCCGATCAAGAAGGTCTCTTTTAAACTCTTCTTTGTTGCGTGTAAATGATCCAGAACAAGAAGTATCCAGCAAGGTCTTGTCTTGAAAAGAAAGTCTTGCATAGAAATTATCAATAATAACATTACCAGGAAGCTCATGAATGGGGCATTTGAGCATTAAAGACTTCAATCTCCCCCAAGCTTGGGCAATACTCTCTCCATCATGAGGCCAAAAATTATATATGCGATTCCGATCCTTATGAATTTCACTTGGAGGATAGAACTTAGAATAAAACCGGGGCACAATATCATTCCATTCAAGAGAATCCCCATTATCCAGTAATTTATACCAATGCGCCGCCTTACCGGACAGCGATAAAGAGAATAATTTCTTCCTCACTTCATCCATAGCAATACCTGCACATTTGAATAACCCGCATAATTCATGCAAAAACAGTAAATGATCACCGGGGTGGACAGTTCCATCCCCTTCATAGCGGTTATCCATAACACGTTCAATAATTTTCATAGGTATTTTATATGGTATCACTTCCTCACCTGGCGCCTCATCTACTACCGTTGCAGTAGTAGTAGATTTCCCAAATAGAAATTGAAGAGAAGAGCTCTCCATAATGACTTATGGCAGCAGGCAGAAATAAAATCAGCACAACAGTAAAGGTTTTCCTTACCAATTCCACTTACCAATAGCACTTCACTCCCCGGCAACGGCGCCAGAAAATAGTCTTGATGACCCACAAGTATAGGGGTGTATCGTAGTATCTTCGATAAGTAAGAATGTCGATCCCAACGAGGAGCAGAAGGTGTTGGCAAGCAGTTTCGATGAAGGTTTCACTGTAAATGCTCACAGACAAGTATTCAGGGGGTTTTGATGTAACAGATGAAATAAGTACGAGTAAGTAAAATGCGAGAGAAATAATTGCAGCGAGTGGCCCAATCCTTTGTAGCACAAAGGACAAGCCGGTTTGTTTACTTATAATGACCAAACGTTCTCGAGGACACATGGGATTTTAGTCTAGTGCTTTCGCTACATACGGCTAAATAATCTTCATTGTTATGATAAGTGTTGTGTGGGTGAACCTATGCTAATGTACCGCCCTTCCTAGGACTAAATACATACTTGTGATTATACCCCTTGCAAGCATCCGCAACTACAAGAAAGTAATTAAGAATAAATCTAACCACAGCCTTAAACTCTGAGATCCTGCGATCCCTCCTGCATCGATATACCAACGGGGGTTTAGGTTTCTGTCACTCCGGCAACCCCGCAATTAGCAAACGAATACAAGATGCATTCCCCTAGGCCCATAAATGGTGAAGTGTCATGTAGTCGACGTTCACATGACACCACTAGAAGAATAACACCACAACTTAAATATCACACCATTAAATATTACTCAACCATAGTTCACTACTAACATTTAGACTTCACCCATGTCCTCAAGAACTAAACGAACTACTCACGAGACATCATATGGAACATGATCAGAGGTGATATGATGATGAATAACAATCTGAACATAAACTTGGTTCAATGGTTTCACTCAATAGCATCAACAACAAGTATAGATCGATACCGGGAGAGTTTCCCCTATCAAACAATCAAGATCAAACCCAAATTGCTACGGTGGTGACGGTGTCCAGCGGTGATGACGGCGGTGATGATGGTGGAGATGATGATGATGGTGATGGTGATGATGTCCAGCTCGATGTCGGTGACGATGGCGTCGATTTCCCCCTCCCGGAGGGAATTTCCCCGGCGGATTCCTGCCCGCCGGAGAGCTCTTTTCTCTCTGGTGTTCTCCGCCCCGCAGAGGCGGCTGTAACTCTTCGTGAGGTACCCCTTCTGGCTTAGGTTTTCGGGACGAAGGATTTCGCGAAGAAAAGGAGGCGAAAGGGGTCGTGGGCCCTCCACACCACATGGCGGCGCGGCCAGGGCCTGGGCCGCGCCGCCCTAGGGTGTGGGCCCACCCTGGCTCCTCCTGGCTCCTCCTTCTGGCTTCCTCCGTCATCTTGAAAAATAGGATTTTTGGTATAATTTCCTTCCACAGTGATCTTCCGAAATATTGCCTTCTGACGGTGCTTTTTCCAGCAGAATCCTGGCTCCGGTGCTTGATCCTCCAATAATGATGAAACATGCAAAATAGATGAAATAACATAAGTATTGTGTCCCAATACGAAATATATCAATGAATAACAGCAAATTATGATATAAAATAGTGATGCAAATTGGACGTATCAACCGCTGCCATCTCCACCGCCATCTTCATCACCGCTGCTGCTCCCATGAGGAGGGAGTAGTTCTCCATCGAGGCTCGGGGCTGTACCGGTAGCTATGTGGTTCATCTCTCTTCCATGTACTTCAATACAATGATCTCATTGAGATTCATATGAGTTTGTATCACTACTATCTATGTGCTACTCTAGTGATGTGTTATTAAAGTAGTTTTATTCCTCCTACACGTGTGTAAAGGTGACAGTGCGTGCACCGTGTTAGTACTTGGTTTATGCTATGATCATGATCTCTTGAAGATTGCGAAGTTAACTATTGCTATGATAATATTGATGTGATCTATTCCTCCTACATATGCATGAAGGTGACAGTGTGCATGCTATGCTAGTACTTGGTTTAGTCTGTTGATCTATCTTACACTAAAGGTTACTAAAACATGAGCATTATTGTGGAGCTTGTTAACTCCGGCATTGAGGGTTCGTGTAATCCTACGCAATGTGTTCATCATCCAACAAAAGTGTAGAGTATGCATTTATCTATTCTGTTATGTGATCAATGTTGAGAGTGTCCACTAGTGAAAGTGTAATCCCTAGGCCTTGTTCCTAAATACCGCTGAGTTACTACTGCTTGTTTACTACTACGCGTTACCGCTGAGTTACTCTGCTTGTTTACTGTTTTACTGCGTTACTGCTGCAATACCACCACCATCAACTACGCGCCAAGCACTTTTCTGGCACCGTTGCTACTGCTCATACTTATTTATACCACCTGTATTTCACTATCTCTTCGCCGAACTAGTGCACCTATTAGGTGTGTTGGGGACACAAGAGACTTCTTGCTTTTGGTTGCAGGGTTGCATGAGAGGGATATCTTTGACCTCTTCCTCCCTGAGTTCGATAAACCTTGGGTATCCACTTAAGGGAAACTTGTGCTGTTCTACAAACCTCTGCACTTGGAGGCCCAACACTGTCTACAAGAATAGAAGCTCCCGTAGACATCAAGCACTTTTCTGGCGCCGTTGCCGGGGAGGAAAGGTAAAAAGGCACTCATACTACGGTCCCAGGTAAAGTATTTTTCCGTTGTGTGTGTGCTCAAAGCTATTTCCTTTAGATCCTGCAATTGCATCTTGTTGTTTCTTGTTTACACTAGTTTGGCATAATGTACAAGAGTGAGCTTCTTATTCTATTTCCTGATTTAAAACTTGGATTGTTTGATGCGAAAATTAAAAAACCTATAAAATCTTCTTTGCATGCTGGTAGTAATATTAGTATGAACGCTTTGAACACCATTGTTGACAATGATATAGAAAGTTCTAAGCTTGGGGAAGCTGGTTTTCATGATATTTTTAGTCCCCCAAGCATTGAGGAGAAAATTTTCTTTGATGATACTTTACCTCCTATTTATGATGATTATAATGATAGTGGTCTTTTGGTGCCACCTACTATGGAGAGTGAATTTGATTATGATTACAATATGCCTCCTATATTTGATGATGAGAATAATAATGATAGCTACTTTGTTGAATTTGCTCCCACTACAACTAATAAAATTGACTATGCCTATGTGGAGAGTAATTATTTTATGCATGAGACTCATGATAAGAATGCTTTATGTGATAGTTATATTGTTGAGTTTGCTCATGATACCACTGGATATTATTATGAGAGAGGAAAATATGGTTGTAGAAATTTTCATGTTACTAAAATGCCTCTCTATGTGCTGAAATTTTTGAAGCTACACTTGTTTTATCTTCCTATGCTTGTTACTTTGCTCTTCATGAACTTGTTTATTTACAAGATTCCTATGCATAGGAAGCATGTTAGACTTAAATGTGTTTTTAATTTGCCTCTTGATGCTCTCTTTTGCTTCACATACTATCTCTTGCGAGTGCATCATTAAAACTGCTGAGCCCATCTTAATGGCTAAAAAGAAAGAACTTCTTGGGAGATAACCCATGTGTTATTTTGCTACAGTACTTTGTTTTATATTTGTGTCTTGGAAGTTGTTTACTACTGTAGCAACCTCTCCTTATCTTAGTTTTGTGTTTTGTTGTGCCAAGTAAAGTCTTTGATAGTAAAGTAAGTACTAGATTTGGATTACTGCGCAGAAACAGATTTCTTTGCTGTCACGAATCTGGGTCTAATTCTCTGTAGGTAACTCAGAAAATTATGCAAATTTACGTGAGTGATCCTCAGATATGTACGCAACTTTCATTCAATTTGAGCATTTTCGTTTGAGCAAGTCTGGTGGCCTAATAAAATCCATCTTTACGGACTGTTCTGTTTTGACAGATTCTGCCTTTTATTTCGCATTGCCTCTTTTGCTATGTTGGATGAATTTCTTTGATCCATTAATGTCCAGTAGCTTTATGCAATGTCCAGAAGTGTTAAGAATGATTGTGTCACCTCTGAACATGTGAATTTTTATTGTCCACTAACCCTCTAATGAGTTGTTTCAAGTTTGGTGTGGAGGAAGTTTTCAAGGGTCAAGAGAGGAGGATGATATACTACGATCAAGGAGAGTGAAAGCTCTAAGCTTGGGGATGCACCCGGTGGTTCACCCCTGCATATATCAAGAAGACTCAAGCGTCTAAGCTTGGGGATGCCCAAGGCATCCCCTTCTTCATCGACAAATTATCAGGTTCCTCCCCTGAAACTACATTTTTATTCGGCCTCATCTTATGCGCTTTTACTTGGAGCGTCTGTATGTTTCTTGTTTTTGTTTGAATAAATGCTTGTGTGGGAGAGAGACACGCTCCGCTGTTGCACATGAACACATGTGTTCTTAGCTCATAATATTCATGGCGAAGTTTCCTCTTCGTTAAATTGTTATATGGTTGGAATTGGAAAATGATACATGTAGTAATTGCTATAAATGTCTTGGGTAATGTGATACTTGGCAATTGTTGTGCTCATGTTTAAGCTCTTGCATCATATGCTTTGCACCCATTAATGAAGAAATACATAGAGCATGCTAAAATTTGGTTTGCATATTTGGTTTCTCTAAGGTCTAGATAATTTCTAGTATTGAGTTTGAACAACAAGGAAGACGGTGTAGAGTCTTATAATGCTTGTAATATGTCTTTTATGTGAGTTTTGCTGTACTAGTTCGTGCTTGTGTTTGCTTCAAACAACCTTGCTAGCCTAAACCTTGTATCGAGAGGGAATACTTCTCATGCATCCAAATCCTGAGCCAAACAACACTATGCCATTTGTGTCCACCATACCTACCTACTACATGGTATTTTCTGCCATTCCAAAGTAAATTGCTTGAGTGCTACCTTTAAACAATTCAAAATTTATTACCTCTTATTTGTGTCAATGTTTTATAGCTCATGAGGAAGTATGTGGTGTTTATCTTTCAATCTTGTTGGGCAACTTTCACCAATGGACTAGTGGCTTCATCCGCTTATCCAATAATTTTGCAAAAAGAGCTGGCAATGGGATTCCCAGTCCCAAATTAATTAACAAAAATAGACACTCCTCCATGGTATGTGATTGTTGGACGGCACCCGGTTAGCCATGGCTTGTGTAAGCAAAGGTTGGGAGGAGTGTCATCATAATAAAACTAAAATAAAAAGGTACTCCTTCATGGTATGAGATTGTTGGCAGGCACCCGAGGATTCGGTTAGCCATGGTTTGTGAAAGAAAGGTTGGAAGGAGTGCCATCCAAAAATAAAATAAAATGGGAGCCGCTCTTTGAAGGTTTGTCTGGCAAGGGGGTTAGAGTACCCGCTACCATTCGTTGACAACAACATACACCTCTCAAAACTTTACTTTTATGCTCTCTTTATGTTTTCAAAATCAAAGCTCTAGCACAAATATAGCAATCGATGCTTTCCTCTTTGAAGGACCATTCTTTTACTTTTATTGTTGAGTCAGTTCACCTATTTCTCTCCACCTCAAGAAGCAAACACTTGTGTGAACTGTGCATTGATTCTTACATATTTGCATATTGCATTTGTTATATTGCTTTGCATTGACAATTATCCATGAGATATACATGTTACAAGTTGAAAGCAACCGCTGAAACTTAATCTTCTTTTGTGTTGTTTCAATACCTTTACTTTGAATTATTGCTTTATGAGTTAACTCTTATGCAAGACTTATTGATGCTTGTCTTGAAGTGCTATTCATGAAAAGTCTTTGCTTTATGATTCACTTGTTTACTCATGTCATACACATTGTTTTGATCGCTGCATTCACTACATATGCTTTACAAATAGTATGATCAAGTTTATGATGGCATGTCACTCCAGAAATTATCTTTGTTATCGTTTTACCTGCTCGGGACGAGCAGAACTAAGCTTGGGGATGCTGATACGTCTCCAACGTATCGATAATTTCTTGTGTTCCATGCCACATTATTGATGTTATCTACATGTTTTATGCACACTTTATGTCATATTCGTGCATTTTCCGGAACTAACCTATTAACAAGATGCCGAGTGCCGCTCCTGTTTTCTGTTTTTGGTTTCGAAATCCTAGTAACGAAATATTCTCGGAATCGGACGAAATCAACGCCCAGGTTCCTATTTTTCCCGGAACCATCCAGAGCACTCGAGAGCTGCGAGATGGGCCGGGGGCCCCACACCACACCTGGGCGCGGGCCGCCGCGCCACCGGTGGTGAGGGCACCCTGGTGACCTGCGCCGCCTCTCCGCCTATAAAGAGCCCTGGATCAGAAAACCCGAGACCAATTGACGAAACCCAGAAACCTGCGAGCCGCCGCCATCGCGAAGCCAAGATCTGGGGGACATCTGTTCCGGCACCCGCCGAGCGGGGAAGTGCCCCGGAAGGCTTCTCCATCGACACCGCTGCCATCTCCACCGCCATCTTCATCACCGCTGCTGCTCCCATGAGGAGGAGTAGTTCTCCATCGAGGCTCGGGGCTGTACCGGTAGCTATGTGGTTCATCTCTCTTCCATGTACTTCAATACAATGATCTCATTGAGATTCATATGAGTTTGTATCACTACTATCTATGTGCTACTCTAGTGATGTGTTATTAAAGTAGTTTTATTCCTCCTACACGTGTGTAAAGGTGACAGTGCGTGCACCGTGTTAGTACTTGGTTTATGCTATGATCATGATCTCTTGAAGATTGCGAAGTTAACTATTGCTATGATAATATTGATGTGATCTATTCCTCCTACATATGCATGAAGGTGACAGTGTGCATGCTATGCTAGTACTTGGTTTAGTCTGTTGATCTATCTTACACTAAAGGTTACTAAAACATGAGCATTATTGTGGAGCTTGTTAACTCCGGCATTGAGGGTTCGTGTAATCCTACGCAATGTGTTCATCATCCAACAAAAGTGTAGAGTATGCATTTATCTATTCGTTATGTGATCAATGTTGAGAGTGTCCACTAGTGAAAGTGTAATCCCTAGGCCTTGTTCCTAAATACTTGAGTTACTACGCTTGTTTACTACTACTTTACTCTGAGTTACTACGCTTGTTTCTCGTTTTATCGTTACTGCTGCAATACCACCACCATCAACTACGCGCCAAGCACTTTTCTGGCACCGTTGCTACTGCTCATACTTATTTATACCACCTGTATTTCACTATCTCTTCGCGAACTAGTGCACCTATTAGGTGTGTTGGGGACACAAGAGACTTCTTGCTTTGTGGTTGCTGGTTGCATGAGAGGGATATCTTTGACCTCTTCCTCCCGAGTTCGATAAACCTTGGGTATCCACTTAAGGGAAACTTGCTGCTGTTCTACAAACCTCTGCACTTGGAGGCCCAACACTGTCTACAAGAATAGAAGCTCCCGTAGACATCAACCTTCTTGATCGAATCCAAGAAAATACTGAAGGTTGGGAGAACGACAAGGATAGAGAATCAGGTATAATTTATGATTATAAATGCATTGAAGCTTTTATGGATACTGATTTATTTCGTAATATGAGTGCTACATATGGTCTTGATTCCCAAGTTGCTGTAAATCTTTATAAAGCTTTTGCCTCTCATTATGAATTGCCTAAGAAGAATTTTGATAAGTATCATGAACCATATAAAGATAAAATTGATTCATCTATTAATAAGTGTGTTGTAATTGAAACTGCTGATCATGTTATTCCTGAAGCTTATATTGAAAAAACTCCTTTCCCTGCTAAAATGAAAGAGTACTCTGTTATAAATAGTGCGGTTCATAAAAGTGAAAAGAAACCTAGAGAACCTGAAGAACAAATAAAAGTTGAACCTGCTGTTGCAATTGTTAAAGATCTTGTGACTGAAAATGTGGAGGATGGTCATATTATTTTCTGTGAAGATGCTTCTAATATTGTTTCACATCCTAATAAACCCAAACAAGCTAGTGTTCCTATGCTATCTGTTAAAATTGGTGATCATTGCTATTATGGATTATGTGATATTGGTGCAAGTGTTAGTGCTATTCCGTATGAGCTTTACACGGAGATTATGCACGAAATTGATTCTTGTGAACTTGAAGATATTGATGTGGTTATTCAGCTAGCTAATAGAGAAACTATTTCACCAATTGGTATTGTCCGAGATGTGGAAGTTTTATGCGGTAAGATTAAATATCCTGCTGACTTTTTGGTACTTGGTTCTGCTGCTAGTGATTATTGTCCTATCATTTTTGGTAGACCTTTTCTAAATACTTGTGGAGCTATTATAGATTGCAAGAAAGAGAAAATTTTGACTAAATTTGCTGGTGAATCTTATGAGTTTAACTTCTCTAAATTTACTAAAACTCCTTATAAAGCTGATTTGCCTAGTAATGATTTTAAAATGGAGCAGTGTGCATCTATTGTTCTTGTTCCTAACAATCCTTTGCAGCAACATTTGGAGGATAGCGAGAGTGAAATTTTTAGGAAAGAAAGAGATGAACTTGAGGAAATTTTTCTTCGCCAACCTATTCTCAAGCATGATTTACCGGTGGAAGATTTGGGTACAACACCGCCACCTAAGGAAGATCCTGTTTTTGATTTAAAGCCTTTACCTGATAATCTTAAATATGCTCATATTGATGATAAGAAAATATATCCTGTTATTATTAGTTCTAAGCTTACAGAGTTTGAAGAAGAAAGATTATTGCAAATATTGAAGAAACACCGAGGAGCTATTGGCTACACTCTTGATGATTTGAAGGGGATTTCTCCATCTATTTGCCAACATGCTATTAATATGGAAGATGATGCAAAGCCTGTTGTTGAACATCAACGTCGTCTAATTCCGAAGATGAAGGAAGTGGTAAGGAATGAGGTATTACGACTTCTTGAAGCTGGTATTATATATCCTATTGCTGATAGTAGATGGGTTAGTCCTGTACATTGCGTTCCCAAGAAAGGAGGTATGACTGTTGTGCCTAATGATAATGATGAGCTCATTCCTCAAAGAGTGGTTGTAGGGTATAGAATGTGCATTGATTTTCGAAAAGTTAATAAAGTTACTAAGAAAGATCATTACCCTTTACCATTTATTGATCAAATGCTAGAAAGATTGTCTAAAAATACTCATTTTTGTTTTCTTGATGGTTATTCTGGATTTTCACAAATTGCTGTTAAAGCTAAAGATCAAGAGAAAACCACCTTTACTTGTCCCTATGGAACTTATGCTTATAGACGTATGCCTTTTGGTTTATGTAATGCTCCTGCTACTTTTCAAAGATGCATGTCTGCTATTTTTCATGGTTTTTGTGAAAGTATTGTAGAGGTATTCATGGATGATTTTTCCGTTTATGGGAATTCTTTTGATAGTTGCTTGCGAAACCTTGATAAAGTTTTGCAGAGATGTGAAGAAACTAACCTTGTTCTTAATTGGGAGAAATGCCACTTTATGGTTAATGAAGGAATTGTATTGGGACATAAAATTTCTGAGAGAGGTATTGAAGTTGATAGAGCTAAAGTTGAAGCAATTGAGAAGATGCCCTATCCGAGGGATGTTAAAGGTATTCGTAGTGTTCTTGGTCATGCTGGGTTTTATAGGAGGTTTATTAAAGATTTCTCCAAGATTTCAAAGCCTCTTACTAATCTTCTTCAAAAAGATGTACCATTTGTTTTTGATGATGATTGTAAGGAAGCTTTTGAAACTCTTAAGAAAGCCTTAACAACTGCTCCTATAGTTGAACCTCCTGATTGGAATTTACCATTTGAAATTATGTGTGATGCTAGTGATTTTGCTGTAGGCGCTGTTCTTGGACAGCGAGTAGATAAAAAACTGAATGTTATTCATTATGCTAGTAAAACTCTTGATGCTGCTCAAAGAAATTATGCTACAACTGAAAAGGAATTATTAGCTGTAGTCTTTGCTTGTGATAAATTTAGATCTTATATTGTTGATTCAAAAGTTACTATTCATACTGATCATGCTGCAATTAGATACCTAATGACAAAGAAAGATGCTCGAGGCTTATTAGATGGGTACTTCTTTTGCAAGAATTTGATTTACATATTGTAGATAGGAAAGGTGCTGATAATCCTGTTGCTGATAATTTGTCTAGATTGGAAAATATTGCTTATGATCCTGTTCCTGTTAATGATAGTTTTCCAAATGAACAATTGGCTGTGATAAAGGTGAGCTCGCGAGACAGTCCTTGGTATGCTGATTATGCTAACTTTATTGTTTCCAAGTACTTGCCTCCAACCTTTTCAGCTCAGCAAAGGAGGAAATTCTTTTATGATTTGAGGCATTATTTCTGGGATGACCCACACTTATATAAAGAAGGAGTGGATGGTATTATGCGAAGATGTGTTCCCGAATATGAACAACAAGAGATATTGAGTAAATGTCATGGCAGTGCTTATGGAGGACATCACGCCGGAGATAGAACCGCGCAAAAAGTTCTACAATCAGGTTTTTATTGGCCAACTCTCTTCAAGGATGCGAGAAAGTTTATTTTATCTTGTGATGAATGCCAAAGGGTTGGTAATATCTCCAGACGCAATGAAATGCCTATGAATTATACTCTTGTTATTGAACCGTTTGATTGTTGGGGATTTGACTTCATGGGACCTTTTCCCTCTTCAAAAGGTAACACGCATATACTTGTTGCTGTTGATTATGTTACTAAATGGGTGGAAGCCATACCTACAAAAAGTGCTGATGGTGAGACCTCTTTAAAAATGCTTTTAGATATTATTTTCCTAGATTTGGAGTGCCTAGATATATTATGACTGATGGAGGTTCTCATTTTATTCATGGAGGTTTTAGAAAAACTCTTGCTAAGTATGGTATTAATCATAGAATTGCTTCCGCTTATCATCCTCAAACTAGTGGTCAAGTAGAATTATCAAATAGAGAGATTAAATCTATCTTGCAGAAAACCGTTAATAAATCTAGAAAGAATTGGGCTAGTAAATTGAAGGATGCACTATGGGCTTATAGAACTGCTTATAAAAACCCCATGGGAATGTCACCTTATAAAATGGTTTATGGAAAAGCTTGTCATTTACCTTTAGAACTAGAACACAAAGCTTATCGGGCTGTTAGAGAATTAAATAAAGATCCTAAACTTGCCGGTGATAAGAGGTTGCTACAATTAAGTTCTCTAGATGAATGGAGAAGTGAAGCTTATGAAAATGCTAAACTCTTTAAAGAGAAAGTTAAAAAATGGCATGATAGAAGGATCATCAAAAGAGAGTTTAATATTGGGGATAAAGTCCTATTGTATCGGTCTCGTCTCAGATTCTTTGCAGGGAAATTACTCTCGAAATGGGAAGGACCATATGTTGTTGAGGAGGTGTATCGTTCAGGAGCAATTAAAATTAGCTCTCTCCAAGGCAATGCTACGCAAGTGGTGAATGGACAAAGACTCAAGCATTATATTTCAGGTGATTCTTATAATGTTGATGTTGATATTATTCGAGTAGAAACACCGGAGGCTTTTATCAAAGAACAAATTGACAGTCCGCTAGAACCCGACTTTGAATAGGTAACAGTACTGGTAATGAAAAGTTCGCGATTTACTTTCCGAACATTATTTTTGTTGTTTTTAGAAAATATGAAAAATTACGAGTTCGAAACGGAGTGGAAAAGACGCACGAGGGGCGAAACCACAGGCCAGCGCGGGCCCCAGCCTGGCCGCGCCGACCCATGGTCTGGCCGCCTCGTTGCCCCTTTCCGACTCTGGTTCGATCTGGTACTTTCCTTTTGTCGAGAAATTTTTGCTATATAATCCCCCGGACCCCTGGAGGTCCGTATATCGTTTTCTCGACGTGTTTTGTTTCGAGCTGTTTCTGCCAGGATCTGTTTTCAGTCTAGAAGCACCATGGTCTCCAAGAACAAGGGCAAGGAGTTTCCAGATGAAGAAGATCGAGATCTTGGGTGGAAAGAGGAAGACAAGGACGTCAAGGAAGAGGATGAAGAAGAGGTGGAGGAAGATTCGCGCGCACACCCGCGTGCTACCATTGCAAGCATCAAGGTGGTGGACAACACTTTTAGTGCAAACAAGAGCGCAAGAATTCGCACTGGAGGAGCGGTTCCACGTCATTATCTAGCTCCGAAAACATCTCCATCAGGCATTCATCACCCCTTCCACAATCTAATTTTCAATAATCAAATTGAAGGGACTCCCAAGGCAGCATTGCCTAGCCAGTGGGATATAGATCGCTCTAACACTGCAGGAGAAAAGGAGCCTGAGGCTGAAGAGTGGGGAAATAACTCTAAGAGCTGGGACTCGCCATTAGACAGACTCTCTAACCGCGTCGAGCACAGTTCAGAGATGATTCGCAATCTCATATACAGGATTGACGAGCTTCAGGAGCTTATTGAGAAGCTTGTCAGGAATTCACCACCATCGCCGAAGGAGTAATTCATCATCGGTATTGGCATCCCCTTGGTTTGTTCCAAGCTTGGGGAATGCCGCGGTATCACATTATCACTACCTTTTACTTTTATTGTCAAGTAGTGTCATATCATGAATAGGGAAGTTATCGTATAAGATGGGTTGCGTTTGGAAGTATCTCTCCTTTAGTTGTCTATGTATCCCTTGGTGTGAGTTATCGATATGGAATATTAATGAGAAGTCTTATCATTTACATATTTCACATCTTATTTTAGTTTGCAATCTCTATGATTCATCTTGTTGTTAGTATTGGTATCACTTTGGGAGCATTGAATAAATCTATTTGGTTTTGGCAAACTTAGCATTGGTCAATAGCAACAACACTTTGAGATTTAAATAGAAAAGAGAAATACATGTAGATGTTTCATTGTCTTTCTTGTTAGCTCATAGTTCATTATTCTGAAGTTAAAATTGTTTGTGCTTACAAGGAAGATGCATGATTGTTTCTATCATATGTATATTTGTTTGTTTCCCTCGACTCTTATGCTTGCTAATTAACCTTGCTAGCCAAAGACCTGTACTGAGAGGGAATACTTCTCGTGCATCCAAACCTTCAACCAAACCTATGTTATTTGTGTCCACCATACCTACCTATTACATGGTATTTTCTGCCATTCCAAGTAAATACTTCATGTGCTACCTTTAAACAATTCAAAACTTAGTATCTCTTATTTGTGTCAATGTTTCATAGCTCATGAGGAAGTATGTGGTGTTTTATCTTTCAATCTTGTTGGGCAATTTCCACCAATGGACTAGTGGCTTCATCCGCTTATCCAATAGTTTTGCAAAAAGAGCTGGCATTGGGATTCCCAGTCCCAAATTAATTAAACTAAATAGACACTCCTCCATGGTATGTGATTGATGGACGGCACCCGAAGGATTCGGTTAGCCATGGCTTGTGTAAGCAAAGGTTGGGGGGAGTGTCATCATCATCATAAAGCTAAAATAAAAAGGCACTCCTTCATGGTATGAGATTGTTGGCAGGCACCCGAGGATTCGGTTAGCCATGGTTTGTGAAAGAAAGGTTGGAAGGAGTGCCACACAAAAGGAAAATATTATGGGAGCCGCTCTTAGGAGGTTGTCTGGCAAGGGGGTTAGAGTACCCGCTACCAGTCGTTGACAACAATAAACACCTCTCAAAATGTTACTTTTATTATCTCCATATGATTTCAAAACTGAAAGAGCTCTAGCACATGATTTAATCCCTGCTTCCCTCTGCGAAGGGCCTGTCTTTTACTTTATGTTGAGTCAGTAAACCTATTTCTCTCCATCTCAAGCAAGCATTTGAGTAGTTGTGATCAAACCATTATATTGTGATTTGCTACATCATGTCTTTTATTCTTCCTTGTTTAGTACAAGTTTTATCTGAATGAATATAGCTTTGCAAGTTATCAATGATTATGAAGAGACCATTATGATTGAGTATGCAAGTTGTGCATTATAAACTTTAAACATGAGAGCGCTGCTCAAGAAGATAAATATAATCTATTAATTGTTCTCTGACCAAGAACGAAGTTTGCCATCACCAATTATGATTTCTCATGCACCTTTACTTGTGATTACCTTATACTTGTTTCAATATGAGTTATAAGAGGTTGTTTACTATAATGTCCTGTGTGAATGAATATGATGTTTCTTGTCCGTATTTTGGTTATCGACTCTTCACTCCATAAACATGTGGTCATGTCTATTGAGTTCAGTTTCGCTTGGGGACAAGCGAAGTCTAAGCTTGGGGGGAGTTGATACGTCCAATTTGCATCACTATTTTATATCATAATTTGCTGTTATTCATTGATATATTTCATATTGGGACACAATACTTATGTTATTTCATCTATTTTGCATGTTTCATCATTATTGGAGGATCGAACACCGGAGCCAGGATTCTGCTGGAAAAAGCACCGTCGAACGCAATATTTCGGAAGATCAACTTTGGAAGGAAATTATACCAAAAATCCTATTTTTCAAGATGACGAAGGAAGCAGAAGGAGGAGCCAGGAGGAGCCAGGGTGGGCCCACACCCTAGGCGGCGCGGGCCGGCCCTGGCCGCGCGCCATGTGGTGTGGGGCCCACGACCCCTTTCGCCTCCTTTTCTTCGCCAAACCCTTCGTCCCGAAGACTAAGCCACAGAGGAATCCTCACGAAGGGTTACAGCCGCTGCGGGGTGGAGAACACCAGAGAGAAAAGAGCTCTCCGGCAGGGCGGGGAAATTCCCTCCCGAGGGGGAAATCGACGCCATCGTCACCGTCATCGAGCTGGACATCATCTCCATCACCATCATCATCATCTCCACCATCATCACCGCCATCTCCTCCGCAGCACCTCGTCACCGCCGTAGCAATTTGGGTTTGGTCTTGATTGTTTGATAGGGGAAACTCTCCCGGTATCGATCTATACTTGTTGTTGATGCTATTGAGTGAAACCATTGAACCAAGTTTATGTTCAGATTGTTATTCATCATCATATCACCTCTGATCATGTTCCATATGATGTCTCGTGAGTAGTTCGTTTAGTTCTTGAGGACATGGGTGAAGTCTAAATGTTAGTAGTGAACTATGGTTGAGTAATATTCAATGGTGTGATATTTAAGTTGTGGTGTTATTCTTCTAGTGGTGTCATGTGAACGTCGACTACATGACACTTCACCATTTATGGGCCTAGGGAATGCATCTTGTATTCGTTTGCTAATTGCGGGGTTGCCGGAGTGAGAAACCTAAACCCCCGTTGGTATATCGATGCAGGAGGGATCGCAGGATCTCAGAGTTTAAGGCTGTGGTTAGATTTATTCTTAATTACTTTCTTGTAGTTGCGGATGCTTGCAAGGGGTATAATCACAAGTATGTATTTAGTCCTAGGAAGGGCGGTACATTAGCATAGGTTCACCCACACAACACTTATCATAACAATGAAGATTATTTAGCCGTATGTAGCGAAAGCACTAGACTAAAATCCCATGTGTCCTCGAGAACGTTTGGTCATTATAAGTAAACAAACCGGCTTGTCCTTTGTGCTAAAAAGGATTGGGCCACTCGCTGCAATTATTTCTCTCGCATTTTACTTACTCGTACTTTATTCAACTGTTACATCAAAACCCCCGAATACTTGTCTGTGAGCATTTACAGTGAGTCCTTCATCGAAACTGCTTGTCAACACCTTCTGCTCCTCGTTGGGATCGACATTCTTACTTATCGAAGATACTACGATACACCCCCTATACTTGTGGGTCATCAGTGCTACCTTTAAATTTCCATCATTCGCCTTTACAATATATAGTTCATGGGACAAAATAGCCTAAAAACTATTGTGGTATTGAATATGTACTTATGCACTTTATCTCTTATTAAGTTGCTTGTTGTGCGATAACCATGTTCTGGGGACGCCATCAACTCTTTGTTGAATATCATGTGAGTTGCTATGCATGTCCGTCTTGTCTGAAGTAAGAGATATCTACCACTTTAATGGTTAGAGCATGCATATTGTTAGATAAGAACATTGGGCCGCTAACTAAAGCCATGAATCATGGTGGAAGTTTCAGTTTTGGACATATATCCTCAATCTCATATGAGAACACTAATTGTTGCCACATGCTTATGCATTAAAGAGGAGTCCATTATCTGTTGTCCATGTTGTCCCGGTATGGATGTCTAAGTTGAGAATAATCAAAAGCGAGAAATCCAAAATGCGAGCTTTCTCCTTAGACCTTTGTACAGGCATGGAGGTACCCCATTGCGACACTTGGTTGAAACATGTGTATTGCGATGATCCGGTAGTCCAAGCTAATTAGGACAAGGTGCGGGCACTATTAGTACACTATGCATGAGGCTTGCAACTTGTAAGATATAATTTACATGACTCATATGCTTTATTACTACCGTTGACAAAATTGTTTCATGTTTTCAAAATAAAAGCTCTAGCACAAATATAGCAATCGATGCTTTCCTCTTTGAAGGACCTTTCTTTTACTTTTATGTTGAGTCAGTTCACCTCTCTCTCCACCTCAATAAGCAAACACTTGTGTGAACTGTGCATTGATTCCTACATACTTGCATATTGCACTTGTTATATTACTTTACATTGACACTATCCATGAGATATACATGTTATAAGTTGAAAGCAACCGCTGAAACTTAATCTTCCTTTGTGTTGCTTCAATACCTCTACTTTGATTTATTGCTTTATGAGTTAACTCTTATGCAAGACTTATTGATGCTTGTCTTGAAGTACTATTCATGAAAAGTCTTTGCTTTATGATTCATTTGTTTACTCATGTCATTACCATTGTTTTGATCGCTGCATTCATTACATATGCTTACAATAGTATGATCAAGGTTATGATGGCATGTCACTCCAGAAATTATCTTTGTTATCGTTTACCTGCTCGGGACGAGCAAAACTAAGATTGGGGATGCTGATACGTCTCCGACGTATCGATAATTTCTTATGTTCCATGCCACATTATTGATGATATCTACATGTTTTATACACATTATATGTCGTATTTATGCATTTTCCAGCACTAACCTATTAACGAGATGCCGAAGAGCCTTTTGCTGTTTTTGGTTTCAGAAATCCTAGTAAAGAAATATTCTTGGAATTGGACGAAATCAACGCCCAGGGTCCTATTTTTGCATGAAGCTTCCAGAAGACCGAAGAGGAAACGAAGTGGGGCCACGAGGCGACGACATGCTAGGGCGGCGCGGCCCTGTTGTGTCGCCACCTCGTGACGCCCCCTGACCTACCCTTTCGCCTACTTAAAGCCTCCGTCGCGAAACCCCCAGTACCGAGAGCCACGATTCGGAAAACCTTACTAAGACGCCGCCGCCGCCAATCCAATCTCGGGGATTCAGGAGATCGCCTCCGGCACGGAGAGGGGAATCATCTCCGGAGGACTCTTCACCGCCATGGTCGCCTCCGGAGTGATGAGTGAGTAGTTCACCCCTGGACTATGGGTCCATAGCAGTAGCTAGATGGTTGTCTTCTCCTTATGTGCTTCATTGTTGGATCTTGTGAGCTGCCTAACATGATCAAGATCATCTATCTGTAATACTATATGTTGTGTTTGTCGGGATCCGATGGATAGAGAATACTATGTTATGTTAATTATCAAGTTATTACCTATGTGTTGTTTATTTTTTTTTTTTTTTTTGAAAGTAAGATCACATATATTAAGCAGCAGGCCGCCTCATTAAAAACCTTCCAGTCCCCTTCGGTACCCTGGTAAGGAAAAGAGTGCGTAAGAAACCTGCTGCCTGAAGGATTACATAGTGTTCTTACAATCGCTTGCAATCAAATCCCTAATACACTCCGGAGATGAATTGCAAGCCGACCCACTGTGACCTGACTTAGCTAATTGAGCTAACACATGAGCAGGGCTATTACAAAGACGATCTACTTTAGTTACAGAAATATCCCTATAAATTTTCAGCAACTCTCTACCTTCAAGGATTAGGGGCCAGCTCCTTGAAAGATCAGTATCTCCAGCACCTAGGGCCTGGATCGCTCTCAGACAATCCGACTCAAGAACTGCTGGCCAACGCTTCAAAGAGATTAGGCACTTTAGTCCTTCTAAGCAAGCTTGGATTTCCGCTTCCTCAGCACTGCCGCAGTTGGGAATAAATTTCCACTCTGAAAGTATAACAGAGCCCTCATGGTCACGAACAATGATTCCCAGACCTGCCTCTTTTGAATGAGAGTTCCAGCCAGCATCCACATTTGCTTTTAGCATACCCTCAGCCGGAGCACACCAAGATGACGTCGAGTCTGCATGGGTGTTTGCAGCAGCTGTAAAAGAAGTCAGGTAATTTGCTAGAAAATTCACCGAGGCCGTAATAGTAGCTTTGCCGTCTCCATGAACGACGTTGTTGCGATGATGCCACACCCTCCATAATAGAAAGAGGACCCGTGATCGCATGTCCGGTTTTAGCTGGTGGAGGACGTGAAGAAGCCACTCCTTTCCAGACACATTAAAAACATCTTCAGATGGCAGAGACCAGACCGAACGCATCTCCTCCCGCAACGCCTTTGCCATTGTGCACCGGATCAAAGCATGGTGGATGTCCTCGTCCTCTATCCCACATATGGAGCAAACAGGATCAATTTTATGAATACGTCTGTGTAAACTGTCTTTCACAGCTAGAGAGTTCGTAGCCGCCCTCCAAGCAAAAATACGGACTTTTTGTGGTACATCCGTCTTCCAGATCGTCTCCCAAATACAACGATCACCAGTGGGTTCTGCACTAGATTGCCCATAATCCACCTCCTGGATATTCCGTCTCCCAAGGCGGTATGCCGAACGGACGCTGAAATGGCCATTACTCTCGCCGCTCCAGGCGATGACATCGTCAGTAGCTCGAGCAGGCAACTTTATGCTCAGAATACATGCTGCATCCCGCGGGTGACAACAGGCACGTACCGCCTCCTCATCCCAGAGCCGAGCGTTATGAGAAATAAGTTCTGAGACCCATCGTTTACGAGAGTTTCCCCGTCGCCCTTCCACTTTAGGAGCATCCGGTCTAGGTAGCCAATTATCTCTGAAATTTTTTACTTTAGAGCCATCCCCAATGCGCCATACTATGCCTTCCTTAAGAAGCTCCAGCCCATGAAGCACACCTTGCCAAGTCTGGGACTGGTTTTGAATAAAAGCGGTGTCCAGGAGATCACCAGACGGATAGTACCGGGACTTGAGTAACTGAGCACATAGACTGTCAGGGAATTTGATTAGCCTCCATGCTTGGCGAGCAAGCAAAGCCTGGTTGAAGATTCTGAGATCACGGAAACCCATTCCTCCCTGAGACTTGGGTCTTGTCATTTTATCCCATGAGAGCCAATGCATTCGACGTCGGTTTTCCTCATCACCCCACCAGAAGTTCCGAATAATATGCTGCAGATCGTCAATGAGCCCCAAGGGAAACTTAAAGACCCCCATAGCATAAGTGGATATAGATTGCAGAATCGCTTTAATGAGGACTTCCTTAGCTCCCGAGGACATATACTTCTCACACCAATCACTAGCATGTTTTGAAAACTTTCCTTTAGTGGATTTGAAGCTACCTTTCTTCATTCGGCCTTCAGGCACAGGCAGGCCTAAATATTTTTCTTCAAAACATTCTGTTTCATATTTAAGAATCTCCTTAATCTGAGCTTGTGTTTCCATGTCGCACTGATCCCCATACATGATGGAGCATTTGCCAAGGCTAACAAGCTGCCCTGTACTCTCCTCATAGCGATCAAGAATTGATTTAACAACTAATGCTTGGTCAGATGTGGCTTCAAAGAACAAGAGACTGTCATCCGCAAAAAGGACGTGTGATATACCAGGGGCACGCCGACATATATGGAGCTCATGCAAGGACCTAGATTGGATCTCATGTCTGATAAGGCTAGATAAACCATCAGCAACAAAAAGGAAGAGGTACGGAGAAAGGGGATCACCTTGGCGGATACCACGGGAGGGGGAGAAGGAGTCCAACATATGTCCGTTAAAGCGAATTGAATAGCGAACGGTGGTGACACACGCCATCACCCACCGCACCCATTTACTGTGAAAGCCCAACTTCGCTAGAACTCCCTCGAGAAACCGCCAGTCCACGCGATCATACGCTTTGGCCATATCCAATTTATACGCACAAAACTTCCTGCGAGCGGCTGAACCTGTTTGAATAGCATGAATGCACTCAAACGCAATTAGAGCATTATCAGTGATGAGGCGCCCCGGGATAAAGGCACTTTGCATGGGGGCGATAATATCCTGTAGAAGAGGCCGCAGCCGGTTCACTAAGCACTTAGAGACCACCTTAAAAATGACATTGCACAAACTAATTGGTCTGAAATCCTTTAACTCTTCAGGGTCATTCTTTTTTGGTATTAGCACAATAGTTGTGTCGTTAACCTCATCAGGCATTACTCCATCTTCAAAGAAACGTTGGACCGCCAGCACCACCTCTGATTTTAGCAAATCCCAATTCCTTTGCAGGAACCGAGCAGGAAAACCGTCCGGGCCAGGTGCCTTTAGGGGGCCTATCTGAAACAAAGCATCACTAATTTCTTTTTCCGAAAATGGGGCACACAGGTTCTCATTCATCCCTTCATCAACACACGGCTGGAGCATATCAGTAATAATGTGCGGATTGATGGACTCATCTCTGGTATAAAGGTTTTGGAAGAAGTCTGTAGCTAAACCCTCCATCTCCCTGGCATCACACGTCCAAGAACCATCTGGACGTTTTAGCTTCCGGATCTGGTTCTTCTTTTTCCTATGTGTTGTTTATGATCTTGCATGCTCTCCGTTATTAGTAGAGGCTCTGGCCAAGTTTTTGCTCTTAACTCCAAGAGGGAGTATTTATGCTCGATAGTGGGTTCATGCCTCCATTAAATCTGGGACAGTGACGAAAGTTCTAAGGTTGTGGATGTGTGTTGCCACTAGGGATAAAACATTGATGCTATGTCTAAGGATGTAGTTATTGATTACATTACGCACCATACTTAATGCAATTGTCTGTTGTTTGCAACTTAATACTGGAAGGGGTTCGGATGATAACTGAAGGTGGACTTTTTAGGCATAGATGCATGGATAGCGGTCTATGTACTTTGTCGTAATGCCCAATTAAATCTCACTATATTTATCATATCATGTATGTGCATTGTTATGCCCTCTCTATTTGTCAATTGCCCGACTGTAATTTGTTCACCCAACATGCTTTTATCTTATGGGAGAGACACCTCTAGTGAACTGTGGACCCGGTCCTATTCTTTACATCGCATACAATCTACTGCAATACTTGTTTTACTGTTTTCGCAAACAATCATCTTCCACACAATACGGTTAATCCTTTGTTACAGCAAGCCGGTGAGATTGACAACCTCACTGTTCGTTGGGGCAAAGTACTTTGGTTGTGTTGTGCAGGTTCCACGTTGGCGCCGGAATCTGGTGTTGCGCCGCACTACATCCCGCCGCCATCAACCTTCAACGTGCTTCTTAACCCTGGTTCGATAAACCATGGTTTCTTACTGAGGGAAACTTGCTGCTGTACGCATCACACCTTCCACTTGGGGTTCCCAACGAGCGTGTGCTTTACGCGTCATCATCCACCTCTAGCCTCCTCCTCCTTCTCCATTCCTCCTCCTCCTCCGGCCACCTTTCTCTTCTCCTCTCTCCAATTTCCCTTCTCCTCTTCTACCTTCTTCATATCCCACCCTCCGGCAAGAACCTTCTCAAGCTCCGACCACCACATCGACCTCCCTCCAACGAGCTTCTACCTCCGGTCGGCCTCCCTCTGACGAGCTTCTACCTCCAGCCGGCCTCCCTCCGACAAGCTTCTCCGGTGACCTAGTCTCACTCCGGCGGCCACCTTCTTTCACTCCAACGGCCATGGCGTTGACCACGGTAATGGAGCCGACCGCGGTGTTGGAGTTGCCACAGTCACGAACTAGAACTCGACCTACACCTAGATCTAACTTTTTTTTGAATCCTGGAAATAATAACGCCAGCGCACCAGGCTGGTGCACCGGCAATAACTAGTATTACCGCTGGCGCACATGCTAGTGCACCGACAATAACCCATTATCACCGGCCTGTTCCCACCGCTGGCTCTGGTGCGCCACCAGGCTGGTGCACCGGCAATAACTAGTATTACCGCTGGCGCACATGCTAGTGCGCCGGCAATAACCCATTATCACCGGCCTGTTCCCACCGTCGGCTCTGGTGCGCTGGCAGTAGGGTTTTTTGGTGCGCCGGCAATAAACCTTTTCCTAGTAGTGTTGGATCCTCCTAGCCTTTATATAGGAGGCTAGGTCTCGGAGTCCAGTTCGGATCGATTTACAGGTGTTTCATGTAAGGTTATGTTTATGTCGGCTTCTTTACTGGGTCTTTCCTTATCCAACATGCTTCGTTTGCTGGGCTTCAGATGCTTCCAGAATTCTAACTTGGTGGGCTTCCTCTTGAATACGTACCAGAGTTACACAAGCTGTAAGCCCACTAAGTTATACACATTTCATAAACACAAGTTGGATTTAAAAAATGATTGAAAGAAGCAACACATAAACACATGCATCAGTTAAGAACAATACATATTTCAAGATCACTTTGAAAGAATGGTTTATAAGTTAGTTGACGCTTCTTGTTTTGTCTCACATTTCTTAGTAAATACCGGAGTTGTAAAATATAGCACTCGCTCTCACATTGTAATGCCCGAAATTGAATTAAAAAGAGTGCATACACATGCTTGTAGAAGCTTAAATTGCATACCCAGTTTACTTGAGACATGGGATACATGAACAATTTAAATAATCGAGATCTAATTATAAACGACTATCTATGACAAAGAATGGTTTTGGTAAAAGCATGTAATCTCATCTGAATTGTGTCTTACATGGGTAGACAAATTCAAATTATTAACCTACATGACTTTATCAAATTGAAAGATATTAAAGAGACCGGTATAGAAACAACCTATAAACATGAGCTCATGAAAGTACATACCCTGAGATCACCTTGAAACAATAATGCTCTATAAACTAGCGGATTTTTTGAACCATTGTACACAGAAGACCCCAATCTAAAACATAATAAAAAACTATCAAAATGAGAGTGCTAAAATTAACTTTTTAATCGCAGGTTCACCCTTCTAATTTTCAAAAAAACTTAGCAATATGGTGAGTTCATTAAGTTTATTTTATCTAAATATGTACCTCTTGTTTTTTTACTTCAATTTTTCACAAGCCTTATAAACACACTTTTACTAAGTTTTTTTCCCATCTAGAATAGTGAAACCTATCTATTGTTTCTTTAGCTAGAATCTCCAAGGCACATTCTCTATTTGTCGACAAACTTTGGTGTCCAGATTCAGATTTTCATGTGTCATTCTCTCAATAAAATAAATCACCTTAAACCTAAATTAGTATAAAGATGAGTATTGTGATGCAATACTAAATAGTGACATTAAAATGGTATAAATCAAATTTAATATAATGTTAAACAACATTTCACATTAATAGGAGGTAATAATTCGTTTCTTTAAAAGTAACTGAGGTTATATAAATCTCCTCCACTTTTAGTTTGTTTGCCCCCACGACAAGGCAAAACATATTTAATTATTTATACTAAAATTTTATATTTGTTATAAATCATATTTAATAAGGTTGTGCTACATTTAAATTGCATGTTCTAGTATTTTTCCATTAACTTTTTATACATTGCACATTAATATATATCTATATCAAAATCCTCTCAAACATGAAAAAACCAGAAAAAACAAAAAGCAAGTCTCCTCAAATCAACTTGTGTCGATTGCATGAATGTAGTGTATATGTATGTGCGTGTAGCCTTACATATATTGGTAGAGATCTTTATCGGAGAGGTTTCTAGTTTATGATAGGTATACTTAAGTAGAAAAATTCTAGAATATATACGGTGCTTAAAAGGATCTTGTCATTCAAACATTTGCCCACAATTGTAATTTTTGTGTCAAATATTTCTTACACATAACATTGGCATTGATGTATCGATGACATGTATATGATATGTGCTTACTACGCAAGTAACATTGCCCTAACTAAGATCCTACTTTAGTACAACTTGTAGGGCGTTCAACGGAGAGAGACTACTGGTCTTACTAAAATAGTCACGTGTGATGATCAGACTTATTTCAAATTGGGATAAACTTTTGTTGTTGATGAGGAAAACAAGTAAAATTTTGGTTACTGGATCTTATGTTTTCTTCATTTTTTTGAGATATTATGTTTTCTTCATTAGACTCTTGAGCATAATCAACATTTACTAAAGAAAAAGGGATCAATGGTAGTATGAGAGTATGGGCCTCTGGACTCGTGGCCTAGTGTTATACAGAAAAAAAAAACAAGTTGGTCACTCAAGGCAACGTACTCTCCCAACAAGCTCGTAAAGACAGAAATATCACACTTCCCATGTCACCTTGAATGATCCAAAGCAAGACGTAGTACACCAATGTGCAAGTGGCAACTTTTTGTCGTGATCGCAGGAGGCAAGGCCCTCACGAGCACCGTTCGAGGAAATAACTCCATTCCTAAGGGGCCATATCGCAAAACTGGTTGGCTATAAGAATGCCCGAAGGGGGTCAAGCTTAACCACGGTGTATTAGATTAACCCGTCCCTCTGGTCTACATCGAGTTAAGCCCCAGTGAACGCAAGGGCGACGAGGAGGAGGAAAAAAATAACCCCGGAAAAGGACAGACGAATCGCGCCACCGCGGGGAGGCGTACGGCGCGGCCGCCCGCCATCGGATCTGCGCCGGCGACTCGGCCGGCCGCCGGAGGAGGAGGTGGTGGTGTCGCTCCGTCCATTTCCCGCCCTCAGGCGCCCAGATCCGTCCCGCCGGTGAGTCCTACTCCCCTCGGCTCGTGCTGGGATAGTGGGGTGGACGCTGTAGTCGACGGGGACTCGAGATAGCTCAGAAAACCTGGTGTCCCGTGTGCTGCTGCCACGGAAATGCGCATCGGCGAGAGATTTCGCCTTGGTTTGTTCTCGTGTTCGGTTTAGCGCGCGGTTCCGAGCCGTCATCTCGGGATTTCAGGCTCTCAGCTGTGAAGGATTTGGGAATGCTTGTGATGCGTGCGTGGTGGTGTGTTCTCTGCTACTTTTTTTGTGATTTCTTCAGTCGAAATGCGTTGGATTTGGGGGGTTTGGTAATTCACGGGGAACACGCAGGATCCATGGGCTCTTCGTATTTTTAAGCTGTCTACTCACGAATTTATTGTGTCAATTTAGTACGACTACGACTGTGTGGGATGCGCCACTGCGAGGTTTTTAATCCGAGGTCCAGCTTTGTCGTTTTTCCTAGTATTCTCAGTCCATCTAGGGTGATTTGAACAATTTGATACAGACATCGAAGAGGGATTTGTTTCCTGTATAATTTTAGCCGATTTTTTTTTATCTGTGTACGGCCAATCGTTTGGTTGTGTGTGTTTTGGTCAGGGATATTTGTGAGTTCAGTGATTGGACTGTGAAATTCTAGATCTGCCTATGGCTCTAGTCTCAAGTGAAGTACCACTGATCGAGATCAGTTTAGGAACTTGCTCTCTAGCACTGCCTACTGATTTACGATTATCTCTTAGTGATACTGATGTTAATTTTTGTATTAGATCTGACCAAAGAGATATGAACACAGATAAAATTTGTCATAAGAAGTCATGATCATTAAGCTTGTTTTTCGTTATGAGAACTGTTTGCATTTTTGATTGTTCTATTCTACAAGTCAAGAGTCCATCTATTTGTTACTGCCAGGGATATGTGTGCATGCTTATGTCTGAATGCTAGTTATTTTTATCGAATGATGATGCTGTCTGAATGAAGTTCAGATCTATTTCCTACTGTCACCCTGGGACGAAATTATTTAATATGTCTTGGGCTTTATCAAATTCAACAAGTTATTGTCCAATTTATTCTGTTCTAGTGAAGATGTGAAATCTAGATGTAAGACTGGAAGAATTGTCCAGTCTATTTAAACTTTAATTTGCTTATCAACTTCCTTGGTGTATTAAATCTGTGTTACGAATTTTACAAGTCCAAGCTATCATGTGTATCTTGCTTTGGCACAAAGACTAGATAAAAAAATAGAAATATTGACATGAGCAAACAAGAAGATCCAAAGGGACTGTTTTGTGGCAGAACTTCATGCTCTATTTTGTGATGTGCTAGACTATTTAACTCGGAAGTTAATGTAAATTCATTCCATTACTCCTTGTGTTTAGCTTATGTATTCTTGTCTTCTGGATATCTGTCACTCATGCTTCCTAATTTATTGTGCTTTAACATTTAAATTTATGTCAAGAAATCTGATCTTGTGCAATGCTCATGGTATTCATGGTTCACTGTTTCCTTTTGCAGTGTATCTACCACCGAATTGTGAGATAGGGTGCTTCCAGTTTATGCAGAGGTTGTGAAAACATCATCAATGGCCTACTATTGATTGGCTAGCAGAGATCAGTTTGGAGTCTTCTTTCTTCCTCTTTGCTTCTCTGTTGGATTACAGGAGAGGTGGAAGCATAAAGGTAGACAGGCCGCTCAGCCATTCTATGTCCAGGGACTTGGACTGTCCTGTTCAGACACAGATGGCTGTTGCAGTCCTGGATCGGAGCTTCAGTAGTGAATATCCTGCAAGTAGCAGAAATGAGGGGAGATCATTGAGCTGGAAGAGAGTTTTTGTCCAAACTGATAATGGTTCTGTCCTGGGCATCGAACTGGAGAGGGGAGAAAATGCACACACCGTGAAAAAAAAGCTGCAGATAGCCCTGAATGTTTCCACAGAGGAGAGCTCATTAACCTTTGGTGATCTTGTTCTGAACAATGATCTAAGCAATATTCGCAATGACTCACCGTTGCTCCTCACAAGGAATCAGATGCATAGGAGCAGCTCAACACCTTGCCTCTCTCCTACTGGAAAAGATGTGCAACAGCCAGACCGTAGTGGACCCATTGCTATCCTTGGGTGTTCAAGCCCTTCCTCTCAGATGAAACAACTTGCTAAGGATGTTGTGAAAGCCATAAAGAATGGTGTTGACCCAGTAGCTGTTAACAGCGGGATGGGTGGTGCCTACTACTTCAAGAACATGTGGGGGGAACATGTAGCAATTGTCAAGCCAACCGATGAGGAGCCATTTGCTCCAAATAATCCTAAAGGCTTTGTAGGGAGAGCCCTTGGACAGCCAGGCCTCAAAAGATCTGTACGAGTTGGTGAGACAGGGTTCAGAGAGGTAGCTGCTTACCTCCTTGACCACGACAACTTTGCAAATGTTCCTCCGACCATGCTGGTCAAGATCACACACGATGTGTTCAATGTGAATGATACTGTCGGCAGCAAGAACAAGATGTTCCACAACAAATCACAGGCTGTGAGCAAGATTGCATCATTGCAGCAGTTCATCCCTCATGATTTTGATGCCAGTGACCATGGGACGTCAAGCTTCCCTGTATCTGCAGTGCACAGAATTGGCATCCTTGACATCAGGATCTTCAACACAGACAGGCATTCAGGCAATCTTCTGGTCAGGAAAGTAGGTCCTGGGTCTGACAATTTTGGAGTGCAGACTGAACTCATTCCTATTGACCATGGTCTTTGTCTTCCAGAATGTCTAGAGGACCCTTACTTTGAATGGATCCACTGGCCACAGGCATCAATCCCTTTCTCTGAGGAGGAGCTTGAATACATTGCAGATTTGGATCCTGCAAGAGATGCAGAAATGCTTCGTATGGAGCTGCCTATGATCCGCAAGGCATGCCTGAGGGTGCTAGTGCTATCAACAATATTTCTCAAGGAAGGTGCAGCATTTGGCCTCTGTTTATCGGAGATAGGGGAGATGATGAGCAGGCAGTTCACTGGGAAGGAAGAAGAGCCAAGTGAGCTGGAGCTTCTCTGCATGGAGGCGAGGAAGTGGGTTGAGGACAGGGAGCTGTTTCTTCCAGAAGCCGGAGTCGAAGACGACGATGATGACTTCACCCAGTTCTCTCTCGACGGTGAGGATGATTCAGACGCATTTGAAACGCCACCATTCAGCAAGTTTGGGCCCATGAAAGCAGGTCACAGGAACCCACTCTCGAAGCTCGACGAATGCGATGAGGAAGATGATGAGGCCAAGGAGGTTATGAAGGATGACACTGACCCCTCCAACGGTATGTTTCCTAAGCTGGTCCCTTCCGTTTCGAAGTTGTCTGCGTCGCTGAAGGGGACTGGTTTCTTCGGGAAAGCCAAAGGCTACCACGGAGGTATTCCGAAGAGCAAGCTGGGTGCTAAAACTAACAATAGTGGAGAAGGTAGTATGAGTATGCTGCATCAGTCTGGTAGCAGGAGCGCGAACGAGATGCTCCCTCCCAGCGCCAGTTTTGTGAAGCTGTCGGACATGGGCTCCGAGGAGTGGAGCGCGTTCCTCGACAAGTTCCAGGAGCTTCTCCCGGGCGCCTTCCAGGCACGGAAGCACGCGGCTGGTGCCGGCCCGCGCCCGATGCAGAGGCTGGGCACTTCATGCCAGTTTTGAAAGATAGTAGAAGAGAAGCTATATACCAAAAAAAGGTAATGTAGACCAAGCTGTGATGCTGTTTTCTTCGCGGCAGCCGCTGCTCTCTACCCTGCCTGTAGGTGTTTGGACTTCGGAGAAGAAGATAGCGAAATAAGAACCGTCCCTTGACATATGATGTTGCAGCAGAGTGTGTTGTGTTTGTGCATAGTTCGTTTTTGACATATCAGACGGTTTGTTCTTTCATTTGTACATATACGACCGAGCACCTCGCCGGCGCCGGGCTCCATCTCGTGTTGAGGGAACCTGCTAGTGGCGGCGAGTGTTGCTGGCGCCGCCGGTGTTCGGCTTTGCCACTGTACCATTTCCGAGACTCTTTACCATAATATGCACTTTGGTGTTGCTACTACTATATATGCACATAAATATCATCTTTATACATCTGCGTATGCTTCCCTGCTTGAGCACTGCTTTGGTGACTGCTTTTGTTGCGCACACTGGTGATATCGTGAGATTCGTAGATATGGTCTGGTACTTGCTCTAGAAAGCGTCAAAAGGATCTGCCGTGCGCTGCAGAAACTTGCATGGGTTGGCTGATTTCATCGTCGGTGCGTGCTCACGACCCGCCGAGACACCCAGTTACGAAAGCACCAATCTCCTGACCCGTTGTTTTCTGCCCGCCCGCGACGTATGCACCTGTGGGGAAGTTGGACTGGACCCAGTGTCGACATCCTGTGCTGTTTTCTGCAACACCTGAAGCGACATTTAGTTTCGAGACCGCCTGAAGCGACATTTTGAAGCCCTTGTTTTCCCGTCAAGTTAGGTGGCCGGTCCGCGTCACACGCCAGAGACCGTCAGTGGACGTTGCTTTCCAGCATCTGGACCGTGAAGCGCTTGATAAAAACTACACCGATCAGGTCTGTCACGCAGACCGGAAAATTCAAGCGAATATGGTCATGTCTGCGGAATGCGACGTCCATTCCATCGCTTGGTCCAGGTGACTACGGAGTCTACAGCAAGAACAGCAACAGGTGTCTCGCTCTCGCCATCTGTTGCTGACTGCCGCCGGATGACTGCTGCGACGGGGCAGTCTCGTCTAGGTCTAGCCCTCTATTATTGTTGGTCGCGTCAGGCAGGCAGGCTTATCACGGCGCGGCGGCAGCATGGGCGTGGAAATGGCCAAATGGGGACGGATAAGTTGGCGTGGTCCGGTTCGCCATGGCTGCCATTGGCCCGGCGCGTAGATGCAGGCAGGCATCAAGGCATGGCTGCTACGGCAAGGCAAAGGCTGGCTTCCTCGTCTGATTGGGTCTGGAAGAACCTGAGCCCCAGATCGGAAGCAACGAACTTGTGATTGGTGAAGAGAGTGCACCGGGTAAACGCTGTCTCAGTCTGCCAGCCCTTGGGGCTCCTCCATATGTTGCACAGAGCATCACCTTGACGGATTTTTTTTGCAATTCCACCACTTGATCATATAATCAGCTAGTTATCCATACCGACAGCAAAACATCGTATACCTCCATATGTCAATGCTCCAATTAATATACAAAAAAAATCGGAAACTAAAAAAACATACGTATTCATTTATCTAGAAACTAGGATTTTCTTGTGGATGCACACTAGAATGTGATGGACGGATATTTTACGAATGGTCGCCTAAAAAAGTCCATTTGTTTCACAAATCAATACTCCTGACACACTTAACAAATCATAGGAGAATGACCATCCCTCCAAAAAAATAGCATGAAATGTTTTCTTGGTTATTTATAGGGTATAATAGTCCAATTTCTTAACATTGATTTTCCATTCAAAAGTTTGGACAAATACTTTTGCATAGTCAATTATCAACATCTTGCTACGTGATTTTCATGAGACCATAAAGAATCTATAAAGATCGTAATTACTGTATGTGTAATCATTTTCTGATGATTTGTATAAGAGGTTACTAGTAATTTTTTAAATATAAATAGGAAAACATAAATTGTGGATGGATTTTTTAAAATTACATTAATTGGAGCAGTGACATGGCAAACCAATATGACTAAATCTTTGATTAGACGACCGACTTGTGGAAATTGCAACAAATTAGAGCACCACTTGGCGGAAATTGTAAAAGATCTGCCCAAGTGGTGGTTTGCGCAACACATGGAGTGAACATGGCATAGGTGGAATTTCCTCTCACAGACGTGGGTAATAACGGGTGCTGCAAGGGGCTGTCGGCAAAACCGGCTTTTCCCCAATCCCTATTTTTCTCCGAGCAACCTGGAAAGACCAGGAGCATTTGCTTGCGACCCTGAAGTTCCGCACTGCGACATGCGGATGCTGATTGCTGAAACATGAAGTGCTACCACGAGGCTAATGCATCCATTGATGTCCTCTGCAACTTGAAATGCTGCTGACAGAATACATATGCTGCCTCTTCAATCCAAGCACACGGTGCAACCGAGTGCGGCGTTTGTCCCGTGCATGGAACAAACTCGATGAAGGTAAATGAAGCTTGTCAGCACATATCTCAAAACATAAAACTAGGTGAATCAGATAGCTCAAACATGCACGGGATGTCCCATGCACGGAACAAAAAACATTTCTCCGGTGCAACCAAAATTGCCCATCCGACCCACCTCAATCTGTTCCACCGAGGGTCAGGAGATGGGCTTCTACATCCGTCTCAGAGTGTTCTTCTCCCTACCCAGCTGGATAAGCTAACCATGTGCTAGCTCTACACCTAATGTAAACTGAGAAGAAACAAGCTAGGCTACATGTATCTATGATACTAGCAAGAGGGGTTACGCAGCAATTCAGCATCGCTCAAAATGCCCAGCAAGCCAGCTAGGGCTTCTTCTCCGCGAGCTCATCCAACGGGGCGTCGTTGTTGATGGGTCGCCGGCTGTGGGGATCCGCGTATACGGAGTAGTCCCTCCTCAGCATCTCGGCCGCCATGGTGGCCGCGTCGTCGTTGTCGCTTGCTCCCTGCTGAAACAGGGGATGGGTTGCTGATCCCTTGCTGCTCCGTTTACCCTGAAAATGAACTGCGAACATCAGTACATGGTAGGAACTCAGATGGTCAGCCGTAAGCAACTGTGATGTGGCCATGTGCCGTGCAAATGCCTTAAAAAAATGTAAGATGTGCTTGCCTTGTGATGTACTAGTTGAGCGGAAGTATGATCTGCTTCTTGATTTGCTCCTGCAAGATCAGAATTGTCAAGTGTCAGTCCATCATTCAGGGTTCAGTGATTTGATGTCAGAAGAGGTAGTACAGTTAATTTCAGTACACTACACTACCCTAAGTACTCCATATTGATTAGTGATTACATGTTCATGTCCGGGAGATTAATTGGAAGACACCAGGTAAAGAACACTAGCCTGCCTATCTACATGAACGACCATTAGTAGTACTGCACTTTTACTTCAGACGAATAAACTACCACCACAGCTACTGTACTACTCTAGCTAGCAGTAATCAGCGGCAAGAAGCAAGAAGAAGCATTTGCCTTTGGATTTGTCAGTTATGGTAGGATGGGTGAGTTCTGGCGGTGTAGTAATCTGAATGGAACGGCACTTGGCCGGCAAATTTGCCGCCGCTCCTTGGCAACCCGACAACCGCGACCTCTACGGTTTTCACGCCTCCGTTGGCATGGGCAGGGTTTGCACCTGTGTTCTTGGCTCCCGCCGGCTCATCCTTCCTCGCGTCTCCATGTCCTGGAGCCGCCATTGCCTTTCGTCCTCTCAAGTTCCATTTCCGGCCCGCAATGTCGCTCAACCTCTCCTGCATTTTCACGCGAAGCAGACATCAGTACTACTTCACTGATAGTAGCACCACTTGCAGCCTGATAGGACTAAACAGTAGACCATGAAGAATAAGGTGGTGTGCAAAATTTCCACTAACCTTGTTTGCTTCCTCGGTGGAGGCAGACAGAGCAGACATCGAGAGCAGAAGCAGCAGAAGAAGAATGCTACTCCCTGCACACCTCATGATCTCGCCACTTCAACCCTTCAGTTGCACAACTTGGCAGCAAGGAGCTGCCTGTAAATTCTGAACCGGACGATGGATCGAACAAAATGGAAAGGAGAGGTTTAGGTGGCAGTGCAGGGTTTTATAAGGAGCTAGACAGTTCAGAAACCGCGCAGTTAGCGATGCTAGTCAAAGATAGCCACTCCATATTCAAACCTAGCACCGTCTGACACGGCCAATATCAAACTGCCAGTCCCCCCGGACGTGCGCTTTCCCGTTCCCCTTTTCTTAATCCGCTCACCGTCGCCCGCTCGCCGATGCCGCCGTGGTCCTGGCTTTCGATTAGATTGGAAGTAACAGCGAAGCCGTATTACGGAGTCGATCCATGCGGGCAGACAGGCGCAACCTGACGCTCGCTCGCATTGAGGCTTCTGCTGCTGCCTCTCGGCGCGGCGGACGCGGATGGAAGGTCGGGGTTCTTGTCCCTGGGAATGCGCCGCCGTGCGTGTCACGGCGAGGCGTGTTCCTGCGGCAGCGCTGTGCTCGGATCGAAGAGAGACATTGCGTGCGTTCGTGCGTGGGGGGTACGGCTGATAAAACAATCCGGTGGGAGATCCTGCTTCCGATGATGTCTTTTGGCGCTTATTTGGAGATCGCTAGCTGGGTCTGCGATTCCCTTCGAATCAGACACATCTGGTGTCGTGTTGGCGCCAGAACGTGCATTTCATCTTTGGTCGAGTAATAGTGTAATACCATTCAGGCTTCAGCAGTTTCAGGGGCCTGAGCAGTTTCATCTTTGGTCGAGTAATAGTTCTACTATGTCAGTTGGGGAAAAAAGTAAAGACTTACAAACAAACTATTTCGAACATTGCTGCCCACAATGTACGCTAGTTTATGAGCATTGCAAACAATGGTCCTTTGCCATGTCTAGAGCGTCTTCATGGCTACGCACGCACCTCCTCCCTCTATTTGGGGAGAAGCTGCTCATATCGACAACTTCTATATTATTTTTACGGGTCGTGGAGTTTTCAAATGAAAAACGGAAAATTTAATTCAAATTTAGTTATATGTTACAATATTGAATGAGAAATATTAAAACCCAGCCTACTCTCCGCCGGTCGGAACACGGGCGGGCGAGGCTCGCCATCATTCTTCCCCTTAGCGGCCTGCTCCCGCACCCATTCTCCGCTCTTGCTTCGCGCATATGGAAGATGGCGGTGTTGGTCTCCTCCGTCGCCGTCCGCTTTGTGAGGTCTAGGCGATGCGATGGAAGATGGTGACGTTGGTCTCCTTGAGGACTTGAGCTCGGATCCTACGGACCCGCAACGCGTAGAAGGAGGCTAGAATCACCGCCTACTCGGGCCCCCCTCGAACTCATCCTCCACAGCCCACTCCCCCTCCTCCTCCGCGACCTCGCCCTCCGCATCCGCTATTTATGCCTCGCTTCGCTCGTTGAACTCGGAGTCGCCGGAGAACTCCGAGTTGTACATAGCGAAGTCCACCTGCTTGGGTGGCAGGGCCATAGGGTCGGGCTACGACAATGTCGGTGTGCAGCCATTGTGGCCCATCATGTAGTATGTGGTGGCAAGCCGACACGGCATTGCAACGAGACTCTGGTGGAGGTGAGCCGAGAGGGTCATAATTAGGGCCGGTGTGCGTAGTTACGGGGAAGGTATCTGAGGCGCCTCCACCTGGGGGAATCGGTGCTTCCATTAAAGACGACGAGCTACTCCGACGGTATTTGAGGCGTCCCATTAAATAGGAAACTACCATTTTGAGCCAATGCCATGCCGGTCCCACCAGCAACCTTCGACGTGGCATGGTGCGCCGGTCCATCACCCTATCTGTAGGGGCCGGCACGGAGCGGTACTTTTTTGGGCTCTAGATCCAGCCGACACATTATTAGATGCGGCGATGAGAGCCTAAAATGTGACGGGCACCCTATTGGAGATGCTTTTAGATGAAATCTCTATGTTGTCTACACTAATTGATTTTTTTTTTAACTTTTTCAGGATGGGTATGCTTGGGCTCAAACAAAAACATACCACGTAGATTTGAAGAGAAAATTGCAAAGAGCACCAATATTTGGTCTAGTTGTTGCATAGAACCTAGAAACAACACACTAGCTGCAGCTGATTCTAGTCGTCTAATGTGTTGCAGCTAGCCCAAACAAACAGATTTAGACTTTTAAAACACCTTTAACACGTATATAGACATGTGGGTTGTTATATTTCTATACGTATACAACAATTTTTAAAAATTGGGCATCATAACCGCGGAAAACATAGAGATTGTGCACAAATAAAATATTTAAACATTAATGTAACTACAAGTATATCATACATTAATAATTAATGGCACATTAGAACTCCAAAGTTATAGTGTGTCCCATAGCAGTCTACAAGTTCAAAATCTAGTCTCACGGCACATTACAAGTTTCAATTGAAGTGCAGGGGACGGCAACTCTCGAGTAGGGATGTGAACGAGCAGTGTCCCTCCACTTCGATCTTCCTCGCCGTCGACGCTCCACCTCCATCACCAGCATCGTCCGCACCACCGTCTCCTTCATCGTCGGGTCGCATCGGCACCGGAACCTTGACTGAGCTTCCACCCCCCGAGACGAGAAGGGCGTGGTCAGTTTGGTCGAAACGGCGGGGCTCCTGGGAGCCCCGAAATAGTAGTTGATACACCGAGTTTGTACGTGTACAAGAAGTAATACGATGAACCCACATGTCTGCACTTATTAAGGCCATAAATCTCTTTGTTTGGGCTAGCTGCAAGCCAGCAACACATTAAACGAAAAACTGGGGTCAGCTATAATTAGGGTTTTGCTTCTTGATTTTGTGCAACGACTGCACTAAACATTGGCGTGATGTGTAATTTAAATCACAACATTTTGAGAAGAAAATACAATTTGTCGCGTTCGTGTTCCATTGTCCCTTTACTGATTTCCTGCGGTGAGATCTGATTCCTGCATGTTCTGGTGTGAAAGACCGAGATTGGTGACTGATTAGAGTACGTGCGTGGTTAACTAAATTTAAGATGAAGTTTTGTTGTTACCAAAGCAGGGCGCCATGTTACGTAACAGTCAAGATTCCCGCCCTAGTAAGCAGTAAATTACGCCCCTATCTCCAACCGACATCCCGCCTGTCCGGATCCAAACGACAAAAACCCAACGCGCAGTGCGCACAAAGCGGACGCCGCCGACGCGCAAACCCGGCCAAATCTTCTTTGTGCCGCGACGCGAAAGGCTGGTCGCTCGCGTCCGCCCCATGTCCGTCCCCTGGCCCGCGTGTCATAGGCATAGATAATATATTTCATTAAATAGGAGTCATTACATTTTTTTTAACTTCTACTCTATCCTAAATACGTACGGGCCGGCGGCGTAGCCGGCAACTCCTCGCCGGCTCGCCGTCGGGGCCGTGGATTTCACTCGCGCGCGCGCTGTACGCGTGAGGATTCCACTCGCCACGGGCGGGTGGCGCGGCGGCGGCGGCGGCGGCGGCGCGCGGCGCGCGCGGCGGCGGGCGGCATCGCGGAGGCCTTCATCCTCCTCCTTTCCGTCCGCGCACCCCGGCGCGCTCGCGCTCCGCCTCCTGCGGCGGGATCATCCGCCTCCCGCACGCTCCAGCTCTGCAGGCGGCGCGTTGCACGCGGCGGCGCTCGCCGCGGGCGCTCGCTCGCCTCCTCGTGCGCCGCGCTCGCCGCCGCGGCCGCGGCGTCTCCGCGCGCCGCCGGCGAGGGCATCGATGAGGTGACGGGCTGCTCGCATAGCGAGCAGCTCGTTCTTCTGGCCGATGAGGTCGCCAAACGGCGGCCGGCCCGCCGGGTGGCCTCGTGCCCTTGGTCACGCGCGTGAGGGGCGAGGCGCTCCTCGATGGCGGCGTTGATGTTCGCCGGCGCGAGGTCCTCCTCTTGGACGGGCTCCTCGGGCGGTCGCGCCTCCTCCGCGGCCTCGTACCGCCGTCCGCGGTCTCGCGCCGCCTCGCGGCGCCGCCATCTCGCGCTTGCCGCCGCCGCGCGGCGAGCGGGGCGTCGCCGGCGACCCACCGCGAGTCGGCGCGCTCCTCCTCCTCCGTCGCGGGAACCTCCCGGGCGGCGAGGAGAGCTTGGCCCACGTGGTCCGCAGGGTGCGAGGCATGGCGCCGGAGAAGGTGGAGGGGGAGAGGAAGGTGATGGCTGTTGAGACCGCCGCCGTCTTTTATAGCCGGCGGCCGCGGGAAACTAGGGCGCCAATGGCGTTTCGCGCGCGCCGGCGGGAACCCCGCTTCCACCGCCCGCCATGGCTGTCCCGTCGAGGCCTGCCATGGCGCAGCGCCGCGCAAGGAAGACGAACCACGTGGCGTCTCTTTGTCGTCGCCGCGACCAAACGGACACGCGGACGCGCGGGTCCGGTTCGGCCACCCAAACGGCCCAAAACGGACGGCCCAGCGTGTCCGTTTGGGTCGCCCGGTTGGAGATGCCCTAATGTCTGCTTGCTTTGTCTAACATCTCCCCGGTCAAAGATCTGTCCATGCACCCAGCTGCTGCATCGTGCTGGCCAAATTAAACAATAGGCGCGTTGGATCAAGCGAGGGTTAGCGCATGTTGGCCGGGATTATATGCCGAGAGACACTGAATGTGGGGTCTGTCGCAAGCGTGTCCCTACTTGGAAGTGTCCTGGACGACGTTCGGCTGTCGACGGGGTTTTACTAGACTGTTAATTGAATAGTGTCTAGCAAGTAGCAACCACCGTTGTTGTTCTTCCTTTGCAGCTCGCCTGTCAGAGTCTGAACTTGGCTGTGCTCCCTCGCACTTTTGACTCTCTCGATGCCGCACGAGCGCTGAACTCGATCACTGGCTGCATCTGTACTGCATGGTCTGTATAGAATGATTAGCTCAGTTTTTTGTAGACAAAAATGACTAGGTAACTAACCGACCGATCGAACTACCGGGCGAGATGAAGAGTTCTCCTTTTTTTTTTAGATAATGGGCGCTTTATTACTCATGAGAAGCAATTACACCCGACCTCTGCATAGCTAAGATGCACACAGCCGTTCAACGAGTCTCAAAAGTGATGAAAATAAAAGGAGACGAATTACATAACAAGCAAAGTGAATGTAAAACGCCTAGGAAGAAGGCGGAGGGCCAATCCGTAGATTATGCTGCCACCCATGTAGGGAAAAAGTATCCCTCGCCGTGTCCTCCAACCGTGTAGACCTCCGTAAAGTCTCGGTTCTCCACCTTCTGCAGTGCACCATGAACGGAGAGTAGCTGTACATCTGTAAATGACCTGCAGGAGAGAGCAAACTTTATCATTAAAAACTTTGTCATTTCTACATAGCCATAGCGACCATAACATGGCAAACGCTCCCACCCTAATAAACGCTCTAAATCTGTGGTCGATACCATGAAGCCAATTACCAAAGATATTGACCACACTAGTCGGGGGATACAGATCAGAAGCTATTTGGATGCATGACCATATGGATCTGGCAAAGCGGCATTGGAAGAACAAGTGCTTAATTGTCTCATTCTGTTGACAAAAAACGCACTGCGTATTCCCATGCCAATTCCGTTTAACAAGATTATCTTTGGTTAGGATTACTCCTCGACGTAGATACCAGCAAAAAATCTTAATTTTTAGCGGTATCTTCATCTTCCAAATCTTCTTGTTCTTATCAACTGGTATATCTGGTTGAAGGATGGCATTGTACAAAGAACTTACAGAAAACTTTCCATTGGACTGTAAGTTCCATCGAAATTCATCTTGCCCTTCCGACAACTGAACGGATGCCAAACGCAACACTAGGGCATTCCATGCAGTAAGTCTCGGACCGATTAAATCTCGTCTAAACGTCACATTCGGAGGTGAGGTTGCCATTACGGAAGCAATGGTATCACTTTTGCGACGGACAATAATAACGCTGGATATTGTTCTGAAAGAGGCCTATTCCCTAGCCATGTATCCTCCCAGAACCGTATCTGCGATCCATCCTTAATAATGAAAGTACCATATCTGAAGAAGAATTTCTTCGTTGCCATTAGGCCAGCCCAAAAATGCGAATCTCCCGGTTTCCAAAGGATCTGGGATAACGCTTTTTTGCCTATGTACTTTCTTCTAACCATGGTCTGCCATGTGCCATTCTCGGTAAGTAGCTTAAATAGCCACTTACCCAATAAGGCTGAGTTCTTGACCTCCAGGTCATGAATTCCTAGGCCGCCCAAATCTTTAGGTCGGCATACAACAGACCACTTGACCAGTCGATACTTCTTTTTTTCGCTATCCCCTTGCCAAAAGAACCTCGATCTATAATAATCGAGTTTGTGTAAGACACCTTTTGGTAGAATGAAGAAGGAAATCATATACAACACCATATTGGTGAGTACTGAATTAATGAGAACCAATCTTCCTCCAAGGGATAGCAATTTTCCTTTCCAACTACTAAGTCTCTTCTGAAGTCTTTCTTCGACTAGTTTCCATTCAGCCATCGTCAATCTCCGATGATGAATCGGGATACCCAGATAGTTGATAGGAAACTGTCCATGCCCACAACCAAACAGTTCCGAATATTCGGCGACTGAGTCCTGAGCATCGCCAAAACAGAACAATTCACTTTTATGGAAGTTTATTTTGAGTCCCGATAAATGCTCAAAAGCAGCCAAAATTAGCTTAAGATTTCGAGCTTTATCAAGATCATGTTCCATAAATAAAATTGTGTCATCGGCATATTGAAGGATTGATAGACCACCATCAACAAGATGTGGAATCACTCCTTCAATTTGGCCGTCTGTTTTAGCCCGATCAATCAGAATAGCGAGCATATCGGCCACAATATTAAATAAAAGTGGTGATAACGGATCGCCTTGGCGTAAACCTTTTCGAGTCTGGAAGAAACGTCCCGTATCATCATTGACACGAATCGCAACACTTCCCCCATACACAAAGTTATCGATCAACGCTCTCCACTCCGGTGAAAAACCTTTCATCCGGAGTGTCTGATGGAGAAAAGACCAATTGACTTTATCGTAAGCTTTCTCAAAATCTAGTTTTAAGATTACCCCATTCATCTTTTTGGTATGCAATTCATGAACCGCCTCATGTAGAATGACAACCCCATCTAGGATATTGCGTCCTTGCATGAAAGCGGTTTGCGATGGCCTTACCACATGATCAGAATTCAGTCTAATGGTGGCCACTTCGTGAAAATCTTGAAACTTACATTTAAGAGGCAAATGGGTCTATATTGTTGGATCCTTTCTGCCTCTTTAACTTTCGGTAACAAGATAATCTCACCAAAATTTAGACGGAATAATTCTAGTTGTCCATCGTGTAAAACACTGAACATTTCTAGAAGATCCCCCTTAATAGTATCCCAGAAAATCTGATAAAATTCAGCAGGGAAACCATCAGGACCTGGGGCTTTGTTATGTTCCATTTGAAAAACCGCTTTATTAACTTCCTCCTCCAAGTAAGGGGCTGTTAAGATAGCGTTCTCCTCCTGAGACACTTGGGGTATGTCATCTATTTGGGACTCATCGAGAGTGAAAGAACTCTCAACTGGAGGACCAAACAGATTCTTGTAATAATTAGTGATGTAGGATTTGAGTTGTTCATGACCTTCAATTAAACCCTCTTCTTGTACCAGAGATTGAATACGTTTTTTCCTGTGACGGCCATTGGCAATCCCATGAAAATATCTCGTATTAGAATCTCCTTCCAGAATGAATTGGGCTTTTGAACGCTGATACCATTTCAACTCTTCTTCCCGAAGAAGACTCGCTATCTGAGTATTGGATTGTATTTTCAAATCCATTTCCATACTCGTTAACGGTCTCACTTCAGCAAGCGCTTCTAGCTCATCAATGATATTCGATAAGCGAAGCTTCTCCTTTTTAAGAACACCAGCAGTATGACTTGCCCATCCAGAAAGGTGTTTGCGAAGAGCTCGCATCTTTTTATTCCACCTTAGAACTGGATTGCTAGCATATACTGGTCTTTCCCATACATTCTTAACCATGTCATGAAACCCTTCCCGCTGTAACCATCCAAGTTCAAACTTAAATGGTTTCTTCGACAGCGGTCTTGGTAACCCGGTAGTTAAGAGTATAGGAGCATGGTCCGACAGCTTTTCAATACGTTCTAGCGCACGCACGGATACCATCGGGTACTTATCCTCCCAACTGGTATCCATCAGCACACGGTCTAGTTTCTCGTATGTTGGGTCAGGTAAACTGTTAGCCCATGTAAACTGACGGCCAGTCATTTTAACCTCTCTCAAATCTAAGCTATCAATGACAGCATTAAACAAGAAAGGCCAATGACCGGCGAATGGACCTTTACTTTTCTCATGGCGGTACCTTAGCAAATTGAAATCACCCCCTATAAGAATAGGATAAGGATCGTCCTTTGCAAGGTTCACAAGCTCACGTAAAAAGTCAGCCTTGAAGTTGTCCTGAGCCGCCCCATAAACGGAGACCAGACTCCAAATGAAGTTGTCAGCTTTATTTCGAATAGTGAGTTTGATATGATACTCACCATCGGAATTAGCTAACACTTCCATGGAATCCGAACGTACTCCAATGAGCAAGCCACCGGACCGACCTCTGGGTGGGCGAGAAAACCATTCAAAGTCTAGTCCACCGGATAACCGGCTTAAGAAACTCTGAGAGTAATCACGCTTACCCGTCTCGGAAATAGCAATAAAATCTAAATTATAATCTTTACAACAATCGGTAATATGAGAATGCTTAGCCAAGTCACGAAGACCTCTGCTATTTCTAAACATGCCATTCATTTAGAAACTGTTTTAGATTTAGTAGCTACACACGACCTATGCTTCTTCTTTTTTTCAGCGGAGGATTTAGAAGACCGTCGAGAGGCTTTTAGATCATAAAATGACTCTAACCCCGACTGTTCTAAGTCCACCTCCGAAATACCACCTACTAAAGAAGAAAGAAGACGACCATCTGAGATGACATCGTCTTCCTCCTCCTCTAGAGAAGATAACTCAGCCCCTGTCGAAGCCTTCGGAATTACCGTTATACGGTCATATTCCAAATGCCTCAAGACATTGGCCGATATCGAAATCTCCTCCGAGGTGCGACCCAGAGAAACACCTACACTACCCAACGTGGAAGAAATCTTGGAATCAGAGAATTTAGTAAAAGATGTGGAGGAAGACTTCGTACCTGCCGCATCAAGGTTCTTTGCCGCCTTACGGCGCATAGCCTTCTGCATCATGTCCTCGTCCGTAACCCCGGCCCCGTCCTCAGCCGTCGCGTACCGCCCACTCCTCCTAAGCTCAGGCTGGTGAGCAGGAATAGGAGGCGGGTGAGTAGGCTGTGGACCTGGTGGGGGTATCTCCACCGAAGCACCAAGAAGCGTCGACGACCGCGGTAAGGAGGGAGAAGGCGGTGTAGACCCCCCTCGACCACGGTCTGAAGACGCACACGGCTGGGCCCCTGAAGACGATAGGGGAGATGGCGGTGTAGACGCCCCTACCGTCCCGGAGGCACTCAACGGCGCCCGTGAAGAGCTAGCAGGCACCTCCGCCGAAGGAGGCGGCGTAGTGGCAGAGAACGAGGCCGGCCTCTCCCTCGTCGGAGTAGTCGCGGCCGCAGCGGTCGCCTCCACAGTGGCACCCGCCTCAGCAACAACCGTCCCCACCTCCGGAGTCGCTGCGACACCAGCGGTCGGACCTGTCACCACGTCCGCGTCCGCCGCCCGAGCAGCCTCCATGAAAGGAGAAGCAGCGAGTGTCGTGGTAGCAGGCACATCGGCCGGCGGCGGCACCTCAACCGCGGAGGAGGCCGACAACGAAGACGCCGCCGCAACGCACGCAGCCATACCGCCCGACGAAGGTGCAACCGATGGCGATCGCGACGAAGTGGACGATGACGACGCAGGACGCGTACGCCCCTGCATGAAGGTGCGCACCCGAGATGGCGAGGCTGGACGGACACCCTCCGTCGGCGGTAGCGGCGCAACCAACGAGGGTGACGAAGCTCGCACCCTGGCAACTATCTCCTTTCCTCTCGGCGTGGATGGAGAGTGATTATACGGAGTCACCACTCACTGAACAGCTGGAGCCGTAACACCGCTCGAACTCCCAATGCCTTGAGGGGCGGCATCGACATCCATAGCCCCATCAAACTGTGCCCCCAAGGACTGATCATCAACCTTGTCATCTCCAAACCCATCAGGACCATCATCACCTCCCGCTTCCTTCCAGAAAAATGGTCTAAAACCAGGATCGGGAACATACTGAGGCGATTGCCTACGGAACCGCAGCCTATACCCATTGAGCTTGAGCGCGGCCACAACCTCCAGGCAAGGGATGTTGTCTTCATCTTTATCCTTCTCGAGAGACGAGAGGTCACGCATAGCAATCAAAAGACGAACAACACCCTGACTTCGGAGAGAGACAAGATCCACATCAAGAGTAGAACCAACAAGCGAACCCACCGCCCACAAACCATGAAAATGCCGAACAGTGTGAGGAACACCATCCACGTGAATCCAGGCTGGTTCCATAACAAAGAGAGGAGGCACATCCTCTCGTCTCGACGAAGTAACCGACACCTGTGACTTAGCATTCGGGACCCCCATCTGCATACCATCAATCCTTGCCAAATCGTCTGCCGAAGGAATAGCGATAAGATAGGCGTTTGCCCCATGCGCCACCGCTTCCCACTTCCAATTAGCATGGCCTGGACACATACGAGCAACTAAACTCTGAACAGCTGAAGGTGGTACCATCTCCCCAGAAACCTGAACCATCGCCGTCGGCGCCCCCGACGGCAGCAGATGCGGTTTGTGAATCGAGTCAGGTAAGTGCAAATTCAGCGTCGCATCATTGCCACACCCCACTAAATATCCAACAGGCTTTGGGAGCTTCAAAATAGGGCATCGCACTGTAGGGTGAGCGGCATTATCACAAACAAGACAATAATGAACCACCTTACAATCCTTGGTGGCGTGCGTGTTAACAGCACATTTCCAACAACGCCCACTTTTCTTAGCTTTAGCTGTAGGCGGTCCAGCTGCAGGGGCCGAAGTCATCAGCTGCGGGGTATCCAAAGACACAGCCATAGGCGCCTCCGGATGGGGCGCGGCGGGAGGCGGCATAGGCTGCTGCGCAACGGCGGCTCCATCCACCCCTGGTTGAGCAGGAGGTATCGGAGCCTTCTTCTTCCTTTTCTTTGCCGCCGCTACAGGCCCTTGCTGCTGATTCTGAGGCGGAGCCGAAGCTGCCGGCGGCGTCGGGTAATTGAAGAACTGACCAGGACCTTGCTGGTACGGCAAGGGGCCCCCCGGCGGTCGAAACAGGCCGGGATAAGGATACTGCTGCTGCTGCATCGGACGGTATTGCCCCGGCGGTTGGAAGCCCTGCTGCTGCACCGGCTGCATGAGCGTCCCCGGCGGCCAGCCTTGGAAGCCCGGAGGGCCAGCAAAGTGCTGCTGCGGCGCTGAGGCTGGAGGAGGATGTGTAGCGGCAGCCGCCACACTCCCCGGGGCGGACGAGGCCGCAGGTGGCCGAGGCGGGGCGCCCGCCATAGGCGGAGGCGGGGGTGTGTAGCCGCGAACCACGGCAGCGAAAGAAGGCTGCACCACTGTAGAGGGAACGGTCGAAGAAGACGGAGACGAAGCAGCAGAGACCGGCGGCGAAGGGGACGGCGGCGTGGCACTGATCTGCGGCGACGACGACGAAGATGAAGTGGCGGCGTTCGGTACGGTTGGGCGAGACTCAGCGAAAACGGGGCGAGGGTTGGCGTTGATCAAGCAATCACGAACAGAAGCGTGATGATTTTGGAAGGACATAATTGCCCTACCCAATTTGGCCCACCTCTGTTCTGATCCGCCTGATTGACGTCCGAAAATCCCGCCCGTCTCCGCAAACTCCTGGCTCGAGCGGATCGGTTGCACGACTGACGGAGTCAACGTCGCCGATCGACGAGCACGATCCCCTGTGTCCACCGTCCGAAACGCCGCCCGCTCCATGAACTCGCCCAACACCGGCGCCGGCGTGACGCGCCGACGAGGAAGAGGACCCTTCCACGGCGTGATCACCGTCTTCCGCGTCAACCTCAAACCCACCGGCGAGGTTGAAGCCGCCCGCACTTGAGCCCCTTTGGCTGCCAGGGATGGCGGCGGAGATACGGACCTAGCACGCGCCGACCTGCAAAACGAAAACCTTACCTCCGGTGGTGATCGCATCCATGATCTGGACTCCGTCGTAGGGAAGCCGATCTTCGTCCAGAACTCCTTCTCCACCTCAGCCTTCTCCCTCCGAGGATCCAAATCCAGAGCTGCGACCAACGGCTCCTCGTCTAACCCTAGCCATGCGACATCCTCCGCGAGCTCCCTGGCCTCCTCCTCTACCAACTCTGCCTCCTCGAGGGGAAGGAAACGAGAGCCAGACGTGGAGGGCGCCGACGCGGAGGGTGCCGGAGAAAGGCCGCCGGCAGCCGTGGACGGGGAAGGAGCCCTGCCGCTCACTCTCATCGAATCTGATGAAGAGTTCTCCTAAAGTCCAGATTATAGACCAAATCTCGGCCTTGTGGCCCAAGACGGCGGGGTCAATACGAGTTGTACGTTTCGCCTAGACCGCACAAAATCGTTTTCTTCAACTTGAATCGCACGATGCACGAACCCTAAACCGAAGCATCAATCTGACGATTTGGGCAGCGGCTCATCCTTGCGCTCGAGGATCCGATCAAGAACTACAATTGCGCGCGAGGGCGTGATCTAGGTCGTCGCGGTTGCTCGTGGTCGGCAAGGCACTACCAGCTCTACGATGCGCATGCTGCAATGCGCGCCGGCGCGGCCGGCGCCGCGGCCATTATCGCTGCGGCGGATCCTTGTCGTGCCTCTCCTAATCAAAAACCCTACATCCGCCGGCGAGCAAGGGGAAGTCGTCCACGACAGCGATGTGGTCGAGCGAAAGGAGATCGCTGCAGAACCCGCGGTAGGAGTAATGACGCGCGCGCGCAGCCGCCGCATTGCCGCCCTCGCTCTTGCCCTTCCGGAGGAGATCCTGGTGTGGGAGATATTTGTTCGCCTTCCGGCCAAGGATATTTTCCGGTGTCGCGCGGTCTGCCGAGCCTGGCGCGGCCTCGCCTCCGGCGCTGATTTCCTCCTTGCTCACCACCAGCGACAGCCGTCGCTTCCTTTGCTTACGCTCTACGGCTCAACATGTATGGAGGTCGGTCTGCCGGTCTTGGGGCGCAGTTGTCCTGTCCTTGGGTTTGACGACTACTCTTTCAAGATACAAGCCTCCTGTGACGGCCTCCTCCTGCTTTCCCTCTTTGGCCACGGTTTCAGCATATGTAACCCGGCCACACGTCAAAACGCTCCAATCCCATGCCTCCCCGTCGACTACATCAACATTGCCGCGATGTACCTGCATTGTCCGTCTAGGGAGTATCGCATTCTGTACCGGGAGGGAAGACACTATACCCACCTAAAATCTGCCTACTACATCCTTACGGTGCAACCGGGGAGCTTGCCTAGGTGCATTGGAGTACCTTCAGATATACCTAGCAGCGAGAAAGTTTTGTTGACCATCCACAAAACGACTCCTACTACGTTTTCCCTACCCATCTTGTTCCACAGCTGTCTTCACTGGGACCCTGGTTGCTTGCGCAAGAATGGTGACATAGTCGTTTTCGACACAGTGGCTGAATCATTCAGCTTCATGCATAGTCCGGCTGGTGCTACTAGGTTCTGCACTCGTTTGTGTGACATGGAAGGTTCAATGGGTTTCAGTTGCTTTGATGATGGGAAGACAATTGCTAAAATTTGGGTGCTGGAGGACTATGAGAGGAAGGTCTGGTCATTTAAGTACCATATTAAACTTCCCGTGGAAAGCTTATGTAACCTTCAAGATACATGTCATTTGGTTATGTCCCACAATGGAGATGTGTTGGTCTATAGTCGCTCCAAAGGTTACATGTTCCAGTGTGACAACAATGGCAAATTGCTAGAGGAATTTCGATGTGATCCAGGGAGTTTGAGTATTTTCGGACATTGGTTCAAGGAAAGCCTTGTCGAGCATAGCTTCTTCCTTGGACGAGGCAACACCCATGCTGGACAACCAAATCTTTTCCATAGGCTCTAAGGTACCTCTACTTATTTATTCTTGCTCGTCTCTATTTCACGTCCTTCGAATTTTTGCCATACTGATTACATGGAGCCGCTCCTCTCCTCATGTACAAGACCATGCTCCACACAATCTTGAAACTTTCAGAATAGTAGGAGTTACGTGGGAAAGTATTCTTTGATAAGTTGATTACTACTGTCTCAGCTTTGATTAGTTCTCATAAACGCGGTAGTAAATAATATGGTACTATATATGATATCTTTTTTTAACTTCCTAAAGAAGTCTTAAAAAGATTGGATTATTTCCGATCTAGATTCTTCTGGCAAGGGGATAGTGAGAAGCGTAAATATCGATTGGCTAAGTGGAGTGTGCTTTGCCACCCCAAAAACCATGGAGGACTTGGCATCCAAGATCTCCAGGTCAAGAACATGGCCTTACTTGGCAAGTGGTTTTCTAAGCTACTAACCGAGGAGGGAGTTTGGCAAACACTACTCAAGAGAAAGTATATTGGCTCAAAGTTATTATCTCAGGTTCTTCGGAAACCAGGAGATTCTCACTTTTGGGCAAGTCTTATGGATACAAAGAAGTTTTTCTTTTCATATGGATCTTTCTCTATTAAGGATGGGTCGGAGATTCGTTTCTGGGAGGATATATGGCTTGATAATGCCACACTCCGAGAACACTACCCGACATTGTACAATATTGTGCGACACAAAAGTGATACTATCGCTAAGGTGTTGGAAACTTTCCCACCGAATGTGAGGTTCAGAAGAAGTCTCACCGGTCCTAGACAAATCTCCTGGCATGAATTGCTACAACGTCTTGAGATAGTTCAATTGACGCAGGGATCAGATGAGTTTCGTTGGAACCTCACCGGAAATGGTGCATTCTCGGTGGCTTCCATGTACAATGCTTTGATTCAGCCTGATATTCCAGTCGATAATAATTTAAAATTTTGGAAGATGAAAATACCACTCAAAATGAAAGTTTTTGCATGGTATCTTCATCGTGGGGTCATACTCACTAAATATAATCTTGCCAGACGCAACTGGCATGGAAGTAAGAAATGTGTCTTCTGTCACCAAGACGAGACTATTAAACACTTGTTCTTTCAGTGTAAGTTTGCTAGGTCTATATGATCAGCCGTCCAAATAGGGTCTACCTTATACCCACCGTGTAGTGTTGACAATATATTTGGTAATTTGCTCAATGGTGTGGAGGTTAGGTTTAAGCGTCTTATTAGGATGGGAGCGATTGTCATTATTTGGTCGCTCTGGCTATGTAGAAATTACAAGATTTTCAATAATATTTCTTCCTCTCTTATGCAGATCATATACCGGTGCACAGCTACGTTTCGCTCATGGGTGCCAGTTCAGCGGTTGGAGCACCGATACCTCTTTATAGAGGTGTCTTCACGGTTGGAGGATACGACGAGGGATATTTTTTTCCAACATGGATGGCAGCGTGATCTTCGCCTCGATCCACCTACCTAGTTTTTGCTTTTTATGATCTTTGAACTCTTGTAGTCGGATTTATTGGTGTTTGTAACAGATTATGGTACGGCTGTATGCATCCTAGCAATGCAGAGACGTGTCTATTGCTTAAAGTAATAAAGTGCCCATTTTTTAAAAAAATTGTCTGAGTTTTGGTGCTAGATTGTCAACACATGAGTATTAGGTAACATGTGGACATAAATATAAGTCTCATGGGTAGACACTTAAAATATCACCTCCATAATGGAACAATCATTTGATGTCGATGTCTTGACATATCTTATGGCGAAGTTGCTGAAAAACTGATACGTCACAAGATTTCACGTGAACGTAGAAAAAATTTAACACCGTACAAGCCATACGATAAAAAAAATGCACATATTAGGAATTTCAGGTCTTTTTAGTTAATTTATCTACTCTGAAGCCGTAGGCCACTGAGCATTTCATGCCTCCTGCATTTCATCAATTTCGTCCATGTTTTAAATGCATGTTGGGTGATGTGGAAATCCCCTATGCTGTGTTTGGATGCATAGAAACTGGGCATGGAATTAGAATTGGGCTCGATTCCGCAAATTCCGCCGTTTGGGCTGCGCTCTGAATTGATCTATGGAAAGCCAACGAAATTCCAAGCCCACCCACCTCCCGTGCAAGTCGATTGGAAAAAATTCCGAGGGCGAGAGCTCGGAAAGGCACGGAAACAGCCCCTTGTCTCCATCCCTGCGTCCCTCCCTTCTTCCTCCCTGCCTCCCTCCCCCACGCTCCCCTACCATGCTCGCCGGCAAGTCGCCGGCGTCGACGCTCTGCCCCGCGCGCACGCCGGCAGGAAGCCCTCCCCGTCTCCCTCCACCAAGCTCCCCCGCCGCGCTCGCCGGCAGATGGCTGCTGCGCTCCGGCCCGCGCGCTCGCCGGCAGGTCGCCGTGCTCGACGCTCCCCCGCGGGCGCTCGCCTGCAGGTGGCCGGCGTCGACGCTCCGCCCCGCTGCGCTCGCCGGCAGGTCGCCTTCGTCGATGCTCCGGCCCGCGCGCATGCCGGCAGGCATCCCTCCCCGTCTCCCTCCACCAAGCTCCCCCGCCGTGCTCGCCGGCAGATGGCCGGCCCGCGCGCTCGCCGGCAGGCGGCCCTCCTAGCAGCTCCGGCCCACGCGCTCGCCGGCCGGTGGTCATCCTCGATGCTCCGGTCCGTGCCCTCGCCAGCAGGTGGCCATCCTCGCAGCTCCGTTCCAGATTCATCTAAAGTTCAACAAAATATCAGATTCCACAGTTCATACATCCAAACAAGATTTGAAATTAGTTATATCTTTTGATTTCAACAACAAATTTCAAAGACATCCAAACAACAGAATTGAATTAGAAGCCAATTCATTTCCATCTCAGATTTGGAATCTTACTCCAATTCAATTCCGTGCTAACTTTCTGTGCATCCAAACACAGCAAAACTTTCCACCCACTACGGTTTGAATTGCATGCTCTGAATTTTCTTTCCTTAACTCCATACATATCTCCTGGCATAAAACTAAGGCTTACCTGGATCATTTAAGTTTCATACTACTTCCTTTCCGTACAAGGGGTATAAATTTTGTCAAAAGTCAAACCGTGCAAAGTTTAACCAAGTTTATAGAAAAATATCAGTAATTATACTAATATCAAATATAATTAATAACGTATCTAATAAGATAGATTCAACTAATTAAGCAACGTTGTAGAGGTTGGCAATTTTTTTGAAGGTTGGTCAAACTTTAAATTGTTTGGCTGTTGACAAAATTTACCCCTTCTTTGCGGAGCAGAGGCCCCCCGTTTCAGTTTACTAGTCTTACGTGTATCCTTTGGTAGTCAATTTGACCAACTTCACATAAGATATATATTATAAAAAATATACTGTTAGAAACTTTAGGTTTTATACTTTCTAATGATATAACTTTTATGTTATATAATTTATATTATATAAATCAAATTGACGACCAAGGTACAAGTGCATGCGATGTTGGATTATTATCTATATTGGTAGATAATACTGGGCTATGGCTAGTGTCAAGATTAAATTTTAGGTGCTTCCAGTGAAAGAATTTGAAATATTTGGTCTCTCATCCTGATATTTTTTTCCCAATCGCAACATAAACACAATACAATTATTAAGTCTTATTTGTGCTCCTTAAGTTCATTTGCTTCTGTTTTAATACACTGCTAGTACAATGTAAAGGTGCGAGCTGTCATGCCCGACCATCTTAAAGAAGGTAAATATATTTGAGAACACTTGTGTACAATACAAATATCTTACAAATATGATATAAATATATGAGAATATCCGAAGAATATCGATATGTTTACAACACCGCATAAATAAGTGATACGGATCTTCTGAAGGATCAGCCGGATGCTATGCTATGCTATTGTAAGAACTGAAGATGCAACGATCTCACATGAAACCGACACATGGCTACGGCTATTGCGTTTCATACATCTGTGTTACCTCCTTTGTACATGCCCACGCATAACTTCAGGTCGCCTGGGCACGGCCTCATGACCCCTTTGTTCAGATGAAATAGCATTTCCTCCACCAAAGCACCTAGAGGTTTGTGTTGAAGTATATGCCTTGTACATGTGTTGTAACGGTCACATTGTAACTACTTGAGCTAGTCTACAGGGATAGATAGAGGGAGCCGGTCCACACTTAGTGGCCGCACTATGTGCGCCATGATCTGTTGCACGATCAGCACAAACTGTATACATTGTAACCCATGTTGATCAATGAAAGGCAGTGTGTGTGAAGCATCTTAGGCTTCAGTTTGGTATCAGAGCTAGAACCTCTCCCTCTATCTTTTTCTCCCTCCCCATGGCTGACGGCCCTTCTGAAGATCTCGCCGTCAGCGGCCATCTAGCTAGCACCTCGATCCAGCTCTTACCCTCCCCTCCCACCACTAATGGCATTGACATCCACAGGTACATCAAATTCAAGTTAGATGCAGCCGCCGGCAACTACAACAAGTGGCGGAACTTCTTCCTCTTCGTTCTCACCAAGTACAACGCCCGCGAACACGTCGAGGAGGAGACCTCGCCGCATCTCGCCACCGAAGAGTGGCGCGCCACGGACGTCGACATCGTCCTTTGGATCTACACCACCATCTCCGACGAGCTCCAGGACGTCATCCTCACCGCCGACAGCACCGCGTACACGGCATGGCAGGCCCTCAAGTCCTTCTTCACCGACAACGCCTCCGGTCGCGAGATCTACCTCGACAGGCATTCAACGCCCTGAAACAAGGCGACATGGGCGTGGTGGCCTACTGCCGCAAACTGAAGGGGATCGCCGATCAGCTCTCCGACGTCGGCGCCCCCGTCACCGACAGGAAGCTGACCATGCGCCTCATCGACGGCCTCGCCAAGCGCTTCAAAGGACAGCAGGAGATCCTGGAGGGGGCCGTGCCGTTCCCGACGTTCATGCAGGCGCAATCTCGGCTCCAACTCGCCGAACAGAAGATCGCCGCCTACGAATCCGATCCGCCCCAAGTCCTGCACGTCAACAACGGCGCCCACGCCCCCCGCTTCAACGGCAACTGTTACGCCTGCGGCGCTCCCGGCCACATGGCTCGGGACTGCACCGCCAGCGGCGGGGGCCAGCACCCAGGGCGCGGTGGCGGCCAACATCAGGGTCGTGGCGGCGGGCATCAGGGCTACGGCTACGGCGGCGGCCCACCAGGCTATGGCCAGAACAACTACAATCGCGGCGGCTTCAACGGCCGCGGACGCGGCCGTGGGCGCGGACGCGGTGACGGCGGGCGTGGACACCAGTACGGCTACGACAACCAGTACGGGTACGGCGGGCAGTACGGGTATGGCGGCCCGCAGCAGGGCCACGGCGGCGCCCCAGGGTTCGGCAACCACTACGGCGCCCCTCCACCTCGCCCGCACTGGGTGGCACCCAACGCCACCGGGGTCCTCGGCCCACGACCAGGCCTGCCCACCCAGGCCTACCCCATGATGCACTCTTCTCCCCAGCTGCCATCCATCCTCGCGCCGCCCGCTCCGTCGTACGACTACTCGGCCATGTTCCACAACGCCCCAAGCTACACCGCCAACCACGCCGGCGGCGACTGGGTAATGGACACCGGCGCATCCACGCATGTCACCAACAATCAAGGTACTCTCACCTCGTTTCATTCCCCTCAATGCACTGATTCTTCTAGCATTATAGTTGGCAATGGATCCTCCCTTCCCATCTACTCCGTCGGTTCTGCCTCCCTCCAACCCCATCCCTTCAACCTCTACAATGTGCTATGCTCTCCTCAAATTATCAAAAACCTAATATCTGTCCGCAAATTCACACGCGATAATTCTTGTGCTGTTTCATTTGACCCACTCGGCTTTTCTGTGAAGGACTTGGCAACGGGCAATCTTCTTCTGAGGTCCAGTAGCAGTGGCGACCTCTACCCCTTCTATGGCGACTCCATGTTTTCAGCAGGCGCCCTCACCGTCTCCACCACGAGGGATCTTTGGCACCGGCGGCTCGGCCACCCTAGCAACGATAGCCTCTCCACTATTTCCAATTTCCTTCCTCAATGTAATAACGGCCCCAGATCTTCACCGATTTGTGAGGCATGTCAATTAGGCAGGCAACCTAGATTGCCTTTTTCATCCTCCACTAGCTTTACTACTGCCCCTTTTCAACTCATTCATTGTGATCTTTGGACCTCACCCGTCCCTAATTTTTCAGGCTTTACATATTACCTAGTTGTACTCGATGATTATTCACATTATTCCTGGACTTTTCCGCTCAGAAATAAATCCGACACCGCCGCCACTTTGCAACGTTTCTTTGCATACGTCAAAACTCAGTTTCATCTTGTTATTCAATGTGTGCAATGTGACAACGGAGGGGAATTCCTCAACACTGACCTACGTTCGTTTTTCTCTTCCAATGGCATCTCCTTTCGACTTTCCTGTCCTCACACGTCTCCGCAAAATGGCAAAGCCGAGCGCCTCCTTCGCACCACGAATGACATCGTCCGTACGCTCCTCATGCAATCCAACCTTCCTCCACCATTTTGGGTAGAAGCTCTCCACACCGCCACACACCTTCTCAACATTCGCCCAAGCCGTGTCATACAACACCACACGCCACACTTCCGCCTCTTCGGCCACCATCCAACCTACACTCACCTCCGCACGTTCGGCTGCCTCTGCTACCCCAACCTCTACGCCACTTCTCCACACAAGCTCTCTCCACGATCAGCACGCTGCATTTTTCTTGGCTACCCTCAAGAACACAAAGGTTACCGCTGTTTCAACCTCTCTACACGTGGCGTTCTTATTTCTCGCCACGTAACATTCGACGAATCTCAATTTCCATATTTTTCAGCGGACCCAACCACACCGAATCCCTCAGCACAGCCAGCCACAGAAAATCCTTCCCACCTGCAGCAAATCCTCCCCGGGATCCGCATCTCCTCTGCCGCCCGCAGCGCATCCACCTCGGGATCATCGTCGCTGCCCACGCCAGAACCCGCGTCCTCATCATCTCGCCAATCATTCGGTACGCCAGAAAACGCGTCGCCCACGCCTGCTAGTGCGCCTGGGCCCCAGCTGTCTCCCTCGCCTGCCCCGTACGATCCCAATCCAACCACTCCTCCCGCGCCACGTCAGCCCCCGGTGCCACCTCACGCCATTCCGGTACAGCCACCCGAAAACGTACACCGCATGACCACCAGAGCAAAAGATGGCTATCTCATGCCCCGTCGCCTCTTTAATCTGTCTACCACCACCACGCACCTCTCTCCCATTCCCTCTTCCTACCGTCAAGCCTTGAAGGACCCAAATTGGCATACTGCAATGTTAGAAGAATTTAATGCACTTTTGCGGAATGACACTTGGTTGTTAGTCCCTTGTCCTGCAGGTGCAAACGTGGTCACCGGGAAGTGGATATTCAGGCATAAACTTCACCCTGACGGATCTCTCGCAAGATACAAAGCAAGATGGGTACTTCGAGGATTCACACAACAACCAGGCATCGATTATGGGGAGACCTTCAGTCCTGTGGTGAAACCAGCAACAATCCGAGTGGTGCTCTCACTTGCTACATCCCAAGGTTGGGCAATCCATCAGTTGGACGTCAAAAATGCATTCTTGCATGGCCATCTCCAAGAAACGGTATATTGTCATCAACCCTCCGGTTTCTTTGATGCAACCCTTCCCAACCATGTTTGCCTTCTCAAAAAGTCCCTCTATGGACTCAAACAAGCACCACGGACTTGGTTTCATCGATTTACCACCTTCTTGCTGTCACTTGGTTTTGTGGCCTCAAAATGTGACTCCTCTCTTTTTATTCTCCATCGAGGGTCTCACACAGCCTACTTGCTCTTATATGTCGATGACATCATTTTGACTGCCAACACAACACCATTCTTGCACTCCATCATCTCAGCCTTGCAGCATGAATTCTCCATGAGCGACCTTGGTGCTCTACATCATTTCCTTGGCATCAATGTAGAACGCAATGCCTCGGGCATGTTCCTCTCTCAGCAGCAATACACCCTCGAACTCCTTGACCGTGCCAACATGCTTAATTGCAATCCCATCTCAACACCCATAGACACTCGATCCAAACTGTCGGCTCGGGATGGCACACCGTTTGCTGATCCCTCCTTGTACCGTAGTCTGGCAGGGGCCCTTCAATACCTGACATTAACCAGACCCGACATTACACATGCCGTCCAACAGATATGCCTCTTCATGCATGCCCCTATGACAGCTCACTTCTCCCTGATCAAACGAGTACTCCGCTATCTTCAGGGAACCTCCCATTATGGCCTCCAGTTTTATCGATCCTCATCACATGATCTGATGGCTTATAGCGACGCGGATTGGGCGGGCTGTCCAGATACACGAAAGTCCACTTCTGGCTTCTGTGTCTTTCTCGGCAGCAATCTCATTTCTTGGTCCTCCAAGCGCCAGCCGACGGTGTCGCGATCGAGTGCCGAAGCGGAATACAGAGCGGTGGCAAACTGCATTGCCGAGTCCTGTTGGCTGCGACAGCTACTGACCGAGCTTCATCATCCACCGCGTCGAGCAACCATTGTCTACTGTGACAATGTTTCCGCGATGTACCTCTCGTCGAATCCCGTGCAGCATCAACGGACAAAGCACGTGGAAATCGATCTCCATTTTGTCAGAGATCGAGTTGCTCTCGGAGAAGCCAAGGTCATCCATGTACCCACTACGTCTCAGTTTGCAGATGTCTTCACCAAGGGCTTGCCGACAGCGGTCTTCACTGAATTTCGGTCCAGCCTGAACATTTTGCCAAATGCAGTTCAGTCTGAGGGGGGGTGTTGAAGTATATGCCTTGTACATGTGTTGTAACGGTCACATTGTAACTACTTGAGCTAGTCTACAGGGATAGATAGAGGGAGCCGGTCCACACTTAGTGGCCGCACTATGTGCGCCATGATCTGTTGCACGATCAGCACAAACTGTATATATTGTAACCCATGTTGATCAATGAAAGGCAGTGTGTGTGAAGCATCTTAGGCTTCAGTTGTTTGGCCTTAATTAGACTCTCCTCTATAGTTCAGTTTCAGAAAGAGGAAAACAGGAGTGAGAGTTTCAAGAGAATTTTGAGTTCATAAGCCAAGTTTAAGATAATACATATATATAGGATCAATATCAGAAACGTGGCCTAAGAAAAATCTAAAATCAAACAGAAAATAGAATAAAACACACAGAAGTTGCTCGTGTCCCTTTGCTCGTCTTATTTTAGAGAGCTATTCACTATACTTTTAATATCCCGCCTCATGCTAATATGACGAATAAGTTCGAAAATTGGCTAAATGGAGTAGAGAAACATGATAAGGCACGGATTTGTGTAGGCATCTGTGCTCTAACCTAGGTTATATGCATTTATCGGAATCAAATTGTGTTTAACAAGAGTACTTACAGGTTATCCGTATGGTTACGCATTGACTCCACGATTGGTCATTTCTTCTACCAGAGACGCATCGGGGACATATGGTTTCTGGATGCGCCCGGCTGAAGATGGTTGCTCGAGATATCTACAGCCAGGGTGGCTGGCGGCTTTCTAGAAGATTACAAGATGCATAAGCACTTCTTTCTTCCGTTCCGTTGGTTGATTTTTATGAACACCATGTGCGGCCCTTGGGATGTAAACTTTGAACTAAACTCTGAAAACGGTGCTCATAGTGTTTCATCATGATGAAACACTATGGAACGGAACATGACGAAACACTACGGAACACTACGAAACGGAACATGATGAAACACTACGGAACACTATGAACACTGAATCGTCGCACATGATGAAACACTACGGAACGGAACATGATGAAACACTATGAACACTGAATTGTAGCTTTCCACGACTGCCGATGCAACGAGAAAATGACCTCAAGTTAGTGCACCAGTAAGCGCTGATGTTGTCGGCTTATAGCAGCCACATTGTCGTTACCTATTCGACGGTGCCTCGGAGGAGGGATCCTCGCGAGGGGGAGAAGAAGTAGGGGCCATTGGGCGGAGTGTCCTCGAGACAGCGGTACGCGAGTTACCCAACTTTGGAACACCTACACGATGACAGGGTCTACTGTTGCTTGTCTGGAATTATCTGGGCGCTTTTGCGTTGTTACAATGAGTTGTGGTCATGCCTCTAGGGCTCCTGGGATCCGGCTTATAAAGGCGCCAGGATATAGGGTTTACAAGGAGAGTCCTAGCCGGAATACAAGTTGCCTAACTACGGTATGTTATCTTGCCGTGTACGTCAAGGATCCGACATCCCTTACATGTCGTACCGGATCCGGCTACCCCTAACGGGCCAGACCGGATCCGACTTACAGGGTCGGTGGATCCGGCTCCTTGTTCCTGGGCTGGACTTCATCCATCTTGATCTACAGCAACTGGGCCGCCCGATGGGCCACATGCCACCATCACCGTCTGTGGGCCACCCGGGCTTGCCAGATCTAGACATTGTCGATGGTACACCCATGAAGTATACCCACAACACACATTGCAAGAGTGCTTAATCAGGTGCTTAAATAATAAAAATAATTGGAAGGAAACATAATAGGAGCAAACCGCCCACCCTTGCAACGCTGGACGCTTGTTGGAGACGCTAATTAATCTCGCTTAGCCAATTTTTAGCGCCCTCAGTGCCTCGGATTGTCACACCAAGAGCAAAACACAACGATTAGCGCCAAGCCTCTCTTTCTGCGTCGGGCTCCCAGGAATGGACCGGAACTGCCAATACACCAGGATTCTGATCCTAGCGTTGATGGCTAAGCGCTGCGTTGCGGGTGCTCTAGACCACAGTCAACGAGCTCATTGCAACCTCCACATGTCACATTGAATGCCTACATGAAACCAAGTTAGAGTCTGTGTCGCCAGCCGATGCATTCTTCATCGGTGGTAACAGGCTGAAGAGTTTTGCGATCAAACCGTCTACTCGCACTAGGGATGGTATTTTGCTTCTGTGGGACGACGCCATCGTGCGCATATGCAGTGTGCAAATTGCTGCATTCTCCCTCACGGCTGCCATCCATGTTATTCACTCTGAAGAAGAATTCAAACTCACAACCGTGTATATATGGCCCTTCCATTTTGGCGAGGAAGGATGATTTTTTCAATGAGCTTCGTGGGATCAAGCCAATGGGCGGGGTCAAATGGTTAGCAATTGGTGATTTCAATCAAATCCACTAGGCTCGTGACAAGAACAAAGCAAATGTTAACTATAGTCGAATAAACCGTTTCCGATCGGCCTTGCATGATTGTGAGCTCACATAGATCCATCTACAATGCCGAAGATTCACTTGGAGCAACGAGAGGATTAACCCTACCTTGTGCAAGCTTGATGCCTGATGCGCGTAGATGTACACGTCCGTTGGGAACCCCAAGAGGAAGGTATGATGCGCACAGTGGCAAGTTTCCCTCAGTAAGAAACCAAGGTTTAATCGGACCAGTAGGAGTCAAGAAGCACGTTGAAGGTTGATGGTGGCGAAATGTGATGCGGCGCAACAACAGGGATTCCGGCGCCAACGTGGAACCTGCACAACACAACCCAAGTATTTCCCCAACGAACAGTGAGGTTGTCAATCTCACCGGCTTGCTGTAACAAAGGATTAAGCGTATCGAGTGGAAGATGATTGTTTGCAAGAAAACAGTAAAACAAGTATTGCAGTAGATTGTATGCGATGTAAAGAATAGGACCGGGGTCCACAGTTCACTAGATCTCCCATAAGATAAAAGCATGTTGGGTGAACAAATTACAGTCGGGCAATTGACAAATAGAGAAGGGCATAACAATGCATATACATGATATGATAAATATAGTGAGATTTAATCCGGGCATTACGACAAAGTACATAGACCGCCATCCAACCGCATCTATGCCTAAAAAGTCCACCTTCGTTATCATCCGAACCCCATTCAGTATTAAGTTGCAAAGCAACAGACAATTGCATTAAGTATGGTGCGTAATGTAATCGACAACTACATCCTTAGACATAGAATCAATGTTTTATCCCTAGTGGCAACAGCACATCACAACCTTAGAACTTTGTCACTGTCCCAGGTATCAATGAAGGCATGAACCCACTATCGAGCATAAATACTCCCTCTTGGAGTTAAGAGTAAAAACTTGGCCAGAGCCTCTACTAATAACGGAGAGCATGCAAGATCATAAACAACACATAAACAATAGATTGATAATCACCATAACATAGTATTCTCTATCCATCGGATCCCGACAAACACAACATATAGTATTACAGATAGATGATCTTGATCATGTTAGGCAGCTCACAAGATCCAACAATGAAGCACATAAGGAGAAGACGGCCATCTAGCTACTGCTATGGACCCATAGTCCAGGGGTGAACTACTCACTCATCACTCCGGAGGTGACCATGGCGGTGTAGAGTCCTCCCGGAGATGAATCCCCTCCCGGCAGGTTGCCGGAGGCGATCTGAATCCCCCGAGATGGGATTCGCGGCGGTGGCGTCTCCAAGGTTTTCCGTATCGTGGCTCTCGGTACGGGGTTTCACGATGGAGGCTATTTGTAGGCGGAAGGGCAGGTCAAGAGGCGGCACGAGGGCCCAGGGGACAGGCCGCGCGGCCAGGGCTGGGCCGCGCCGCTGTCACTCCACCTCGTGGCCCCACTTCGACTCTCCTTCGGTCTTGGAAGCTTCGTGGCAAAATAGGACCCTGGGCGTTGATTTCGTCCAATTCCGAGAATATTTCGTTACTAGGATTTCTGAAACCAAAAACAGCAGAAAACAGCTCTTCGGCATCTTGTTAATAGGTTAGTTCCAGAAAATGCGTAAATACGACATATAATGTGCATAAAACATGTAGGTATCATCAATAAAGTAGCATGGAACATAAGAAATTATCGATACGTTGGAGACGTATCAGCATCCCTAACGAGCAGGTAAAACGATAACAAAGATAATTTCTGAAGTGACATGCCATCATAATCTTGATCATACTGTTTGTAAACATATGTAATGAATGCAGCGATCAAAACAATGGTAATGACATGAGTAAACAACTGAATCATAAAGCAAAGACTTTTCATGAAATGTACTTCAAGACAAGCATCAATAAGTCTTGCATAAGAGTTAACTCATAAAGCAATAAATCAAAGTAAAGGTGTTGAAGCAACACAAAGGAAGATTAAGTTTCAGCGGTTGCTTTCAACTTATAACATGTATATCTCATGGATATTGTCAACATAAAGTAATATAACAAGTGCAATATGCAAGTATGTAGGAATCAATGCACAGTTCACACAAGTGTTTGCTTCTTAAGGTGGAGGGAGATAGGTAAACTGACTCAACATAAAAGTAAAAGAATGGTCCTTCAAAGAGGAAAGCATCGATTGCTGTATTTGTGCTAGAGATTTTATTTTGAAAACATGAAACAATTTTGTCAACGGTAGTAATAAAGCATATGAGTTATGTAAATTATATCTTACAAGTTGCAAGCCTCATGCATAGTGTACTAATAGTGCCCGCACCTTGTCCTACTTAGCTTGGACTACCGGATCTTCGCAATGCCATGTTTCAACCAAGTGTCACAAAGGGGTACCTCCATGCCGCCTGTACAAAGGTCTAAGGAGAAAGCTCGCATTTTGGATTTCTCGCTTTTGATTATTCTCAACTTAGACATCCATACCGGGACAACATGGACAACAGATAATGGACTCCTCTTTAATGCATAAGCATGTAGCAAAATTATTATTCTCATATGAGATTGAGGATATATGTCCAAACTGAAACTTCCACCATGATTCATGGCTTTAGTTAGCGGCCCAATGTTCTTCTCTAACAATATGCATGCTCCAATCATTAAGGTGATCGATCCTTCAGACAAGACGGACATGCATAGCAACTCACATGATATTCAATAAAGAGTAATTGATGGCGTTCCCCAGAAGCATGGTTATCGCACAACAAGCAACTTAATAAGAGATAAAGTGCATAAGTACATATTCAATACTACGATAGTTTTTAAGGCTATTTTGTCCCATGAGCTATATATTGCAAAGGTGAATGATGGAATTTTAAAGGTAGCACTCAAGCAATTTACTTTGGAATGGCGGAGAAATACCATGTAGTAGGTAGGTATGGTGGACACAAATGGCATAGTAGTTGGCTCAAGGATTTTGGATGCATGAGAAGTATTCCCTCTCGATACAAGGTTTAGGCTAGCAAGGTTATTTGAAGCAAACTCAAGGATGAACCGGTGCAGCAAAACTCACATAAAAGACATATTGTAAACATTATAAGACTCTACACCGTCTTCCTTATTGTTCAAAACTCAATACTAGATATTATCTAGACCTTAGAGAGACCAAATATGCAAATCAAATTTTAGCAAGCTCTATGTATTTCTTCATTAATGGGTGCAAAGCATATGATGCAAGAGCTTAAACATGAGCACAACAATTGCCAAGTATCACATTATCCAAGACATTTTAGAGTTACTACATGCAGCATTTTCCAATTCCAACCATATAACAATTTAACGAAGAAGAAACTTCGCCTTAAACATTATGAGTAAAGCCTAAGGACATATTTGTCCATATGCAACAGCGGAGCTTGTCTCTCTCCCACAAAGTGAATGCTAGGATCCATTTTATTCAAACAAAAACAAAAACAAAAACAAACCGACGCTCCAAGTAAAGAACACAAGATGTGACTGAATAAAAATATAGTTTCAGGGGAGGAACCCGATGATGTTGTCGATGAAGAAGGGGATGCCTTGGGCATCCCCAAGCTTAGACGCTTGAGTCTTCTTAAAATATGCAGGGGTGAACCAGGGCATCCCCAAGCTTAGAGCTTTCACTCCTCTTGATCATAGTATATCATACTCTCTCTTGACCCTTGAAAACTTCCTTCACACCAAACTTCAAGCAAACTCATTAGAGGGTTAGTGCACAATTAATAATTCACACATTCAGAGGTGACACAATCATTCTTTTCACTTCTGGACATTGCATAAAGCTACTGGACATTAATGGATCAAAGAAATTCATCCAACATAGCAAAAGAGGCAATGCGAAATAAAAGGCAGAATCTGTCAAAAACAGAACAGTCCGTAAAGACGAATTTTAAAATGGCACCAGACTTGCTCAAATGAAAAAACTCAAAACTAATGAAAGTTGCGTACATATCTGAGGATCACGCTCGTAAATTGGCAGATTTTTTCGAATTTTCTACAGAGACTTAGCCCCAGATTCGTGACAGACAGCAATACTGTTTCTGCGCAGCGATCCCAAATATAACATCAACTTTGACATAAAAACTTTACTTGGCACAAAAACATGATAAGGAGAGGTTGCTACAGTAGTAAACAACTTCCAAGACTCAAAAAATTGCTGTAGTAAAAACATGGGTTGTCTCCCATAAGCGCTTTTCTTTAACGCTAGGCGCGAAAGTGCAAATCAAGTAACATCATGAGTAGAAGCATCAACGTTATTATTCTTCATGCAAGCACAACTTGTTGCAGAGGGTATTTTAGGTGCTCCATTATCTAAATTTTCTATGGTGGTGCTAGGGGTTTTAGCAATTTTAGGCCTATAGTAATTCTTTTGTTTAGGCACTTTAGAGGCATACATGAATTTTTGCTCTTTACCCACATAAGCTTTCTCATTATACTTGAGAGAAGAAAAGGTTGAACCCAAGGTTCCCATAGCTTTTTCAAGTTCATCAATCCTATTGGTTTGATTATCATGGACAACACAAGTTCCTAGGACACTAATTCTTTCATCAATTCCTCCTAAGGATTTATCAAGTTTATCAGTTTTATCAAATAAAATTTCCAATTTAGTTTCAACACTTGAAATTTTTTTCTCTATGGTTTCCAATTTTTTCATAACATCTTCAAGAGAGATTTCAATTTTAACTTCATTAACAGGTGGTATTCCAACTAGACTCTCAATGATGCAACTAGCTTCTAAAGCGGGAGTACTTAGGAAATTACCCCCGAAAGAGCATCAAGAACATACCTATTCCAACTAGATAAACCAACATAAAAGTTCCTAAGAAGGATAGTGGTGGAGTGTTTCTTAATGCACCTTTGATGAGCATTACTAATTCTGTACCAAGCATTTTAAAACTTTCTCCACCTTGTTGCTTAAAAGAACGAACCTCAACTTCAGGATTACTCATGATAACAGTAGTAAAAGTGACTAGGTAAATAGAGACAAGTAACTATTTTTTTGTGTGTTTTTGATATAGAGAGCAAGACAGTAAACAAAGTAAAACTAGCAACTAATTTTTTTGTGTTTTGTTTAGGTGCAGCAAACAAAGTAGTACATAAAATAAAGCAAGACAAAAACAAAGTAAAGAGATTGAGAAGTCGAGACTCCTTGCGCGTGTCTTGATCTCCCAACGGCGCAAATTTGCTTGATGCGCGTAGATGTTCACGTCCGTTGGGAACCCCAAGAGGAAGGTATGATGCGCACGTGGCAAGTTTCGTAAGAAACCAAGGTTTAATCGGACCAGTAGGAGTCAAGAAGCACGTTGAAGGTTGATGGTGGCGAAATGTGATGCGGCGCAACAACAGGGATTCCGGCGCCAACGTGGAACCTGCACAACACAAACCAAGTACTTTGCCCCAACGAAACAGTGAGGTTGTCAATCTCACCGGCTTGCTGTAACAAAGGATTAAGCGTATCGAGTGGAAGATGATTGTTTGCAAGAAAACAGTAAAACAAGTATTGCAGATTGATACGATGTAAAGAATAGGACCGGGGTCCACAGTTCACTAGAGGTGTCTCTCCCATAAGATAAAAGCATGTTGGGTGAACAAATTACAGTCGGGCAATTGACAAATAGAGAAGGGCATAACAATGCATATACATGATATGATAAATATAGTGAGATTTAATCCGGGCATTACGACAAAGTACATAGACCGCCATCCAGCTGCATCTATGCCTAAAAGTCCACCTTCAGGTTATCATCCGAACCCCATTCAGTATTAAGTTGCAAAGCAACAGACAATTGCATTAAGTATGGTGCGTGATGTAATCGACAACTACATCCTTAGACATAGAATCAATATTTTATCCCTAGTGGCAACAACACATCACAACCTTAGAACTTTCACTGTCCCATGTATCAATGAAGGCATGAACCCACTATCGAGCATAAATACTCCCTCTTGGAGTTAAGAGTAAAAACTTGGCCAGAGCCTCTACTAATAACGGAGAGCATGCAAGATCATAAACAACACATAAACAATAGATTGATAATCACCATAACATAGTATTCTCTATCCATCGGATCCCGACAAACACAACATATAGTATTATAGATGATCTTGATCATGTTAGGCAGCTCACAAGATCCAACAATGAAGCACATAAGGAGAAGAGACCATCTAGCTACTGCTATGGACCCATAGTCCAGGGTGAACTACTCACTCATCACTCCGGAGGCGACCATGGCGGTGTAGAGTCCTCCGGAGATGAATCCCCTCTCCGGCAGGGTGCCGGAGGCGATCTCGAATCCCGAGATGGGATTCGCGGCGGCGGCGTCTCGAAGGTTTTCCGTATCGTGGCTCTCCGGGGGTTTCGCGACGGAGGCTATTTGTAGGCGGAAGGGCAGGTCAGAGGCGGCACGAGGGCCCAGGGACAGGGCGCGGCCAGGGGCCGCCGCGCCGTCACCTGGCCACCTCGTGGCCCCACTTCGACTTCCGGTCTTCGGAAGCTTCGTGGCAAAATAGGACCCCGGCATTGATTTCGTCCATTCCGAGAATATTTCGTTACTAGGATTTCTGAAACCAAAAACAGCAGAAACAGCAACTGGCTCTTCGGCATCTTGTTAATAGGTTAGTTCCAGAAAATGCGTAAATACGACATATAATGTGCATAAAACATGTAGGTATCATCAATAAAGTAGCATGGAACATAAGAAATTATCGATACGTTGGAGACGTATCAATGCCTTCTTTTGCAATTCCGAATGGACCTCACCTTCGACCCCCATGTCCTTTTCGCTCTTTCATCTTTGCTATCGGATCATTGCCCTTTGCTCCTTGCTGATGATAGAGGACCCTCTCGCCCTCGGTCTTTCAAATTTGAAAACTTTTGGTTGAAGGTGCCCAGTTTAAGGAAGAGGTGGCCAAACCTTGGCATGCGCCTTGTGTGCATGTGGATCCATGCCATGTCCTTTTTCACAAGCTTCAAAACACCGGCAAGCACTTATACATATGGATTCGCAGCCTCTTTTCCTTCAACAAGGTGCTACACCATGCCGCTCTTCTCATCATTCTTCATTTGGATATTGCGCAAGAGTCTAGGGATCTTTCCCATGATGAAAGGGCCTTGCGGGCCAACCTCAATAGGAAGGTCGTGAGCCTCGTGGTCATTGATAGGGGCTCGGAAGAGGCAATGTGCTAGAATCACCAACCTTAGAGAGGGCGATGCTAATACAAAATTCTTTCATAGAAAGGTCAATGGGCGAAGAAGGAAAAAATCACATTCACCATCTAAAGCATAACAATGGGTGGATCACCGATCATGATCATAAACAGAAACTCATCTTAGATCACTTTGAGAGTGTCATGGGCAAAGGGCAATGAACCATCGTATTTAATTGGGACGGGATTATTGTGGAGGAACTGGACCTCGACTCTCTTGGTGACCTCTTATCGGAGGATGAGGTCAAGAATGCTATCAATCTCCTTCCGGGCGACAAGGCACCCGGTCCGGACGGGTTCACGAGCGCTTTTTACAAGCATTGTTGGGATATTATTCACGAGGATGTTATGCGGGCTATCAATATCTTTGGAGACCTTCATGCGACCAATTTCCATTGGTTTAACTCCGCCAACATTGCTCTTTTGCCCAAGAAAGATGAGGTGGAGGAGATCTCTGACTTTCGCACCATTAGCCTCATTCATGGCATTGCCAAGATCATCGCTAAGATTCTTTCCGTTAGGCTTGCGCCACGTATAGATGAACTTGTATCCAAGGCTCAAAGTGCGTTCATCAAGAAAAGGAGCATTCACGATAACTTCCTTTACGTCACAAATCTTGCAACCAGGCTACATAGAAGCAAAACACCGGCTTTGCTCTTTAAGCTTGATATTCAGAAAGCTTTCGACTCTGTGAGGTGGGATTACATCGTTGATCTTCTACAAAAGCGTGGCTCCCCCCCCCCCCGCGCGCTTTCGGAATTGGATTGTGGACGCCTCTTATAGGGTGATTCTAAACAGTGTGTCGGGCCCCCCTATCAAGCATGGATGAGGGTTGTGACAAGGAGACCCCCTTTTGCCACTCCTCTTTGTCCTTGCCATTGACCCCATCTCTCAAATCCTTGAGCTTGCCTCCGCTCATGGTCTCCTACGCAAGATTAGAAGGAGGGGCATCATGTTGAGGACCTCCTTGTATGCAGATGATGCGGCCATTTTCCTTGCGCTTCACAAGCAAGATGTTCAAAACCTAGCTACCATCCTCCACGGGTTTGGCGAGGTCACGGGCTTATGCACTAATTTCTACAAGAGCTCCGTTGTGCCGATCCGTTGCGATGGGCCATGATATCGATGACGTCCTTCAAGGCATCTCGGTGCTTAGAGCTGCGTTCTCGATTAATTATCTTGGTTTCCCCCTCTCGGTTCGCTGTCTTCGGAGGGCGGACTTTCAATCTCTTGAGGACAGAACGGCCTAGAAGATCCCCTCTTGAAATGGAAAATTCATGACTATGGAGTCCGTCCTCGCTTCGCAGTCCATCTATCACTTTACCTCCATTGATGTCCCTTTCAGATACATGCTAAACATGAAGAAGATCGAGAGAGCTTTCTTGTGGGCGGGCACCGACAAGGTTTCGGGTGGAAAATGCAAGGTCAATTGGAAGGTTGTGTGTAGGCCTAAGAATCTTGGAGGCCTTGGCGTCCTAAATAGTTAGTTTTTCGCTAGAGCGCTTAGATTGAGATGGCCTTGGCAAGAATGGAAAGAGCCGACTAAGATTTGGGTGGGTCTAGGCAACCCTTGCAATTACACGGACATGGATCTCTTCTACGCTTACACTACCATTACTTTGGGTAATGGGGAGAAGACCCCTTCTGGTCCGCGCCTTGGCTTCACGGTTCCAAGCCAATTGACATTGCCCCTCTCATCAACCAAATCCCCACTAGGAAAAATTGGAACTGTCAAGAAAGCCTTGCTCAATAATGGTTGGATTTCAAAAATCAACATGGAAGCGGAGTTCAACGTTGAGCATATATGTCAATACATTCGCATATGGGTCAAGCTTGCGGATGTATCTATTCACGAGGACATTGAGGATGATATATCTTGGAACCTAACCGAAAATAGCTAGTATTCTTCCAAATCAGCATATAGAGCTCAATCTTTGGGCCGACTTTATCCCCTATCGTCTCCTCGGTTTGGAAGCTATGGGCACCGCCAAAAATCAAGCTCTTTATGTGGCTCGCGCTTCAAAATTGCCTTTGAACAAATGACCGCTTACAGAAGAAAGGGTGGCCAAATTGCGGCAATTGTCCTCTTTGCAACTGGGTGTTGGAATCCGTTGATCATCGTATTGTCAATTGTCGCTACATCATTCGGCTTTGGGGTGTCCTTAAGGAGTGGCTTGGTCTTCAAGCTCTTGACCTCAACATTTGGTCTACTGCCTCTCTACACTTTTGTTGGAGCACGATGAAAAGGCGTAAAGATCTGTCCTCTTTGACCCTCCTTGTGTCGTGTGAGGTTCGTAATGAAAGGACGCCCGGGTCTTCAAGAACAAGCGTGTGCCCCTCGCCGTGATCTTCCATAAGGTTAAACTTGAAGCTAGGCTTTGGGTGTTAGCGGGTCACAAATGTTTGAGTAATTTGATACCGCGAGAGTAGTCTTTTGTGTAAACGGGTTGTAACCGAACTATCTTTGAACTTCTTATTCCACTAGTGGAAAACAGGGCTTTCGTGGGAGCCTTTTGTCGCGGGCGCGACTGCACCCGCGACAAATGGCGTGGCCACGTCGCCCTGAAACCATTTGGAGCGATTCGGGCCTTTTGTCGCGCCCTTTTGTCGCGGGCCGTATCCCAACCCACGTCAAAAGGGGTCTGAGCTCTGGCGCCTCCTTTTTGTCGCGGGTCGTAATACGGCCCGCGACAAAAGGGTCATGCCTATATATATACACGCAGCCAGCCCCCCCCCACCTCCCTACATTTTTTTCCTTGGTGGTGAAAGGTGGAGGTGTATGCTAGCTCATTTTTCTTCATGTGCACAAGAGGTGTTTGATGGAATGCTTGTGAGGGATGCCACTTGATTTTATTTGATAAGATTTCTCCTCTTTTTGATCCTAAAAGGTTAGCAAGTATTTTCTCGTATATACATAGTCCATAGACCGTACAATACTAATTTTAGCAAGGTGATTGCATCTGATACATAATTGTACTTATGATGCAGATGAGTCATCCATGGATGTACGGTAACCGATGTGCTCCCGCTTTCAGAGAGGGCGTGAATTCTTTCCTGCTTGTGGCCGAGGCCAACAAGTCGAAGCAAGGTTTTATGTGCTGTCCATGTCTGAAATGTAAGAACGAGAAGGATTACTCTTGCTCAAGAGACATTAAGAGCCACCTGCTTCGGTTTGGATTTATGTCCAGCTATAATGTTTGGACCAAGCACGGAGAAGAAGGGGTTATGATGGAAGACGGCGATGAAGAAGAAGATAACGATGACCAGTACCGATCTATGTTCTCTGAATGCGATGATACCGCAATGGAAGACAATGAAGAAGAAGTAGGTGAAGAACAGGCAGCAGATGATCCTGTTGATGATGATCTTCGTCGGGCCATTTCTGATGCAAGAAGAGACTGTGGCACGGATAAGGAGAGGTTGCAGTTTGACAAGATGTTAGAGGACCACCACAAATTGTTTTTCCCAGGTTGTGAAGATGGGCAGAGAAAGCCGGGTAGCATATTGGAATTGCTGAAATGGAAGGCAGCGGTTGTGACTGACTCGGGTTTTGAAAAATTGATGATAATATTAAAGAAGTTGTTTCCAAGAAAAATGAATTGCCCGTAAATACATATGAAGCAAAGAAGCTTGTCTGCCCTCTAGGATTAGATGTGCGAAGATACATGCATGCATTAATGACTGTATCCTCTACCGCGGTGAGAAGTACGAGAATTTGAATAAATGCCCGATATGCGGTGCATTGCGGTATAAGATCAGAAAAGATGACCCTGGTGATGTTGAGGGCGAGCCACCCAGGAAGAGGGTTCCTGCGAAGGTGATGTGGTATGCTCCCATAATACCACGGTTGAAACGTTTGTTCAGAAACAAAGAGCATGCCAAGTTGTTGCGATGGCACATGGAAGAACGTAAGAAGGACGCGATGTTGAGGCACCCCACTGATGGTCGGGTCTCCAACGTATCGATAACTTCTTATGTTCCATGCTACTTTATTGATGATACCTACATGTTTTATGCACATTATATGTCATATTTATGCATTTTCCGGAACTAACCTATTAACGAGATGCCGAAGAGCCGGCTGTTTTTTGCTGTTTTTGGTTTCAGAAATCCTAGTAAGGAAATATTCTCGGAATTGGACGAAACTTCGCCCAGGGTCCTATTTTTGCACGAAGCTTCCAAGACCGAAGAGATAACGAAGTGGGGCCACGAGGCAGCCAGGCTAGGCGGCACGCCCAAGCCCGGCCACGCCGACCTACCCCTGGGCCCCTCGTGTGGCCCCCGCGTTGACCTTCCGCCTACTTAAAGTCTCCGTCGCGAAACCCCCACCGAGAGCCACGATACGGAAAACCTTCCGAGACGCGCCGCCGCGAATCCCATCTCGGGATTCAGAGATCGCCTCCACCCCGCCGGAGAGGGATTCATCTCCCGGAGGACTCTTCATCGCCATGATCGCCTCCGGAGTGATGAGTGAGTAGTTTACCCCTGGACCATGGGTCCATAGCAGTAGCTAGATGGTCGTCTTCTCCTCGTTGTGCTTCATTGTTGGATCTTGTGAGCTGCCTAACATGATCAAGATCATCTATCCGTAATACTATATGTTGTGTTTGTCGGGATCCGATGGATAGAGAGTACTATGATTATGGTGATTATCAATCTATTGTTTATGTGTTGTTTATGATCTTGCATGCTCTCCGTTATTAGTAGAGGCTCTGGCCAAGTTTTTACTCTTAACTCCAAGAGGGAGTATTTATGCTCGATAGTGGGTTCATGCCTCCATTAAACTGGACAGTGACAGAAAGTTCTAAGGTTGTGGATGTGTTGTTGCCACTAGGGATAAAACATTGATGCTATGTCTAAGGATGTAGTTGTTGATTACATTACGCACCATACTTAATGCAATTGTCTGTTGCTTAGCAACTTAATACCGAATGGGGTTCGGATGATAACCTGAAGGTGGACTTTTTAGGCATAGATGCGTTGGATGGCGGTCTATGTACTTTGTCGTAATGCCCAATTAAATCTCACTATATTTATCATATCATGTATATGCATTGTTATGCCTTTCTCTATTTTTCAATTGCCCGACTGTAATTTGTTCACCCAACATGCTTTATCTTATGGGAGAGACACCTCTAGTGAACTGTGGACCCGGTCCTATTCTTTACATAGCATACAATCTACTGCAATTGTGTTTTACTATTTTCTTGCAAACAATCATCTTCCACGATACGCTTAATCCTTTGTTATGACAAGCCGGTGAGATTGACAACCTCACGTTTCGTTGGGACAAAGTACTTGGGTTGTGTTGTGCAGGTTCCGCGTTGGCGCCGGAATCCCGGTGTTGCGCCGCATCACATTTCGCGACCATCAACCTTCAACGTGCTTCTTGGCTCCTACTGGTTCGATTAAACCTTGGTTTCTTTCTGAGGGAAAACTTGCTACGTGCGCATCATACCCTCTTGGGGTTCCCAACGAACGTGTGAGTTACACGCCATCAAGCTCTTTTCTGCGCCGTTCGGAGAGATCAAGACACGCTGCAAGGGAGTCTCCACTTCTCAATCTCTTTACTTTGTTTTTGTCTTGCTTTATTTTATTTACTATTTTGTTTGCTGCACCTAAACAAAACACAAAAAAATTAGTTGCTAGTTTTACTTTATTTACTGTCTTGCTCTCTATATCAAAAACACAAAAATTAGTTACTTGCATTTACTTTATCTAGTTTGTTTTATTTACTATTGCTAAAATGAATACCCCTGAAAATACTAAGTTGTGTGACTTCACAAATGCAAATAATAATGATTTCCTATGCACACCTATTGCTCCACCTGCTACTACAGCAGAATTCTTTGAAATTAAACCTGCTTTACTGAACTTGGTTATGAGAGATCAATTTTCTGGTGTTAGTTCTGATGATGCTTGCCCATCTCAATAATTTTGTTGAACTTTGTGAAATGCAAAAGTATAAAGATGTAGATGGTGATATTATTAAATTGAAAGTGTTTCCTTTCTCATTAAGAGGAAGAGCTAAAGATTGGTTGCTATCTTTGCCTAAGAATAGTATTGATTCATGGACTAAATGCAAGGATGCTTTTATTGGTAGATATTATCCTCCCGCTAAAATTATATCTTTGAGAAGTAGCATAATGAATTTTAAACAATTAGATACTGAACATGTTGCTCAAGCATGGGAGAGAATGAAAACTTTGGTAAAGAATTGCCCAACCCATGGACTGACTACTTGGATGATCATCCAAACCTTCTATGCAGGACTAAATTTTTCTTCGCGGAATTTATTGGATTCAGCTGCTGGAGGTACCTTTATGTCCATCACTTTGGGGGCGGCTACAAAACTTCTTGATGGTATGATGATAAATTACTCTGAATGGCACACGGAAAGAGCTCCACAAGGTAAGAAGGTAAATTCTGTTGAAGAAACCTCTTCCTTGAGTGATAAGATTGATGTGATTATGTCTATGCTTGTGAATGGTAGATCTAATGTTGATCCAAATAATGTTCCTTTAGCTTCATTGGTTGCTCAAGAAGAAAATGTTGATGTGAATTTCATTAAAAACAATAATTTCAACAACAATGCTTATAGGAACAACTCTGGTAATAATTATAGGCCATATCCTTCTGCTAATGGTAATGGTTATGGTAATTCTTATGGGAATTCTTACAACAATAATAGGAGTGTACCCTCTGGTCTTGAAGCCATGCTTAAAGAATTTATTAGTACACAAACTGCTTTTAACAAATCTGTTGAGGAAAAGCTTGATAAAATTGATATTATTGCTTCTAGAGTTGATAGACTTGCCTCTGATGTTAATCTTTTAAAATTGAAAGTTATGCCTAATAATGATATTGATAATAAGATTACTACTACAGCAAATGCCATCCAAGTTAGAATTAATGAGAATATAAGATTAATAGCTGAACTGCGTGCTAGGTGGGATAGAGAAGAAAATGAAAAACTAGCTAAAGAGAATAATGTAGCTAAAGTTTGGACTATTACCACCACTAGTAATGCTAATTCTCCACATGTTGCTGCACCTCCTACTATCAATGGTAATATAATTGGTGTTGGCAATGTTTCTACTCCTAGTGCAAAGCGAACAAAACTGCCTGAAATTGCTAAAACTGCTGAAACTGCTTGTGATAAAACTGCTGAAATTTTTTCCAACCTTGGGAACAATGATCCCATTGCTGTAGCTCATAATGATTTAGATTTTGATGATTGCCACATCTCTGAAGTTATAAAGTTCTTACAAAAACTTGCTAAAAGTCCTAATGCTAGTGCTATAAATTTAGCCTTTACAAAACATATTACAAATGCTCTCATAAAAGCTAGAGAAGAGAAACTAAAACTTGAAACTTCTATTCCTAGAAAGTTAGAAGATGGTTGGGAGCCCATCATTAAAATGAAATTCAATGACTTTGAATGTAATGCTTTATGTGATCTTGGTGCAAGTATTTCTGTTATGCCTAAAAAGATTTATGATATGCTTGACTTGCCACCATTGAAGAATTGTTATTTGGATGTTAATCTTACTGATAATGTTAAAAAGAAACCTTTGGGGAGGATTGATAATGTGCGCATTACGGTTAACAATAACCTTGTCCCCGTTGATTTTGTTGTCTTGGATATCGAATGCAATGCATCTTGTCCTATTGTGTTGGGAAGACCTTTTCTTCGAACCGTTGGTGCTGTTATTGATATGAGGGAAGGTAATATTAAATATCAATTTCCTCTCAAGAAAGGTATGGAACACTTCTCTAGAAAGAGAATGAAGTTGCCTTTTGATTCTATTATTAGAACAAGCTATGATGTTGATGCTTCTACTCTTGATGTTACTTGATTTGCACTTTCTGCGCTGAAAGGCGTTAAAGAAAAGCGCTTATGGGAGACAACCCATGTTTTTACCTACAGCAATTTTTTGTTTTGTTGAGTCTTGGAAGTTGTTTACTACTGTAGCAACCTCTCCTTATCATGTTTTTGTGCCAAGTAAAGTTTCTATGTCAAAGTTGATGTTATATTTGGGATCGCTGCGCAGAAACAGCATTGCTGTCTGTCACGAATCTGGGCACAGTCCTCTGTAGAAAATTCAAAAAAATCTGCCAATTTACGAGCGTGATCCTCAGATATGTACGCAACTTTCATTAGTTTTGAGTTTTTCCATTTGAGCAAGTCTGGTGCCATCTTTAAATTCGTCTTTACGGACTGTTCTGTTTTTGACAGATTCTGCCTTTTATTTCGCATTGCCTCTTTTGCTATGTTGGATTCATTTCTTTGATCCATTAATGTCCAGTAGCTTTATGCAATGTCCAGAAGTGAAAATAATGATTGTGTCACCTCTGAATGTGTGAATTATCAATTGTGCACTAACCCTCTAATGAGTTTGCTTGAAGTTTGGTGTGAAGGAAGTTTTCAAGGGTCAAGAGAGGAGAATGATATACTATGATCAAGAGGAGTGAAAGCTCTAAGCTTGGGGATGCCCGTGGTTCACCCCTGCATATTTTAAGAAGACTCAAGCGTCTAAGCTTGGGGATGCCCAAGGCATCCCCTTCTTCATCGACAACATCATCGGTTCCTCCCCTGAAACTATATTTTTATTCAATCACATCTTGTGTTCTTTACTTGGAGCGTCGGTTTGTTTTTGTTTTTGTTTAAATAAAATGGATCCTAGCATTTACTTTGTGGGAGAGAGACACGCTCCGCTGTTGCATATGGACACATGTGTCCTTGGGCTTTACTCATAATGTTCGAAGTTTCTTCTTCGTTAAATTGTTATATGGTTGGAATTGGAAAATGCTACATGTAGTAATTCTAAAATATCTTGGATAATGTGATACTTGGCAATTGTTGCTCATGTTTAAGCTCTTGCATCATATACTTTGCACCCATTAATGAAGAAATACATAGAGCTTGCTAAAATTTGATTTGCATATTTGGTTTCTCTAAGGTCTAGATAATATCTAGTATTGAGTTTTGAACAACAAGGAAGACGGTGTAGAGTCTTATAATGTTTACAATATGTCTTTTATGTGAGTTTTTGCTGCTGTTCATCCTTGAGTTTGCTTCAAATAACCTTGCTAGCCTAAACCTTGTATCGAGAGGGAATACTTTTCATGCATCCAAAATCCTTGAGCCAACTACTATGCCATTTGTGTCCACCATACCTACCTACTACATGGTATTTCTCCGCCATTCCAAAGTAAATTGCTTGAGTGCTACCTTTAAATTCCATCATTCGCCTTTGCAATATATAGCTCATGGGACAAAATAGCCTTAAAAACTATCGTAGTATTGAATATGTACTTATGCACTTTATCTTTTATTAAGTTGCTTGTTGTGCGATAACCATGTTTCTTGGGAACGCCATCAACTATTGTTGAATATCATGTGAGTTGCTATGCATGTCCGTCTTGTCTGAAGGATCTATCATTTTAGTGGTTGGAGCATGCAAAAGTGTTAGAGAAGAACATTGGGCCGCTAACTAAAGCCATGAACCATGGTTGAAGTTTCAGTTTTGGACATATATCCTCAATCTCATATGAGAATAATAATCATTGCTACATGCTTATGCATTTAAGAGGAGTCCATTATCGTTGTCCATGTTGTCCCGGTATGGATGTCTAAGTTGAGAATAATCAAAAGCGAGAAATCCAAAATGCGAGCTTTCTCCTTAGACCTTTGTACAGGCGGCATGGAGGTACCCTTTGTGACACTTGGTTGAAACATGGCATGCAAAGACCCGGTAGTCCAAGCTAAGTAGGACGAGGTGCGGACACTATTAGTATACTATGCATGAGGCTTGCAACTTGTAAGATATAATTTACATAACTCATATGCTTTATTACTACCGTTGACAAAATTGTTTCATGTTTTCAAAATAAAAGCTCTAGCACAAATGCAGCAATCGATGCTTTCCTCTTTGAAGGACCATTCTTTTACTTTTATTGTTGAGTCAGTTTACCTATCTTCCTCCACCTTAAGAAGCAAACACTTGTGTGAACTGTGCATTGATTCCTACATACTTGCATATTGCACTTGTTATATTACTTTATGTTGACAATATCCATGAGATATACATGTTATAAGTTGAAAGCAACCGCTGAAACTTAATCTTCCTTTGTGTTTTTCAATACCTTTACTTTGATTTATTGCTTTATGAGTTAACTCTTATGCAAGACTTATTGATGCTTGTCTTGAAGTACTATTCATGAAAAGTCTTTGCTTTATGATTCACTTGTTTACTCATGTCATTACCTTTGCTTTGATCGCTGCATTCATTACATATGTTTACAAATAGTATGATCAAGATAATGATGGCATGTCACTTGAAATTATCTTTGTTATCGTTTTACCTCGGGACAGAACTAAGCAGGGATGCTGATACGTCTCCAACGTATCGATAATTTCTTATGTTCCATGCTACTTTATTGATGATACCTACATGTTTTATGCACATTATATGTCATATTTATGCATTTTCTGGAACTAACCTATTAACGAGATGCCGAAGAGCCATTGCTGTTTTCTGGTTTTGGTTTCAGAAATCCTAGTAAGGAAATATTCTCGAATTGGACGAAAACCCAGGGTCCTATTTTTGCACGAAGCTTCGAAGACCGAAGAGATAACGAAGTGGGGCCACGAGGCAGCAGGCTAGGGCGGCGCCCAAGCCCCTGGCCGCGCCGACCTACCCCCGCCTCGTGTGGCCCCCGCGTTGACCTTCCGCCTACTTAAAGTCTCCGTCGCGAAACCCCTGGCGAGAGCCACGATACGGAAAACCTTCCAGAGACGCGCCGCCGCTAATCCCATCTCGGGGATTCAGGAGATCGCCTCCGCACCCTGCCGGAGAGGGATTCATCTCCGAGGACTCTTCATCGCCATGATCGCCTCCGGAGTGATGAGTGAGTAGTTTACCCCTGGACCATGGGTCCATAGCAGTAGCTAGATGGTCGTCTTCTCCTCGTTGTGCTTCATTGTTGGATCTTGTGAGCTGCCTAACATGATCAAGATCATCTATCCGTAATACTATATGTGTGTTTGTCGGGATCCGATGGATAGAGAGTACTATGATTATGGTGATTATCAATCTATTGTTTATGTGTTGTTTATGATCTTGCATGCTCCGTTATTAGTAGAGGCTCGGCCAAGTTTTTACTCTTAACTCCAAGAGGGAGTATTTATGCTCGATAGTGGGTTCATGCCTCCATTAACTGGGACGGATAAAGTTCTAAGGTTGTGGATGTCTGTTTGCTAGGGATAAAACATTGATGCTATGTCTAAGGATGTAGTTGTTGATTACATTACGCACCATACAATGCAATTGTCTGTTGCTTAGCAACTTAATACTGAATGGGGTTCGGATGATAACCTGAAGGTGACTTTTTAGGCATAGATGCGGTTGGATGGCGGTCTATGTACTTTGTCGTAATACCCAATTAAATCTCACTATATTTATCATATCATGTATATGCATTGTTATGCCTTTCTCTATTTGTCAATTGCCCGGTAATTTGTTCACCCAACATGCTTTATCTTATGGGAGAGACACCTCTAGTGAACTGTGGACCCCCGGTCCTATTCTTTACATAGCATACAATCTACTGCAATTGTGTTTTACTATTTTCTTGCAAACAATCATCTTCCACTCGATACGCTTAATCCTTTGTTACAAGAAGCCGGTGAGATTGACAACCTCACTGTTTCGTTGGGACAAAGTACTTGGGTTGTGTTGTGCAGGTTCCGCGTTGGCGCCGGAATCCCCGGTGTTGCGCCGCATCACATTTCGCGACCATCAACCTTCAACGTGCTTCTTGGCTCCTACCGGTTCGATTAAACCTTGGTTTCTTTCGAGGGAAAACCACGTGCGCATCATACCTTCCTCTTGGGGTTCCCAACGAACGTGTGAGTTACACGCCATCACTCGGGATCGAGAGAGTTCCCGGATTTTGCAGTGAGGCAAGGAACTTATACTTTGGTCTAAGTACAGATGGCATGAATTCTTTTGGGAGCAGAGCTGCGTCACAACACCTGGCCCGTGACTCTATGTATCTACAACCTTCCTCCTTGGTTGTGCATGAAGCGGAAGTTCATTATGATGCCAGTGCTTATCCAAGGCCCAAAGCAACCCGGCAACGACATTGATGTGTACCTAAGGCCATTAGTCGATGAACTTTTGGAGTTGTGGGGCAAACCAGGTGTATGTGTGTGGGATGAGCACACCAAGCAAGAATTTAACCTACGAGCGTTGCTATTCGTAACCATCAATGATTGGCCTGCTCTTAGTAACATTTCAGGACAGACGAACAAAGGATACAATGCATGCACACAATGTTTAGATGAGACTGAAAGTAAATATTTGGGAAAAAGCAGAAAAGTTGTGTACCCGTTCAATCGTCGTTTCCTTCCGCACAAGCATCCCTTAAGGAAAAAAGGCAAGCATTTCGATGGCGAGGCAGACCGTCGTCCGAAGCCTGTCCCCCGTAGTGGTGCTGATATATTTGACATGGTCAAGGATTTAAATGTTATCTTTGGAAAGGGTCCGGGCGGACTTCCGAAAGACGCCGACGGACACGCGCCCATGTGGAAGAAGAAATCTATATTTTGGGAGCTAGAATATTGGAAAGTCCTAAGTCCGCTCTGCAATCGACGTGATGCACCCGATCAAGAATCTTTGTGTGAATATTCTAGGTTTTCGGGCGTGTATGGGAAGTCAAAAGATACAAGAAGCACGTGAGGACCAGAAACATCATAAAGGACGAGACGGCAATCATCCAGGGAAGTTTGAAGGGCAACGCTCTTACCAAACAAGAGAAGGAAATATTTTTGAAGCCCTATTCAGTATCAATGTTCCGTCTGGTTTCTCATCGAATATAAAGAGAATAGTAAATATGAAGGAGAAAAAATTCCAGAACCTAAAGTCCCATGACTGCCACGTGCTTAGGACACAATTGCTTCCGGTTTCATTGAGGGGACTTTTGAAAATGTTCGACTAGCCATTGTGAAGATATGTGCATTCCTCAACGCAATTTCTCAGAAGGTAATGGATCCAGAAACTTTGTCAGGGTTACAGGCTGATGTGGTCGAATGTCTTGTCAGCTTCGAGTTGTTGTTCCCACCATCCTTCTTCAATATTATGACGCACCTCCTTGTTCACCTAGTTGAAGAGATTAGAATTCTGCCCTGTATTTTTACACAATATGTTCCCTTCGAGAGGTTCATGGGAGTCTTAAAGAAATATGTTCATAACCACGCTAGGCCGGAAGGAAGTCTCAAAGGGCTACGGAACAGAGGAGGTCATTGAGTTTTGTGTTGACTTTCCGACCTTAAGCCGATTGGTGTTCATGAACTCGATATGAGGGGAGGCTGACTGGAAATGCACACTAGGAAGGAAAGCAAAGGTAGGGACAAGATTTTCAATCAGCACACTACACGTTCTATACAATTCCATCTTGGTGGCTCCGTACATCGAGAAACACAGAATGTTTTACGAGAAATAAACCCGGGCAGCTCCGAGTCCTTGATTACACGTCAACACATGAATACCTCTGCAGTTGGTTGCAAAGACGTCTCATGAATACCACTGTTGTAGAGCAGCTGTACTTGTTGGCCAAGTTACCATCTTCAAACATATGTACATTCCAAGGGTACGAGATAAATGGGAATACATTTTACACGATCGACCAAGATAAAAAGAGCACCAACCAAAACTGGTGTCCGCTTTGATGCAAAAGACGAGAATGGGAAGACCACCACATATTATGGGTACATAGACGAGATATGGGAACTTGACTATGGACCCACTTAAGGTCCCTTTGTTTCGGTGCAAATGGGTGAAGCTCAGCGGGGTAGACGATAAGTACGGTATGACAATAGTGGATCTCAACAATCTTGCGTACATGGACGAGTGATGCGCGTGATGCACACGTCCGTTGGGAACCCCAAGAGGAAGGTGTGATGCGCACAACAACAATTTTTCCCTCAGAAAGAAACCAAGGTTATCGAACCAGTAGGAGTCAAGGAGCACGTGAAGGTTGTTGGTGGAGGAGTGTAGTGCAGCACCAGTCAAACCGGCGCCAACGTGGAACCTGCACAACACAATCAGATACTTTGCCCCAACGTACAGTGAGGTTGTCAATCTCACCGGCTTGCTGAAAACAAAGGATTAAACGTATTGTGTGGAAGATGATGTTTGTTTGCAAAAAATAGTAGAACAATGATTGCAGTAGATTGTATTCAAATGTAAAGAATGGACCGGGGTCCATGATACGTCTCAAACGTATCTATAATTTCTTATGTTCCATGCTACTTTTATGACAATTCTTGAATGTTTTATACATACTTTACATCATTATTATACATTTTCCGGCACTAACCTATTAACAAGATGCCGAAGCGCTCGTTGCTGTTTTTGGTTTCAGAAATCCTAGTAAGGAAATATTCTCGAATTGGACGAAATCAACGCCCGGGTCCTATTTTTCCACGAAGCTTCCGGAAGACCGGAGGGATAAGAAGGGGGCGACGAGGCGCCCACACCATAGGGGCGCGCGGCCAGGGTGGGCCCCGCACCGGCCTATGGTGTGGGGCCCCTGTGCCCCCTCCTGACCTACCCTTCCACCTACTTAAAGCCTTCGTCGCGAATACCCCTGTACCAAGAGCCACGATACGGAAAACATCGAGACGCGCCACGGCCAATCTCATCTCGGGATTCAGAGTTCGCCTCCGGCACCCTGCGGAGAGGGGAATCATCACCGGAGGCTCTACATCATCATGCCCGCTCCGGATTGATGCGTGAGTAGTTCATCCTTTGGGACTATGGGTCCATAGCAATGGTTGTCTTCTCCGCATGTGCTATCATTGTTTAGATCTTGTGAGCTGCCTAACATGATCAAGATCATCTATTTGTAATGCTGTGTTTGGTGGGATCCGATGAATCTAGAATACTATGTCAAGTTGATTATCAATCTATCATATGTGTTGTTTATGTTCTTGCATGCTCTCTGTTGCTAGTAGAGGCTCGGGCCAAGTTGATACTTGTAACTCCAAGAGGGAGTATTTATGCTCGATAGTGGGTTCATGCCTCCACCGAATCTGGGATCAGTGACAGAGGTAAGTGGATGTGTGATACGTCTCCAACGTATCGATAATTTCTTATGTTCCATGCTACTTTATTGATGATACCTCATGTTTTATGCACATTATATGTCATATTTATGCATTTTCTGAACTAACCTATTAACAAGATGCGAAGAGCCGGTTGCTTTGTTTTTGTTTTGGTTAAATCCTAGTAAGAAATATTCTCGGAATTGGGCGAAATCTTCGCCCGGGGTCCTATTTTTGCACAAAGCTTCCGAAGACCGAAGAGGGGAAGCAGTGGGGCCACGAGGTGGCCACACCATAGGCGGCGCGGGCCCTGCCGCGCCGGCCTGTGGTGTGGGCCTCGCGCCGCTCTTGACCTGCCCTTTCGCTACTTAAAGCCTCCGTCGCGAAACCCCGAGAGCCACGATACGGAAAACCTTCCGTAGCCGCCGCGAATCCCATCTCGGGGATTCAGAGATCGCCTCCGCACCTGCCGAGAGGGATTCTCCGGAGGACTCTACACCGCCATGGTCGCTCCGGGTGATGAGTGAGAAGTCGCCCCCTGGACCATGGGTCCATAGCGGTAGCTAGATGGTCGTCTTCTCCTTGTTGTGCTTCATTGTTGGATCTTGTGAGCTGCCTAACATGATCAAGATCATCATCTATCGTAATACTATATGTTGTGTTTGCGGGATCCGATGGATAGAGAGTACTATGATTATAGTGATTATCAATCTATTGTTTATGTGTTGTTTATGATCTTGCATGCTCTCCGTTATTAGTAAGGCTCTGGCCAAGTTACTCTTAACTCCAAGAGGGAGTATTTATGCTCGATAGTGGGTTCATGCCTTCATTGACAGACAAGGAGAAAGTTCTAAGGTTGTGATGTGTTGTTGCCACTAGGGATAAAACATTGATTCTATGTCTAAGGATGTAGTTGTCGATTACATTACGCACCATACTTAATGTTATCTGTTGTTTACAACTTAATACTGAATGGGGTTCGGATGATAACTTGAAGGTGGACTTTTTAGGCATAGATGCAGTTGGATGGCGGTCTATGTACTTTGTCGTAATGCCCATTAGTCCTCACTATATTTATCATATCATGTATATGCATTGTTATGCCTTTCTTATTTGTCAATTGCCCTGACTGTAATTTGTTCACCCAACATGCTTTTATCTTATGGAGAGACACCTCTAGTGAACTGTGGACCCCGGTCCTATTCTTTACATAGCATACAATCGCAATTGTGTTTACTGTTTATTTGCAAACATCTTCCACTCGATACGTTTAATCCTTTGTTACAAGCCGGTGAGATTGACAACCTCAATTTTCGTTGGGGCAAGTACTTTGGTTGTGTTGTGTGGGTTCCACCCTGGTGCTGCGCCGCATCACATTTCGCGACCATCAACCTTCAACGTGTTTTTCCCTACTGGTTCGATTAAACCTTGGTTTCATACTGAGGGAAACTTGTTGTTTATCATCATACCTTCCACTTGGGGTTCCCAACGGACGTGTGCATCTACGCGTATCAAGCTACCTCATGGACTATGGGAACTGAAGAAAGTTACACCACAAAGATTTCTAACTCCTACTCAACTACACGCTAGCAAGTAAATTTCCGCTGCTGTTTAGGAGATCAAGACACGTTGCAAGGGGGAGTCTCCACTTCTCAATCTCTTTACTTTGTTTTTGTCTTGCTTTATTTTTTATTTACTACTTTGTTTGCTGCACCTAAACAAAACACAAAAAAATTAGTTGCTAGTTTTACTTTATTTACCTGCCTTGCTCTTTATATCAAAAACACAAAAAAATTAGTTACTTGCATTTACTTTATCTAGTTTGTTTTATTTACCACTGCTAAAATACTCCTTAAAATACTAAGTTGTGTGACTTCACAAATAATGATTTCTATGCACACCTATTGCTCCATCTCCGGCTACTACAGCAGAATTCTTTGAAATTAAACCCGCTTTACAAATCCTGTCATGAGAGATCAATTTTCTCGTGTTAGTTCTGATGCTGCCGCCCATCTCAATAATTTTGTTGAACTCTAGAAATGCAAAAGTATAAGGATGTAGATGGTGATATTATTAACTTAGTATTTCCTTTCTCATTAAGATGAAGAGCTAAAGATTGGTTGCTATCTTTGCCTAAGAATAGTATTGATTCATGGACTAAATGCAAGGATGTTTTATTGGTAGATATTATCCTCCGCTAAAATTATATCTTTGAGAAGTAGCATAATGAATTTTAAGCAATTAGATACTGAACATGTTTCTCAAGCATGGGAGAGAATGAAACTTTGCAAAGAATTGCCCAACCCATGGATTACCACTTGGATGATCATCCAACCTTCTATGCGACTAAATTTTTCTTCATGAATTTATTGGATTCAGCTGCTGAGGTACCTTTATGTCCACTTTGGGGGCGGCTCCAAAACTTCTTGATGATATGATGTGATAAATTACTCTCAATGGCACACTCGTAAAGAGCTCCACAAGGTAAGAAGGTAAATCATGAAGAACCTCTTCCTTCGGAAAATGAGATTGATGTGATTATGTCTATGCCTGTGAATGGTAGATCTAATGTTGATCCAAATAATGTTCCTTTAGCTTCATTGTTGCTCAAGAAGAAAATGTTGATGTGAATTTCATTAAAATAATAATTTCAACAACAATGCTTATAGGAACAACTCTGGTAATAACTATAGGCCAATGATTATGGTAATACTTATGGTAGCTATGAGGAAAGGATGCTAGAAATTGAAAGATCCACTAAAAACTTTATGCAATCACAATATGAGCAAAATCAATTGTTTAATAAAACTATAGAATGAACAATCTACCTTGTTGAAAAATATAGGAAAAATCAACTTGAAACTTGAATAGGGAGATTTTTCTGGTCCGCAAACTAAAATTTCAAATGTGAAACTCGAATCTCATACATGTTCCATCACAATCTTCTTTTTAATAAAATGGCTGCTAAAACTGATGATATTGATAGTAAGATTATTACTACGGCAAATGCCATCCAAGTTAGGAATTGATGAGAATATAAGATTAATGGCTGAATTGCGTGCTAGGTGGGATAGAGAAGAAAATGAAAACTAGCTAAAGAGAGTAATGTAGCTAAAGTTTGGACTATTACCACCACTAGTAATGTTAATTCTTCATATGTTGCTCTGCACTCCTACTATCAATGGTAAAATAATCGGTGTTGGCAATGTTTCTACTCCTAAAAGCATGCATAAACTGCCTCGAAATTGCTAAAATCAATAAATCACAGATAAACTGCAATAAATTTTTTCCAACCTTGGGAACAATAATCCCATTGCTGTAGCTCATAATGATTTAGATTTCGATGATTGCCACATCTCTGGTTATGCAAAGTTCTTACAAAACTTGCTAAAGTCCTAATGCTAGTGTTATAAATTTAGCCTTTACAAAACATATTAAGCAAATGCTCTCATAAAAGCTAGAGAAGAGAAAACTAAAACTTACTAGAAACTTCTATTCCTAGAAAGTTAGAAGATGGCTGGGATCCCATCATTAAAAATGAAATTCAATGACTTTGAATGTAATGCTTTATGTGATCTTGCTGCATACTGCTATGCCTAAAAAGATTTATGATATGTTTGGATTTGCCACCATTGAAGAATTATTATGTTAATCTTGCCGATAATGTTAAAAAAGAAACCTTTGGGGAGGATTGATAATGCACATTACTGTTAACAATAACCTTGTCCCCGTTGATTTTGTTGTTCTGATATTCAATGCAATGCATCTTGTCCTATTGTGCTCTAAGATTTTAATGTTTTTCAATGACAAATATTGATGTGGAGAAGGCACCTGAAATTCACCTCTATACCTGGGAAATCATTTATTTCCTAAAACCAAAGGGAAAGAAAAACAAAGAAAGGTAAGGATAAAGCCCAAGGTAAGGTTGACACACCGTCTCTCGATGTTACTTGATTTGCACTTTCTGCGCCTAGCTGAAAGGCGTTAAAGAAAAGCGCTTATGGGAGACAACCCATGTTTTTACTACAGCAATTTTTTGTTTTGTTGAGTCTTTGAAGTTGTTTACTACTGTAGCAACCTCTCCTTATCATGTTTTTGTGCCAAGTAAAGTTTCTATGTCAAAGTTGATGTTATATTTGGGATCGCTGCTTGAAACAGCATTGTCGTCTGTCACGAATTTGCGTACCTCTGTAGAAAATTTTAAAAATCTGCCAATTTACGAGCGTGATCCTCGATATGTACAACTCTCATTAGTTTTGAGTTTTTCCATTTGAGCAAGTCTGGTGCCAGTTTTAAATTTCGTCTTTACGGACTGTTCGTTTTTGACAGATTCTGCCTTTTATTTCCTACTGATTGCCTCTTTTGCTATGTTGGATTTAGTTCTCCTCTCTTTGATCCATTAATGTCCAGTAGTTTTTATGCAATGTCCAGAAGTGTAAAGAATGATTGTGCCACCTCTGAACATGTGAATTATTAATTGTGCAATTAACCCTCTAATGAGTTTGCTTGAAGTTTGGTGTGAAGGAAGCTTTCAAGGGTCAAGAGAGGAGAATGATATACTATGATCAAGAGGAGGAAGTTTAAGCTTGGGGATGCCCCGTGGTTCACCTCTGCATATTCTAAGAAGACTCAAGTGTTTAAGCTTGGGGATGCCCAAGGCATCCCCTTTCATCGACAACATCATCAGGTTCCTCTCCTGAAAACCATATTTTTATTCAATCACACCTCAGTTCTTTACTTGGATCGCTGCTTGTTTTTGTTTTTGTTTCTTGTTTGAATAAAATGGATCCTAGCATTCACTTTGTGGGAGAGAGACACGCTCGTCGTTGCATATGGACACATATGTCCTTAGGCTTTACTTCATAATGTTCAAGGCGAAGTTTTCTTCTTCGTTAAATTGTTATATGGTTGGAATTGGAAAAATGCTACATGTAGTAATTCTAAAATGTCTTGGATAATGTGATACTTGGCAATTGTTGTGCTCATGCTTAAGCTCTTGCATCATATGCTTTGCACCCATTAATGAAGAAATACATAGAGCTTGCTAAAATTTGATTTGCATATTTGGTCTCTAAGGTCTAGATAATATCTAGTATTGAGTTTTGAACAACAAGGAAGACACAGTAGAGTCTTAATGATGTTTATAATATGTCTTTTATGTGAGTTTTGTTGCACCCTGCTCATCCTTGAGTTTGCTTCAAATAACCTTGCTAGCCTAAACCTTGTATCGAGATGAATACTTCTCATGCATCCAAAATCCTGAGCCAACCACTATGCCATTTTGTGTCCACTATACCTACCTAACATGGTATTTCCCTGCCATTCCAAAGTAAATTGCTTGAGTGCTACCTTTAAAATCACATCATCCACCTTGCAATATATAGCCCATGGGACAAAATAGCCTTAAAACTATCGTAGTATTGAATATTATGTACTTATGCACTTTATCTTTATTAAGTTGCTTGTTGTGCGATAACCATGTTCAATTGTCATCAACTATTGTTGAATATCATGTGAGTTATTATGCCGTCTTGTCTCAAGGATCTATCATTTAGTGGTTGGAGCATGCAAAATTGTTAGAGAAGAACATTGGGTCAGCTAACTAAAGCCATGAATCATGGTTGAAGTTTCAGTTTGGACATATATCCTCAATCTCATATGAGAATAATAATCACATATATGCTTATGCATTTAAGAGAGTCCATTATCTCTGTCCATGTTGTCCTAAGATGATGCCTATATGCTGAGAATAATCAAAAGGAAATTCAAATGCGCAGCATTTTTAGACCTTTGTTATGTATGGAGGTACTTTGTGACACTTGGTTAAAACATGGCATGCAAAGATCCGGTGTAGTCCAAGTTAAGTAGGACGAGGAGGACACTATTAGTATACGATGCATGAGGCTTGCAACTTGAAGATATAATTTTCATAACTCATATGCTTTATTACTACCATGGACAAAATAGTTTCATGTTTTCAAAATAAAAGCCCTAGCACAAATACATGAAATCTATGCTTTCCTCTTTGAAGACCTTTCTTTTACTTTTACTGAGTCACTTTACCTATCTCCTTCCACCTTAAGAAGCAAACACTTGTGTGAATCGTGCATTGATTCCTACACTGCATATTGCACTTGTTATATTACTTTATGTTGACAATATCCATGAGATATACATGTTATGAGTTGAAAGCAACCGCTGAAACTTAATCTTCCTATGTGTTGCTTCAACACCTTTACTTTGATTTATTGCTTTATGAGTTAACTTTATGCAAGACTTATTGATGCTTGTCTTGAAGTACTATTCATGAAAAGTCTTTGCTATATGATTCACTTGTTTACTCATGTCATTACCTTTGCTTTGATTGCTGTATTTATTACATATGTTTACAAATAGTATGATCAAAGGATTATGATGGCATGTCACTTCGTAAATTATCTTTGTTATCGCTTTACCTCCTCCGCGACGAGCAGAACTAAGCTTGGGGATGATATGTCTCCACTGTATCGATAATTTCTTATGTTCCATGCTACTTTATTGATGATACCTACATGTTTTATATTATATGCTTCAAGTTCATTTTATTGAACTAACCTATTAACAAGATCAAGAGTCGCTATTGCTTTCTCATTGCTGGCTCGCAAAACTGGTAAGGAAATATTCTTAATTGGAATCTTTTTAAATTCGCCGTGTCCTATTTTTAATAAAGCTTCCGGTAAGACCTGGCAGGGAAGGAAGTGGGGCTTCACGAGGTGGCCACACTACAGGCGGCGCGCCCACAGGCCCTGCCGCGCCCGGCCTGTGGTGGGCCTCGCGCCGCCTCTGACCTCGCCCCTTTCGCCTACTTAAAGCCTCCGTCGAAAACCCTAAGTATCGAGAGCCACGATACGAAAACCTTCCAGAGACGCGAATCCCATCTCGGGGATTCTGGAGATCTCTCCGCACCCTGCCGGAGAGGGGGATTCATCTCCCGGAGGACTCCTACACCGCCATGGTCAAGCCCCGGAGATGTGAGTGAGAAGCCACCGACCATGTGGTCCATAGCAGAAGGATGGTCGTCTTCTCCTTTGTTGTGCTTCATTGTCGTATCAGAGCTGCCTAACATGATCAAGACTAATCTATCCTCCGTAACAATTACATGTTGTGTTTTGTTTGATCCATGGATAGACAACATCATGATTATGGCATCACTCAATTCATTGTTTATGTGTTGTTTATGATCTTGCATGCTTCCCGTTATAGAGGCTCTCGCCAAGTTTTTACTTTTAACTCCAAGAGGGAGTATTTATGCTCCTATAGTGGGTTCATGCCTTCATTGACACTGGGATGGCAGGAAGTTCTAAGGTTGTGATGTGTCGCTGTTTTCACTAGGGATAAAACATTGATTCTATGTCTATGGTGTTGTTGTCGATTACATTACGCACCATACTTAATGTAATTGTCTGTTGTTTAGCAACTTAATACTGAATGGGTTCGATGATAACCCGAAGGTGGACCTTTTAGGCACAGAGTCTATGTACTTTGTCATGTACTTTGTCGTAATGCCCAATTAAATCTCACTATATTTATCATATCATGTATATGCATTGTTATGGTCTTCTCATTTGTCAATTGCCCGACTGTACTTGTTCACCCAACATGCTTTTATCTTATGGGAGAGACACACTCTTAGTAGTCCTGTAACTTCCTGTCCTATTCTTTATTATTTACACCATCGCAATTGTGTTACCGTTTTCTTGCAAACATCTTCTTCCGAATTCTGCTACTAACCTTGTTACAAACAAGTCATGATTGACAACCCCACTGCTTCGTTGGGGCAAAGTACTTTGGTTGTGTTGTGTGTTGGTTCCTCCGGAATCCCCGGTGTTGCGCCGCATCACATTGCGCACCATCAACCTTTCAACGTGCTTCTTGGCTCCTACCTGTTCACATTAAACCCTCGGCTTCACTGCGGAAACTTGTTTACACGCATCACCTTCCACTTGGGTTCCTAAATCTGACGCAGGTATCTACGCAGCATTGTCGTGCTATACAGCGCTAGGGGATAAAACATCAATGCTTTGTCTAAGGATATTTGTGTTGACACATTACGCACCATACTTAATGCAATTATCTCTTGTTTACAACTTAACATACTGGAGGGGGTGTGGATGCTAACCCAAAGGTGGATTATTTAGGCATAGATGCATGCCGGATAGCGGTCTATGCACTCTTGTCGTAATGCCCTGGATTAAATCACATTGTAATCATCATTGGTATGTATTAACTATCGGTCAATTGCCCATCCGTGAATTTGTTCACCCAAAGATGTTAGTTATCTATTGGAGACACCACTAGTGAACTCGTGGACCCCTGTCCATTCTTTTACATCTGAATGTATCCACTGCAATCATTGTTCTTACCGTTCTTTGCAAACAAGCACCATTTTCCACTGATACGCTAACCTCTTTGTTTTCAAGAAGCTTCGGCAGAGATTGACAAACCCCTCAATCACATGCTAGCAAAGTATCTTGATTGGGGTAAAGCAGTTCCACGCTGGCGCTGGTTCTCTGACTGTGTTGCGCCGCATCACACTCCACCGACAACCTTCACGTGCTTCTATTCCCACTGTTTGATAACCTTGGTTTCTTTATGAGGGAAAATCTCACGATTGCAGGCGCATCATACTTGGGGTTCCCAAACTGGACGGGTACATCTACGCGCATCACCCAATACAATACCTTGTGTCTTCCCAATAAGATAAATAACATACTGGGGTGAACAAATTACAGGTAGGCAATTAACAACAAAGATTCAATACATATCATGATGATCACTATGAGATTTAATCGGGGCATTACGACAAAGAACATAGACCGCCATCCAGCATGCATGCCTAAATAGTCCACCTTCAGGTTAGCATCCGCACCCCTTTCAGTATTAAGTTGTAAACAACAGACAATTGCATTAAGTATGGTGCTAATGTAATCAACACAAATATCCTTAGACAAAGCATCGATAAACGACGTTGAAACAAGACATCCACAACCTTAGAACTTTCGTCACTGTCCCACATTCAATGGAGGCATGAACCCACTATCGAGCATAAATACTCCATCTTGGAGTTACAAGTATCAACTTGGCCAGAGCCTCTACTAGCAACGAGAGCATGCAAGAACATAAACAACACATATATGATAGATTGATAATCAACTTGACATAATATTCTATATTCATCGGATCCCACCCAAACACAACATTTAGCATTACAAATAGATGACATGATCATGTTAGGCAGCTCACAAGATCTAAAACATGGATAGCACAAGATGAGAAGACAACCAACTAGGCTACACCTATGGACCCATAGTCCAAGGATGAACTACTCACGCATCAATCCTAAGAGGGCGGGCATGATGCATGTAGAGCCCTCCTAAGGATGATTCCTCTCCTGTGGTGCCGAGGCGATCTCCGAATCCCCCGAGATGGGATTGGCGGCGGCGGCATCTCTCGGGAAGGTTTTCCGTATCGTGCTCTCGGGGTATCTGCGACGAAGGCTTTAAGTAGGCGAAGGGTAGGTCAAGAGGCAACACGAGGCCCACACCATAGGCCAGGCGCTGGCTCTCCTGCCACTGCTCTATGGTGTCGGGTCCTCGTGGCCCTCTTCGTATCCTCCGGGCTCGGAAGCTTCGTGGAAAATAAGACCCTGGGCGTTGATTTCGTCCAATTCCGAGAATATTTCTTTGTAGGATTTCTGAAAAACAGCAGAAAACAACAACTAGCACTTTGACATCTTCTATAGGTTAGTGTCGGAAAATGCATAATAATGATGTAAAGTATGTATAAAACATGAGTGTGTTAGTGTCATAAAAGTAGCATGGAACATAAGAAATTATAGATACGCTTGAGACGTATCAAGCATTCTGTTTTTAGTTCCTACTCGTACCCGAGTAGGTAAACGATAATAACAAATAATTCCTAAAGTGACATGCTACTAACATAATCTTAATCAACATTATTATAGATGGATGGAGTGATCTAAAGCAAAAGATTGCTAGCAAAGAGATAATGACTAAACAAATCTATATATCTATACTAGCAGAATACCCGTGCGTTGCTACGGGTTTGTTATATTTCAAAAACATTATGGCATGTAGAATTTTTACTATGCCCGATAAGAGTCCCCCCTTTGTGGAGACACTTCACGTTCTTCTCGATGCTGTACTCCTGGCACGAATGTTGGATGCCGGTCGGAGGTGAAGGCTAGCGTGCTTCGAGGTCTGAGCCGGTGATTGCCGAAGATGCTAATAGATGTTTTCAGTACATAGTGGTTTAATTTAATTGTGAGTACTTCCTCCGTTTCAGTTTAACAGGAACACACGTAGTTTAGAAATTGCTTTGACCATTGTTTTGGTCAATAAAATATGAAATATATTCACAAAAATTATATGATTGGAAAGCTTTTGTACATACGAATCTAATTTATAGACATAAAATTTATATTTGTTTGAGCAAATCAATGGTTAAAGTTTGTCTTAAATTGCGTGTGTGCCTGTTAAACCAAGACAGAGGAAGTACAAAACAAACAATGCTTTAAATAGATGATAATACTTGTATTTTTCTTTAATTGACTTGACGTTTTGATAAGAACAGTAATAAAAATCCTACAACATTATATTGTTCTAAAAATAATACGGACAGATACATAGATGTTGTTTCATTGAGCATACATTATACACATGGAAGCAGGCCTCATGGTGTCAGTTTCAGATGCATCCTTAAGTTGACCCTAAGATGGATTCACTCAGATCAAAATTCGTTATCCGTACTTGCCGAGGCTTTAAGGTGGAACCAACCGCTTCTCTGATGCGTGAAAGCCACAGCTTGATCCTCAATTTTCTCGTTCTGCTCTATGCATTTGTCTTCCCGTCCATGTGTACGATTCCAACTTCCAAGGCCAGGCCTTGGATTTCTTGTTTCACGACCGCCCACGTCCTGGCCGCACAAATCCCTGGATTTTACCTGCCGTCGATCGAGCGTTTATGTAGAACGAATCGTACGTACATCGACCTAGTCTCTTATCGGTGGGATGCTGGAGACGAGACCTGACCTGATACGGTAGTGCAATGCTAGGAAGATGGATCAGGGTTAATCGAACCGGCTGATTTTGTCGGCATCGTATGCACACGGAAACACACAAAGCGATCGAGGCGGCTCAAAACCCATCTAGGGCTTGTCTCAGTCGCATGATGTCGCGGTCTGCTCATTTGCTCTGGTTTTGGAGGCAGGTAAGGGACCCGCATTTTCGCCGGCGGGAAGGTTTCGCTTGTCAGTTTAGTTTGTTCGGTGTCTTCTTTGGGATGGTGAGGCGGCGACTTCCGTCAGAATAAGGTCCTCCCCACCCTATCCTCGCTCTCCGTGGTGCATCTAGCGCTCTGCGAGGCGGTGGAGTTGTGCAGGTGGTCCTGACGATCTCCCGAGATCCGGGCTGCCTTCCGTAATTCCTCGCGATTGTAGAGCTGTGTCGCCCTTCATCCACCTGTCATTGGCGATGGTTGTCGTCGTGCGCGGTCTCAGTCTTAGCACCACTTCCTTCCACTCCCGTCTGTCTACTAAGGCAAGCTCTACCACGACAAGCTTTGCCTGGCTCCGGTGATGGAGGCTAGGACTACGCGCGCCTTCGCGTGCTAGTGTCCGTAGTCGTCGCTAGGTGGTCCAATGACCTTTTTGTAATTTTTATTACTTTTGGCTTGTACCATCGTTGATGATTATTAATAGATCGTAATTCTGTTCTAATGGCAATTCACCTCCATTTCGCTTTTTATGGTTGCTGCGTGGTTCACGCGCTTTCTCACCCAGTGGTTTAAGCGGTAGACTTGAGGCCCAATAGTGTATAGCTAGCGGCCCATAGAATCCTAGCGCACAGCACACAGAGCTGGTAATGAAATCAACAATTTTAGTACCACCTCGACTAACTACTGAGACTTTCTTAGCGCGGGTTGATTGTTTGACGAGCGGTTCTTTTTTACGGAGTGGTGGCCGATCGGTCCGGTTTTTAGACGTACGACATACAATGTTCACTTTGACTCGTATTTAAGTATTTTACGTGGTAAGGACTACTCAGATCCGGTTTTTCTTCACAGCTTGCGATTTTTTTTGACGTACCAAAGATGGCAGCGGTTTTTTTACCAACGACCACCACCTATCCATTTCCAGATATAAAGTGAGAACTGTTTCCGTGGTTTCGTCCGTACAGTTTCGGTCGTCCGTCTCGCTTCGTCCATCGTCGGAGCGGCCGACCAGAGTTCGTAAGTAAACCGGCCAAGTCGCATAGCTGAGCAGAGTCCTACTGGAATACTTCCTCCCTATATCATGTACCCCGTAGTATACAAGCAGGCTACTTTGTGCGCATAGAAACCAAGCAGGCTACTTTGTTCGTATAGAAACGCGTGGAGTTTGTTTGCCTTTGCCGGTCTCCATGGACCAAGCGATTCGGAGGTGGCCGCTACCCACGAGGTGGCGCAGTCCACGGGAACGAGCGGAGCGATCTTGGCATGGCGCCGCATCCACCTACGTCAATGAATCGACGCGCGAAGACAGTCCGATGCTCCCGACGGAGACCTTCGGCGACTGCGTCCCTTCTGAATTGTGATATGCCTCTCCAACATCTGGGAAGGGGGCGGCGTCCATGTCGGCGAGAAGTTTTCCAGTTAGGTAGTTGTGTACGGTCGACCTATGAGGAGCAATTTCGGGCTCCTTTGATTTAAAGGATAGGAAAAACATAGGAATAGGAAATGTATAGGATTGAAATGACATGTCTACTTGAAACCTATAGGAAGATGAAGTTTGCTTTTTCCATATGCGACTCAGATTTATGTATTCACGCAATTTTCCTTGCTGCGATATCACCATGAATCGTAAATAACACGACATAAATTTTTCCCATGCGAACCAAATCCGCTACCAATTTCGATGCAGTAAATCCTTGAATCAAAGGAGCCCTTCATCGACAAGTTTTTGCTGATTAGGGAGCACTACCTAGAACCGGCAGGCTATTATCTCTGCATATCAATTGGCACACCACCGCACGGAACCTGCGGCCCGCGTTCTCTGGATGCTCTGATGCTCAATCGATCGTCCGAGTGCTATCGTCCAGTTTCGTGGCCAAAAGCTCTGCACTGCATCGTCTCTATGCGGCTTATCCTCTAGACCGCTTTACCGCACGCCAATGGACCGGACGGTTTCAGATATCTAAGTCAGGCATTCCGCAAGGTGTTCTCCTGCAGACTAGAGTTGATGAGTGGAGATTTCAATTTGTGGACTGAATCACTTCTTTGTGACTGAATCTCACCTGATGACCTGCGGCGGCGTGGACCGTGGCCCTGGCTGGAGACCCGATGACCTGACCGGCTGCTTGCACGCCCGGCGACGAGGTGCTCAGCCGCCGCCCGAAGTCATCAATGTTGCATGCCGTATTACTAAGAGGACGAGCACTGCCGCTGCCACGAGGATGCCAGACGAGAAGGGCCAGTCGACGGCGTGGGACATGGACCGTGAACTTGCCGCGGCATGGTCAGGGCGAGCTGTAGTTGCGTTTCAGTCTTCTTGCCGCGAGCCAGACGAGTTATTCTGCGCGGTGACGCATCTCAGCAGCGACGACGGGGAGCCGGGGAGGGGCCATGGTGGTGGGGGAAGGAGTAGAAGTGGCGGTGCTGGACGAGGCAAAGTAGGGGATGGTTGCTGTGGCCGGGACGGCGGAGTGTGCTGGTTTCATCGTTAGCTGCAGATAGTAGAAGAACGAAGAAGAAAGAAGAATGCATGCTACTTGCACATTTGTTCTTCGACTAACAGAGTAAGAGCGCGGCGCTGGATAGTAGCACAGGTATACGGCGGTTGGTGGTTTTATGATGAAGTTGCTGCTAATTGCTAGCAGGTACAGCATTGCTATCTGCAGCTTTCTTGCTATTGCTTGCTGTTCTAAATTTTTGGTGTGAATCATCATCTCGTGCGTATCAAATGTTTGTGTTTAATGGAGAGAGATTTCTGACATCAAAATTATAACGCGAGTGGGATATACAGAGCGACAACAAGAGATAGGGGTAGATTTAAATTGAAGTACATTACTTTTTTAACAAGTCTAAACTAGTATTATTTAATTAAAATGAAATGAAACCATAATTGATTATGTCAAATACTGCCTCCGGTCGGTTTTAATTGACGCCGGAGTGTGCCTACTTATAAGCTAGCGATGCGTTAGCTCCGCGTCAATCTTTTCTGACTATAGGGAGTACAATATAATATGAATTAAAGTTTGAGACTACTACTACAAGAAAAAATTTAAACATATTTAAATTATCAATGAATTTATTTTGTGGACTTTTATTGAATTATTATTATCTTGTGGGTGCGGACTGATGTGTTATATCGATTTGGTAGTTAAGAGAAATTAATAAAATGGTTCTTCAAGTTGAGAGATAAAGAATTAAATTTGCTTTTTCCCTTGATTTTGAGGCTTAGTGCTAAAGCTTTCCGTCCAAAAGATTGTGCGGGTAGCGATACATGTAGCCCTAAAAAGGGACCGTTTTTTACTGTTTTCTTGCTTTCTTGCTACTGCTTGCTTTTCTAGATTTTTGGTATGAATCATCATCTCGACTTGTACCAAATGTTTTTGTTTGATAGAGAGATATTTCTGGCAGAAAAATTATAACGCGAGTGGGATGTACGTACTGAAATTATTAGTGATTTTATAAAATAATTAAATGTAACAAAAAAAAACAATTTAGCCAGCCACAATTGGCAAAAGCATATTCTCAAAAATGTAATTTAGGTGACTGGGATTAATGGACAATGTTAGATACCTAAAAATTAATAAAAACATACTCTGAGATGTTCTGACGGTAGTTGTGTTCCCGTAAAATAATATTCACTAGAATTTAATCCGCCGCGAAGCGCGGGCATATTTCCTAGTGAATCTACCAAAGTACTTTCAAGACAAGCATCAACAAGACTTGCATAAGAGCTAACTCATAAAGCAATAGATTCAAAGTAGAATGCATTGAAGCAACACAAAGGATGATTAAGTTTCATCAATTGCTTTCAACTTGTAACATGTATATCTCATGGATATTTGTCAACATAGAGTAATATAACAAGTGCAATAAGTAAACATGTAAGAATCAATGCACACGTTAACACAAGGTTTGCTTCTAAGATAGAAAGTATAGCAGGTAGACTGACTCAACATAAAGAAAGATCACTACAGATGCAAGCATTTGACAATATTTTATGCCAGAGCTTTATTTTGAAAATACAGGAAACAATTTTGTCAACGGTAGTAATAATTCATATAAATGTGCATAATACTTCCTACAAGTTGCAAACCTCATACATAGAATACCAATAGTGCCCACACTTTGTCCTAATCAGCTTGGATTACATGGATTATTATTGCATAACATATGTTTCAACCAAGTGTCACAAAGGGGTTCCTCTATGCCCTGTATAAAGGTCCAAGGAGATCAATCGTATTTTTTTTCTGCTTAATAGATCTCAAATTCATCAATTCAATACCGTGACAACATAGACAATAGATAGGTAATTGACTCCCTTTTAATGCCACATTCAACAAATAATATTCGTTAAGAGAGTGAGGATGTATGTCCAAATCAAAACTTCCACCATGATACATGGCTTTGGTTATCGGCCCAATGTTCTTCTCTAACATATGCATACTTAAACCATTTGATCATGATAATCACCCTTACTTCAGACAAGAATATGCATAGCAACCCACATGATATCCAACAAAAGGTAAAGTTGATGGCGTCCTAAACATGGTTACCGGTCAACAAGCAAATTGTAAGAACTAAGACACATAATCATACACTATCACACAATAGTTTTTAAGCTATTTTTGCCATGAGCTATATTGCAAAGACAAAGGAATGAAATTTTAAAGGTAGCACTCAAGTAATTTACTTTGTAATGGCAGAAAAATACCACATAGTAGGTAGATATGGTGGACACAATGGCATGGGTTTTGGCTCAAGGTGTTTGGATGCACGAGAAGCATTTCCTCTCAGTACAAGGCTTTGCTAGCAAGGTTGTTTGAAGCAAACACAAGTATGAACAGGGCACAACAAAACTCACACAAAGAACATATTGCAAGCATTATATGACTTACACTGCCTCCTGTTGTCAAACACTTACTGTGCAAAAAACATCTGCAGACTTCCTTAGAGAGACCAATCATGCAACCAAATTTAACAAGCTCTACGGTAATTCTCCACTAATAGGATTAAACTACATGATGCAAGAGCTTATACATGATCTATGAGAGCTCAAACAATTGCCAAGTTACCAAACCATATGCAGCATTTTCCATTCCAACCAAATAGCAATTTAACGGAGTTCCACCTTCACCATGAACATTAAAGCACAATTAAGAACCACAAGTGTTCCATATGAAAGCGGAGCGTAATATCTACAATATAAGAATGTAGGATCCAACTTTATTCAAACCAAAACAAAAATAGAAGCAAACCGACGTCCAAGTAAAGAACATAAGAATGATGAATAAAAATATAGTTTCACTAGAAGTGACCATAATGTTGTCGATGAAGTGGATGCCTTGGGCATCCCCTGGCTTAGATGCTTGAGTCTTATTAAAATATGCAGGGATGAACCACCGGGGCATCCCCAAGCTAGGACCTTTCACTCTTCTGATCATAGTATATCATCCTCTTCTCTTGACCCTTGAAAACTTCCTTCACACAAACTTCAAGCAAACTCATTGGAGGGTTAGTGCATAAACAAAAATTAACATATTCAGAGGTGACACAATCATTCTTAACACTTCTCGACATTGCACAAAGCTTCAAAGTTAATGGAACAAAGAAACTCATTCAACATAACAAAAGCGGCAATGCTAAATAAAAGACAGAATCTGTCAAAAACAGAACAAACCGTAAAGATTTTTCTCAGGCACTTAACTTGCTCAAATGGAAAACTTCCAAAACTAATGAAAGTTGGCGTATATCTGAGGATCACTCTCAGAAATTTGCAGATTTGTTCGACTTTTACGTAGACTTCATGAGGATTCGTGGGATGACAAAGAATGCTGTTTCTCAAGAAGAATCCCAAATATAGCATCAACTTTAGCATAGAAACTTTACTTATACAAAAACATGATAAGGAGAGGTTGCTACAGTAGTAAACAACTTCCAAGACTCAACACAACAAAAAATTGCTGTAGGTAAAAAAGAAGTGCTTTTCTTTAACGCCTTTCAGCTAGGCGCAGAAGTGCAAATCAAGTAACATCAAGAGAAGAAGCATCAACATCATAGCCTTTGTTCTAATAATAGAATCAAAAGGCAAATTTATTCTCTTTCTAGGAAGTGTTCCATACCTTGAGAGGGAAATTGATATTTAATATTACCTTCCTTCATATCAATAATGGCACCAAACAGTTCCAAGAAAAGGTCTTCCCAACAATAGGACAAGATGCATTGCATTCGATATCCAAGACAACAAATCAACGGGACAAGGTTATTGTTAACCGTAATGCCAATCCTATCAATCTTCCCAAAGGTTTCTTTTTAACATTATCAGCAAGATTAACATCCAAACAACAATTGTTAAGGCAAGTCAAGCATATCATAAATTCCTTTTAGGCATAACAGAAATACTTGCACCAAGATCACATAGAGCATTACACTCAAAATCATTGAATTTCATTTAATGATGGGCTCCCAACCATCTTCTAACTTCCTAGAATAGAAGCTTCAAGTTTTAATTTCCTCTTCCCTAGCTTTAATGAGAGTATTTGTAATATGTTTGCAAAGGCTAAATTTATAGCACTAGCATTGGGACTTCTAAAGTGTTTTTGTAAGAACTTTATAACTTCAGTAATATGACAATCATCAAAATCTAAACTATTATGTTCTACAGCAATGGAATCATTGTCACCAATATTTTGAAAAATTTAGTTTTATCACAAACAACAGTTTCAGCAGTTTCAGGCAATTTTGTGTGCTTTGCACTAGGAGTAGAAACATTGCCAACACCAATTATTTTACCATTGATAGTAGGAGGTGCAGCAACATGTGAAGAATCAACATTACTAGTGGTGGTAATAGTCCATACTTTAGCTACATTATTCTCTTTAGCTAGTTTCTTTTTCTTCTCTATCCCCACCTAGTATGCAATTCAACATTCTAATATTATCATTAATTCGAACTTGGATGGCATTTGTTTTAGCAAACCTAGCATCTTTAAATTCCTCAGGCATAACTTTCAATTTTAAAAGATCAACATCAAGAGCAAGTCTATCAACCTTAGAAGCAAGAACATCAATTTTACCAAGCTTTTCTTCAACAGTTTTATTGAAAAGCAGTTTGTGTACTAAAAGCATGACTTCAAGACCAGAGGGTACACTCCTATTATTGTTGTAAGAATTACCATAAGAATTACCATATATAACCATTACCATTATTAGAAGGATATGGCCTATAGTTGTTGTTACCATAATTATTCCTATAAGCATTGTTGTTGAAATTATTGTTCTTAATTAAATTCACATCAACATTTTCTTCTTGAGCAACCAATGAAGCTAAAGGAACATTATTAGGATCAATATGAGATCTACCATTTGCAAGCATAGACATAATAGCATCAATCTTATCACCCAAAGAAGAGGTTTCTTCAACAAATTTACCTTCTGTCTTGTGGAGCTCTTTCCGTGCCATTCAGAGTAATTGATCATCATATCATCATAATTTGTTTGGTAATGTGATGGACACAAAAGTACCTCCAGCAGCTGAATCCAATAGGTTCCTCGAGAAAAAAATTCAATCCATCCTGCATAAAAGGTTTGATGATCATCCAAGTAGTCAATCCATGGGTAGGGCAATCTTTTACCAAAGATTTCATTCTCCCCCATGCTGAGCAACATGTTCATTATCAAATTGTTTAAAATTCATTATGCTACTTCAAAAAGATATAACTTAGCATGAGGATAATATTTACTAATAAAAACATTCTTGCATTTAGTCCATGAATCAATACTATTCTTAGGCAAAGAAAGAAACCAATCTTTAGCTCTTCCTCTTGGTGAGAAAGGAAACAATTTCAGTTTTATAATATCACCATCTATATCCTTATACTTTTGCATTTCTCACAAAGTCAACAAAAATTATTAAGATGGGCAACAGCAGCATCAGAAGTATTAACACCATAAAATTGCTCTCTCATAACAAGACTCAGTAAAAGCAGGCTTAATTTCATAGAATTCTGTTGTAGTAGTGGCAGGTGGAGTAATAGGAGTACATATAAAAAATCATTATTAGTTTGTGCTAGTGAAGTCACACAACTTAGTATTTTCAGAGTACCCATTATAGCAGTAGTAAAGTAAACTAGGCAAATAAAGCAAAGACAAGTAACTAATTTTTTGCGTTTTTGATATAGAACTAGAAAACAAGACAATAAGTAAAAGTAACTAATTTTTTTGTGTTTTTAATATGAAGCAAACAAGACAAGAATAAATTAAAGTAAAGCAAGACAAAACAAAGTAAAGAGATTGGAAGTGGAGACTTCTTGCAACAGTAACGCTCCGGAGCCAGAAAAAATGCTTGATGGCGCGTAGATGTACACGTCTCGTTGGGAACCCCAAGATAAGGTGATGCGACACACAGTTTCTCTAAAGAAACCAAGGTTATCGAACCAAAAAGGGAGCCAAGAAGCACGTGAAGGTTGTTGGTGGAGGAATGTGGTGCGGCGCAAAACCTGGCGCCAACGTGGAACCTGCACAACACAATCAAAGTACTTTGTCCCAACGTAACGAGGTTGTCAATCCCACCGCCTTGCTGAAAACAAAGGATTAAGCGTATCGAGTGGAAGATGGTTTTTGTTTGCAAAGAACAATAGAAGCAGTAGAATGTTTCAGATGTAAAAGAATGGACCGTCCACAAATACTAGTGTGTCTCTCCAATTAAGATAACTAACATGTCATGAACAAACTATATGTAATTGACAAATAAAGATTCAATACATATCAACGATGATTAATATGTGATTTAATCGTGGCATTACGACAAAGTACATAGACCGGCCTCTGATGCGATGCATCTATGCCTAAATAATCCACCTCAAAGTTATCATCCGAACCCCTTCCAATCATTAAGTTGTAAACAATAGATACTTGCATTAAGTATGGCGCGTAATGTAATCAACAATAAATATCCTTAGACAAAGCATCAATGTTTTATCCCTAGTAGCAAAAGCACATCCACAACCTTAGAACTTTCTCACTGTCCTCCAGATTCAATGTAGGCATGAACCCACTAGCATAATTACTCCCTCTTGGAGTTACAAGTATCAACTTGGCCAGAGTTTCTACTAGCAACGGAGAGCATGCAAGAACATAAACAACACATATATGATAGATTGATAATCAACTTAACATAATATTCTATATTCATCGGATCCCGCCAAACACAACATGTAGCATTACAAATAGATGATCTTGATCATGTTAGGCAGCTCACAAGATCTAAACAATGATAGCACAAGCAGAGAAGACAACCACCTAGCTACTTTTATGGACCCATAGTCCAAGGATGAACTACTCACGCATCAACTGAGGCGGGCATGATGTAGATCCCTCCTGGATGATTCCCCTCCGGCAGTGGCCGGGAGGCCATCTCCTCGAATCCCGAGACGGGGATTTGCGGCGGCCGCCTCTCGCAATGTTTTCCCGTATCGTGGCTCGGTACAGGGGGTTTTGCGACGAAGGCTACTTGTAGGCGGCAGGTCACGACGCGAGGAGCCCACACACTAGGGCCGCGCGCTGTCTTGTGTGTGGCCACCTCGTGGCCCCACTTCGTCTCCCTTCCGGTCTTCTGGAAGCGTGCAAAAATAGGCCCCTGGCGTTGATTTCGTCCAATT